>JAWPGT010000010.1:600000-913332 GCA_034638255.1 Coprinus comatus
ACAACTTCTTGCGTGCCCGAATACGTTGTCATTGACGCTGCATTGATATATCCGGTATCCGGTAGAGATTTGAAATAGGAACACATCTTCCGATCTTCCGTGCATAACGGAGTTTATTGTTGTAAGGGTCACGAATGATCGCATATGCAAAAAAAACAACTGTCAGATTCAGATGAACGAACGATTGCAAAAAAAAGTTAAAAATCTAAATAATTATTATACTCAAAGATAATAAAAACGGAAGCGATCTCGAAGAACGCTTAAAGTTCAGCTTCGGACCTGCCAACCTTGGATTCTTCTTTCGGCTCTTCAGAAAATGCTCGCAGAATATTAGCCTTGATTTGAATTTCATCAAGTTTTGAGGGTGCTAGCGATTGCTTCGCCAAGATGGAGCTGAGGCTAGAGGCGAGGAGGCGAAAGAGATGAGCATAATTTACTACTCACGAACAGCAGCATGACTAACCGTTTCAATTCCTTCTCAACGTACGCCTCGCTGTTGTTAACAACCTTTTCCATGACCCTGATGTAATGGTTGGCTTCATTGCCTGCGATTGCAGCCACTGCCTTAGCTTCCTTAACCAATGTATCGCGCTCATGCTTCGCGGCCTTGAAGAACTTTTGGGCGAGTGCATCAAGATCCGCAAGTCGACCGGCCTAGTATCAACAAACCGAACAAGAATAGAGTGTTAGCAGTGACGAGTGACATGACAAACGGAAAGAAGGAACTCACAAGATCAGACAAACCTCCACCAGATTTACGCTGAGTACCACATTTCTCATTAAGATACGTGATGAAAGCTTCCTCGCTTCTCGGACCTTCATAAACAACACCCTCCTTATTATCCTTGGAAAAGAATTTAATGGTAGGGAAACTAGAGACGTCATATTTCCTGGCGAGATCCTTATTCTTGGCATCATCCGCGTTAATATTGGCAACGACACACTATAAAATTGGTAAGCATGTATTCACATTTGAATGTTAACAAGAATACTCACGTCGCTTTCTGACTTGAATGCATGTGCAACTGGATAAATCTATGTTCAGCACAAAAGTTCGAATACCCAGAGCACTAAACTGACCCTTTTCGTATGTGGGTTTCAAATTCTTACAGTGACCACACCATGGAGCCTTTTAGCCAAAGTTAGTCTATACTATCCGGAGAGCTACAAATGATAAGGGCGTCACACTTACGGTAAAGGTTACGAGGACGTTTTTCGTTGAGTCCTAAAATCATCGAGATTAGTCAAGTCCCATTAACTGTAGCAGAAAGGTCACATACCTGGACGACCTCGTCGAAGTTATACACATCCAAGATAGTAGTTTCGGGAGGGGGAGGAGGCTTAATACTGGACTTGACACCAGCCTTGGATGTAACACTAAAAATCTCATAGTATGAGGGTGAGAGTATCGCAAACGAATAATAAACATACAATGCAACCAAACTATCCAAATCCCTTGCATTTTCATACTTCTCATCCTTCCCACTAACATCAAACCATTTCAAAGCTAAAAATTTTCACATATTAGCATACGCATATATATTCACAATTATCCGGGTCACGTACTTGGGAAACCTTTAACTTCATATTTCTGACCAAGCGATTTTCCAGCACCATCAGCATCAACCTTGGCAATAACAACCTTGTCCTTAGCGTGCGCGAATGCATCACCAAGTTGTTCGTAGATTGGTGCGAGGTTCTGCACATTTGGAAGTTAGTTGATATTTCTCAGGGGTTACACCAAGTTGCTGTTAAAATGATACCTTGCAGTGACCACTAAATGAATCCGAGAGTTCTCAATATAAAGGGTCATATATACTTACTATACAAAAGCTTACCACCAGGGTGCAAAGCTACGAACAAACTTGTCAGAACAAAAGAAAAGAAATATACAGAGAGAGCAAACACGTACAATTCAACCAACGCAGGTTTTCCTTGACCAATAAAAGTATCAAAATTATCAGGAGTCAAATCAATGACATTTGATGCAGAAACAGCAGCAGCAATAAAAGCAGAAACGAAAGTAAACGCCAACTTCATCGTGTCGGAAGTTAGTCGGTAAGCGTAAAGTCTGACGTGGATGAGCTAGTACTTCGTGCTTGGTCATTGTTTGATTGACATTTCCCCACGTGTCGATGTACTTACTACCCGATATGGTAACTCACCTTTTATCAATCTCTCTCTCAACGTTCTTGGTCATCCATCAATTTCTCTACCCCTTCGTTTTACTCAGCACTTCGAGTCAGCTCAAGGTTATATAAACACCACAGGAAAAACCTCTTCCTAACAAATGGCCTCTGGAAAACAGCCCCAAAAGGTCGAATTCGATCAAGACGATCAGTATGACGATGAACCTCAATATATTGACGAAGAAGACATTGTTGCTGAAATTCCTATGGATGGAGATGAACCAATGGAAGAGGATGAAGAAGATGAAGATCAAATCGGTGATTTACCTGGTGGTTCTAGTTCTGGTGCCAATTCTGGTCCAGTAGAAGACAATTCAGTACAACACTTCAGAGAACATACATCTTCCGTTTTTTCTGTTTCTTGTCATCCTACGCAACCTCTTGCGGCTTCCGGAGGTGAAGATGACGTCGGTTATATTTGGGATATTACAGATGGGGAAGTCATTGTTAAATTGACTGGTCATACCGATAGTGTGGTTGCGACAGCTTGGAGTCGTGATGGTGAAATGATTGCTACTGGAGGAATGGATGGTAGAGTAAGAGTTTGGAGAAGAGTTGGAAAAGATGATAATTATCGTATATGGGAATTCTTGACTGAACTGCAGGGTCCAGATGAGGTCATGGTAGGTGGTTATATACACCCATCAAACACTTCCTAATCCAAAAATTTTATTAGTTCCTCAGATGGCATCCTAAAGGCAATGTCCTTCTCGCAGGATCGAACGACTCAACACTCTGGCTCTGGCAACGTAAGAGGTTTTTCTTCTTCACCCATAAATACAAATCTCAGCCAAACAATACACAGTTCCTTCCGGAAGCACTATGCAAGTCTTTGCAGGACACAGTGGACCAGTCAACTGTGGAGACTTTACTCCTGATGGTAAGCTGCGAATAATCATACCTCATGAAAAATAGCTCTAAATAAACATATTTTTCTTTTTCCAGGTAAACGTATAATCTCAGCAGACGCCGACAACAATCTAATCTTCTGGGATCCCCGTTCTCCCGCCCCCGTCTTCAAACTCACTTCTCATAGTGCACGCTTCAACCTCGATGGCATAACATCCATTGGCGTTAACCCTTCGTCCACTCTTGCTGTAGTCGGAGGTGCAGCGGGCGGTGTCCGAGTTGTCTCCTTATCCAAAGGTGAAGTCGTCGCCGCCCTCGGAGGACATACCGAAGGTGAAAGTATCGAAGCCATCGTATTTGTCGATGTCACAAACCAAGGTTCAGAAGGTCCCGGAATCGCTGTAACAGGTGCTACCGATGGAAAAGCTTGTGTCTGGGATCTAACTACCATGAGGTTACGTGCTAAAGTGGAACATGATGACGCCATCACTACTCTCCTCGCCCACTCTACACCAAAAGGCTACCTTCTAATTTCAGCGTCTGCAGACAAGACGTTGAGAACCTGGGATGCTAGGTCCGGAAAATTACTGCGCGTCCATAAAGGTCATTATGGCCCAATTCTTGGTGCATCGCTTGGTTTGAATGGCGCTGTGATCGTTAGTGCAGGAGATGATGGATTGTGTGCAGTTTATACTACAGAATCAACAGAAGGCGATGAGCTCGTTACCTAGACAATAAATCTTATTATATATATTCTGTATTTTTTCTCTAAAAAAAAACTCGACTTTTCAGGCACCATAAGATACAATGCGTATGAAAAAAATAAAATAAGATTGGACCTATAAACACAAATAGTCAAACGCACCGGATGACGTCATGTGTACAAATCTGAAGAGAGAGAAAATGCGAAAACCGTACCAGTAACAAATACAAATAGACGATTCCGTGCTTCGTTTATATTTAGATAGAACACAGAAAACAGATATTTTGATTTCTTGCAAGACTGAGATAATTGACCATTGTTCGTGCCTCGTCACCACCAGTCTCATGAAATCTCCCTGTGTGTAGTCCAATATAAATTCATCTTGCAACATCAAGTTTTTGAAAGATTCATTGGAGCGAGACCCTATAGGGTTTCGCTGTATTTTTGTCTGTAGATTAACAAATCATTTTTCGGTACATGTAAAGATCAAGAGATAGTAAGGGAGCTCACGGATAATCATCTTTGCGACATGGTGCGAAACGTCAGTCTTATGCCCAATCGCATTGTGGACCGTGGTCGATATTTTCAGATACTCCAATTCTTATGAAGGCCAATTCTTCATTTCGTAACGTTATCTTACCATGCGGATGCCACGAGGCAAGCCCCAACCTTGCGCCTGCACCTAAGCTTCTTCCGCATTGCTAGCATGTCGCTGAGATACCCACAGGTTCTACGAAAATCGTGCGATATATTTTACTTTAAACTCTGACACATGTAACTAACGATAAAAATTCCAAGTTCAAGATCGGTTGATTTCGATGGTATACCAGATCATCGGGAATTATTCAAGTCGGATATAGTCATCTTGTGCGTTGTCACCAAACTTCTGCCTGTAACAATACCTGACAAAATAATCAGGATCGTAGGCCGTCAAGAAGCAAAGACCAGTGTAGGTAGATCTCTTGATCTAAACATGCCTACTACTAACCCTTGGTGCTAGTTTATTACAAGGGCCAAGGAGGATATCGATGTTCAAAGGGATGGGGATGATCTCTATCGTGTAATTGTGTCTATTATAGAATTCTCTCCGATGATACTGAAAGACATACTAGTGATGCAAATGACTCCGAGGCAACAACAGTGTTATATCTGTACAACATAAACGATGATATCCCAGAACAATGGCCTGAAATAGAAATGTTCAACGAAAAAGTGGGATATTTTGTAACGACGTTGTCGTCGGATCTGGATTTCGATCAAGAGAAAGAGCGCCAATTACTCTCCTCTTTCCGGATAACAGCCAAGACAAAGCAGTTTGTAGCAGTGCGACGTTTTTTAAACACAAAAGAATCGGCTTGGGATATTCTTGATTCTGTAATCCTGCACGAACTCTGTACACGACTGGAACTAGACCAGGTCAAACTTGAAATTTTCAGTGCAACATTCTCAAAAACACAGCTTGTGGAGTTCAACAAAATGATGGATGAAAAAAAGCGAATTATCCAGACTGACCAAGCAAAGGGAATCGATCATTGAATCGGGGGAAATTCGAGATCTGTTCAAGCAGCTAGACGATTTTTGCTCCAGGTAAGGGTTACTTTAATGCATATAAGGTTGTGGTTTAATGATGATATGCTTTATTTATCTTCCGTCATATCAGATTTGTTAGTTTTATTTCCCAACTGTTTCCGAATATCTCTGATGTTAATTTAGGGTCAACTTTCTCCTACAGTAGTTACTATAGACGAATTGTCTAACTATGATGTAGTGATTGTGTGGGTTAAATGTCCTTTCATAGAGATTATTTACTTATTTTCTCCCCACAGGGTTATGGGCCCTACCGGGTCTGGAAAAAGCAATGTAAGCGAATTCAAAATTTGGTTGTGACTGGAATGTGATTTGAATTATGGTATTAGTTTATAAGTACCGCTGCCGGCCGCCTTGATGATGTCGGAGTTGGTCATAATTTGCAATCTTGTACCAGCGTTGTTTCCGCAGTCAAAATCAACATTCGATCGTCTCCGACGTTAAAATCGTTTTGGTGGATACCCCTGGGTTTGATAATACACATGAGAGTGATGTTGAGATTCTTAAACGAATATCGAGTTGGTTGAAGAAGGCGTAAGCAAACATTTTTATATTTTTCCCCTCACATTAACGCTGATGGTTGACTATGAATAAATCAGATATAAACTATAACTGGAATACTTTACTTCCATCGGATTAACGACAACAGAATGTCCGATACTGTATTAAAGAATTTGGGAATGTTCAAGAAACTTTGTGGAGATGATGGTTTCAAAAAGGTTACGTTTGTCACAACAATGTGGCCTCATTCGCCCAATGAGATAAAGGGATATGAAGTTGATGAAATGCAATCGTCGGGGGAATTTTGGGAAGAGTGCGAGGATCGTGAAAAACAGCTGAAGGAAATTTTTTGGAAGGTGATGATCCATGATGGGGCTTCTACAGAACGCTTCTTCAATAACCCCCAGTCAGCTTGGAGCATTCTCAATCCCTTTGTGGAAAAACATCTCCAAGACGACATAGCAACACCCCAAAAGATCACACCAATGCTCATCCAAAAAGAACTTGTCTACGATGGAAAATCGTTATCATCTACGTCTGCTGGGAAAGAGTTACACATGAATACTGGTGAGTTGGTCAAGAAACAGGCTGTGTTGCTTGAAAGGATGAAGGTGGAGGTGGGAAGAACGTCAAACCCGGAAGTAATGAAGGCGCTTGTTCAGGAATACGCCGAGATTGCGAAAAAGCGGAAGGAAGCGGTTTCCCAAATGCGAAAACTCGAGCCTCTCATGAACTTGAACGTAAAACGAATGTTCGGTAACTTGAAGTTCTGGAATTGAACAGCAGATGTATGCATGTACAGTTGTATGTTTTCTGGGAAGAAAGTTATCCGTCATACTTACTGTGGCAATTCAGTCAAGGACGTCATCTTGCAATGGCAGGTTCATATGAAATCCATAATAATAGCAGTCTGAACGATCGGACAAAGTTTGAGTTATGCCTTAGTGATTATCAATGTAGATATTTGAAAACGAGTATCTCAGCGTTAAAAGAAAGGTGGATTGAGCATACAAAAATATGGACCCATTTTCCAGGCTCCAACAATAGTGTTGGTACAGGGCTGTAGATGAGACGAACATGTTGCGGCAAGATCAACTTTTTACTGGGTTTCATCATTGAGCACTAACAAAGTAGAAATGAAGGTTGTTCAGGAAACACCCCTCGAAAGTGGACCTGCCACTACTACTACCAGTAACAAAGCAAAAGACAACGCATATACTCCATTACTATGAAACCACGAATAACTAAGCAAGATCACCAGCATTTCTCCAAATCTGAAGAAAAAAACACAAAAACAATATTGATTTCAGTAACATATATCACTCAGGCACCAAAAAACTTCACATACCCGAAGTAATATCTTCTCAATCCGTCCATAATCAATCCTCTTATCCAAATCCGTTCGAGTCACCGTCCAAAACACCGAAGCCATCGAAGCCAAATTCCCAACATCTTGAACAGGTCTCTTATCTCTAATATTCAACCCTTCCATATACCTCCGGATCCTAGTGCAACTTGGCCTTTTCATCGGATCAATATTCCAGCATTGGTCCACAAACTCCTTTAAATGATGTTCCTCTAAGCTGCCAGGTTTTTTGCCTTCTCTCTGGCGGAGAATTATCTTGAACTCGTTTCTACAGTTATCGTAGGGTTTTTTCCCTTCAAGGACCTTGTTAGAATGAAGGTTTTATTATTGTTGTTGCTTGCAACCAAGTCAAAGTCCATGACATACCTCGTAGCACAAGCACCCAAACGACCACATATCGCTATATATTGTTGCTTTCGCTGGAATATCACAATCATCACAGTCATAAAGCTCCGGTGCTATCCATCCAGGTGTCCATGGGATATAAATGTTGAAGCAAAGTTCGTAGTTGTACTTGATTCAACATGCGACAACCCAAAATCCCCAATTAATGCATATCCACCATCTGAAACGAGGATGTTTTCCTAAAAGAGCTGGTGTATGAGCGCAATGCTTGATCAACAATACAATAAACTTACTGCTTTCAAATCCCCGTGGACGATATTGCGACCATGAAGATATTCCAACCCTCTAATTACATCGAGAAGCTAACATTTTTTTCAGGTTAGTCCACGAAACACAGTGGTATACATGGTCAAATGTACTAACCAACAGACTTTGGGGAGCATCAAAATTTTTCTTCAAATACTGTTTCAGATTACCATTCTTCATCCACGGAGAGATAAGACATAATCTTTTACTTTCATCCTCTATATAAACTCCCAGAAACGGAAGAATATTCTGGTGGTCAAGGTGGGACCACAAGATTATTTCCTTCACATACATCTATGCAGGTTTGGGTCAGGTTATTATTTAAGATAACGAGATATATTCTTACCCTTAACAGCCGTTTTCTGTCCTGCTCTCCGAATATACGCACTACTTTCACACATACGTCTTGGGATTCATATGTCCCTTGATAAACATCCCCGAATGTCCCCCCTAAGTTGATACCTTGTTTGTGTTTAGTAACCCCACGAAGATCAAGGCATTGAGGATGAACGAAGCTTCCTTCGCTAAATATTCTAACATCGATAACATATGTTTTCCCTCTTTCTTGTCGAAAATAGACGATTCCCGTAGGACCTATGCTTCATTTAGACAACACAGAGAACAAATATTTTGATTTCTTACAAGATTGAGATAATTGACCATTTCTTGTGCCTCGTCATCAGCCAGTTGTCTCATGAAATTTCTCTGTGCTTGATCCGACATAGCATCCGTTAATTGATCTCGTAACATCTTTTTGAAAGATTCGTCGGAGCGAGACCCTGTAGGGTTTCGCTGAACTTTTGTCTGTAGATCAACAAACCGTTTTTCAGTACATATAAAGAGAATGTTATAGCAAAAGAACACTCACGGATAATCGCCTTTGCGACATGGTGCGAGTTAATGTCATGCCCAATCGCGTCGTGGTCGATATTTTCAGGTGTTCCAATTCTTGCGATGTCTTCTGTATTTTGGACTGCGTCCGCTCTATTTCCAAATCAAGAGCACCCGCTAAACGAACTTCTTGTACCTCTCGTTTTTGGATTTTCATCTGCATCAGGACTTTCGTTTCTTCTTCTACAAGGCGTTGCAGGTTGCGAAACACCAAGCGACCAGCTTGAGTTTCACTTAACCTCTTCTTCGACTTTACTAATTCCTCCTGAATGAATAAAGCCTCCGGGGTTCCGCTTCCCATTATTATCTCATCGATAATATTCCGGGCACTTTCAATTGAATTTCCAAACCTCTTCATCTTCCAACCTTTCCCTATCACATCACCCCAATACTCTGCTCTAAGGTTATTCTCACGCAGCGTTGCAGTTTCAAGTGGGATTTTATCCCAAGTAGTGGTGACTAGAAATGCTCGATCCATTCCCATATCTCCAAAAAGCGCAAAAAAGAGCTGCAGATTGTGAAGTGCGATAGTATTCATTCTGTTGTCTGCAATACGGTGCATATATAGCACACCCGCTAGCATAACCTTTTGTTTATAACTTTATTTTCAAACAACCAACAGAATCAGTGACCAACTTGAGTATATATGCGACTTGGATAACCCACATGTCTTTTAACCAATTGGTAATCGTAAACAATACTTCCATATCCGATCGGCGTGCGTTATCAAACGCTGGAAGTTCCACTAGTACAACTCTCTTGTGGAAATGTTCCTTCAAAGGGAATGTTTGAACGACATGAGTCTTCGCCAATTCTTCATGTCGACGCGATGTTGAAAAGGTTTGTATGAACTGAAAGATGAATGTAAGTACACTTATATAACGTGCATATATGCTATACTTACATGACTCTTGCCGGCATGAGGGGGTCCCATTATGCTATCATAACGACAACGACAATCAGTATCATGATTCTCAATAGTAAGAAAATGGGAAGTACGAACGCAATAACTATGTCATCAGGGCGAAATGGTTGTGATCGATGGGCCATAGTAGTGTATGTCATAATGTGGAAGCGAGGAAGAAGTGTGAGGAGATACTGTGATGATTAGGACTTTGCTCTTCTTTATATTTGTATGTTTTCATGCTTCCGGCACGCATACAACACGTTGTATATCGTGACGCAGCGGTGTATAGCGGATCTTCCAAGCGCACGAAGTAAGAGGGATGTTTTATGTTTTATGAACAGGTTATTGATGTATACCATTTGATTTGAATTGATTGATAGAGTTGGAGACAGGGAGTTACAATGCAACGAGGCAATCCGAGTTTTATGACCCCAACGTCATAATATTACATTTCCCACGTTGTTGCGTCAACCCTGATTTCCTGAAATTTTCCTTGATTTTCTACATTTTCTTGACGCTGAACAACTCCCCAAATGCTGTTGAAGCGTCGAGTCATCGTGTCTAACAATACAAAGGCGCCACAACCTCATTGCATGCTGCAAGCAAGTGTAATGAAGCATGGTCCGAAGCTATTAATGGACGAAACAAACATCCACAGCCCCATCAAGAAAAATAAACGGTCTAAGATGGAAACAAAAAAGAAAGAAGGCGATATCAATTAGTAAACCATCCAGCCCTAACCATTTCCTCTGCCAATCCCTCCCAACTCTTTCTTCTCCCCTTTCTTCCAGAAAGCTCAGTTGCAAATCTCAAACACTCATCCAACCTCCATCTAGCCCTTACATCATCATCAACACCTCCAACACCACTTAAATCCTCTCTACCGCCCGAACTAGGTGTATAAGGTGCACCTGGACATATCCTTCTACTCAATGAATAAATCATCCCCGCCACGAATGCATCATACGCCCCTGCTTCATCTACGTGTTCCGAATTCGTATTTGTACTCGCATCTGCATTGAATGATTGTGAATTATTTTGACCGGTTCCAGCTTTACTAGTCACTTGTGATGCTCTATCATCTTCATCTTCATCTTCAAATTCACTATTCCTCCTAGATTCGGATGCAGATTTTGTATAGAACGATTGATCCATACTATCCTCGTCCATTATATGCCTCTCAAAATCATAAGGTTGTCCACGACCATGACTTTGTGGATGAGCACGACTAGACATCAAAGAAGGTGTTCTTCTTCCATCCGCCCAAAAATCACTACCACTCCTAACACTCCTGATACTAATATCATTGACATTAGCTGCGGCCATTGATGATGGTATATGACCAGGACCAGTGGGAACCGTAGCTGGTGACCGATCTTCAACCCAACATGAACTTTGAAAGTATTCACGAGTAGGTAAAGAAAGTACAGCAGCACCATCTTTTCCCCAGTAAGCCACTAGTAAAGCATGTGGTGGAGCGATATGTACAAGTGAAAGCAGGAATGCTCTTGGTGTTTCCGCGTATTCCGGTGAATGTGCTTGTGCGTACTGTTTATTCAAAAACAAGATATCAGCATGAGGGATTAACTGAAAGGAGTTATATAAATTAGTAACCACGAATCAAAGGGGATCAAGAAAAGACATACAGCTTCAACACCTTGTCTCGCTTTCCTTCCAACATCAACACTAAAAACACAATGACTCCTCCACTTCCTCTCTCTAGCCAATCCATCCAAACCAATCATATTATTCAAAGTCGTTTTCACAGACCTTCCTTCGAAATGTAACCAATCAAACGGAGCAGGACTATTCGGATTCGATAACATCGAACGTCCATTTCCTCCTCCTGCCCCACCACTACCACCACAACCACCGCCACCACTAGCACTTTGTGCTATCCTTGGACTAGATCCTCCTAATCCCAATCCTACATTGTTTCCTCCAATACCCTGGCCTGTTCGTGGTCGGTTTCCGGTACTGTTGGTAGTAGAATTCAAATTCAAAGTATTTGGTAAATGTTTGTTACTGTTACTGATATTTCCTGATCCTAAAGGTAAGTGTTGTGAAGATGGTAAGAGATAAGGGTTTTGTTGATATCGTTGTTGCATTTGAAGTTGCATATAATTATCTGGATAATTTTCAGGCGCTAATAAAGGTCCTAGAATTGATATAAAATCTTCATGTGTGATATCTGGTAATGGATTATGGTTGATTACGGTTTGTATGTTATCATCTGTTTTTTCATAAGTGAGTGAGTAAAGATATGCATAATATTTTTCAAATGAGGAGGGGAAAGGAAAATATGAAGAAAAAAAAAAACGTACCAGAATGAAGAACCCAAGCACTAGGAACACCAGCGTTTGGCCATATTTTACAATACTGAGTAATAACACCTTCATTTTCCAAATCATATATTAATCTTCTTCCTTCTTCATTTCCACCTAAAGGAGCAACTAAAACAGCTTCAGTGGAAGGGAATTGAGCCAATAACGATGAAATCTATATCATATATCACGTATAAGATGAATAATTCAAATTCAAATTCATTAGTAAACGATCTCTTAAACGGTAGTGTAAAAATTAACATCTCCCACACACCCCTCAATATTCTCCCCGACACCCCGTAACAGACACATATATATGCCCACATAAAGAAGAATAGTATATATATATAAAAAAAAAAAGAAAAACACTCACAATATTAGCACTCCCACCTCTAACCTTCTCAACAGCATGAGCACGAACAGTAGATGACGCAGTGGGATAATTGGGTATAGAAAGAGTATGTGTCAAAAAAAGTGTTCCAGAACAAACAATCCGTAGTTGTTTATTGAATTCTGGGATATTCAATGTATTCGTGTTGGTGTAGTATGATGAGATTGACATTCCAATGGTTATTGGAGACGTGTTTTGGGAAGATTGGGTATCACGACGTAGTTTTGTCATATGCGTATGTGTTTTGTTTTTTTTTGATAATTGAGAGTGTGAAAATGTTGAGTATGAGTATATTCGAGAGAGTCGTTGGGTGGGGGAGGGGTATGCGGTCTGGGTATGGATAAAAAAAATCCAACACCAGCCAAGTTCTTCGCGAAGCTAACCAGAAGCTAACTGTATGTAAGTATGTCGTAATGTGTCGTTAAGGGCGTTCCTAAATTCGTTTTTATGGTGGATAGATCAGATGTCCAACAGGTTCTATAAGGATAAGCTGTTTCAAACGCGTCCTGGAGAGTAGGAAGTAGGAAGGAACAGGGACGAAAACATGTGGTGCTATGAACATGTGGGCCATGCTGCTTAATATAGCTGGTATGGTGTTACGCCACCCCATCAAATATGTAATTCTAAAAAAATGGTTTGACCCCTGAGTCTGAGTTGTTATCTCAAAAAGAGAAAATCGGAAAATCAATAAGTAAAATAAAAGTCTAGTATACTTTTGCCTGTTTAACGTTCAGCCCAAGCAAAGGGCGCACAAAGAAGAAAAAACCATTATCATTGCATCTCAACATCGTCATCATCACTAACAACATCTTCCCAATCTTCACCTTCACCACCTTCTTCATCATCATCATCCAAAGGTGAAGCATGTATTCCCAATGCCTCCAATTTCGATATTAGTTCCTTCGTATGTTCCAACAAAGGTCTATCAGGATGATCCTGGTTCACATGAAGCTAGAAGAAAAAAACATGAACAACCAAATCTGTTGCGAGAAGGAACTATAACTCACCACTTGACAAGTCTCCAAACAATCCCTAGCATCCTTAGCCAATTCTTCCCAACTCAAATCCTCCAACTTTCCATCTACATTCCCATTCCCATTCCCATTCCCTTCCTCTCTAACTTGTTCACACATCAAAAAGAAACACCAACCCTCCAAATACCAAGCTTCAACTTCCTGATCATCAACAGCAATAACACCTTGAAGTACCAATAACGCAGGACTAAACAAACCCAATTCTAAGAACAACTTTGCCAACAATAAACGAGTAGGTGTAGGTGGTAATAAAGGATCGTCTAGAGATAAATGTGAAATTGATGACCAGATTTGTTCGAGGATTTGTTTTGCTTCTTCTGGACGTTGTTGTGACATTCGAACTGATGCTAGAGATTGAAGTGCTTCGATGTTGGAAGGCATAGTTTGGAGAGCTAGGGAAAGTAAGTCTTCGCATGTTTTTTCAGCATTTGGGTCGAAACTTTGAGAGTAGAATTAGAGTTTTTCTGTGACAAATCAAAGAGGGAGAGATAGGAACGTACCAAAGATCATAAGAAGGGTCCATCCATATCTCAACTTGACCAATAAGAGCACGAACAATGTTATTTTTAATATCAGTTTCGTCGGATGTATTGTTTTCGGATTGAGATTGTTTGCCTTTAAGTTGGTTCATAAGGATTTCAACTGCTGCTTGATAATGGCGTAATGCAATTTGTGGATCATCGTCTGATAATTGTGCAAGATAAAGATATGCGAAGGAGGCGGTAATGAAGATGAAGATGATTCTATCAGAGATTGAAATGCCTGTTTTTTTCCAGGACGTAAACATAAACAAAACAAAAAAGTTGATCCAATAGATTGAGACTGACTTGTTTTGCAGATTCTAGTTCTCCAGTTTCTAGTAGACAAACACCGAGCATTTCTTTAGCCTCGACATTATCATTCTGTTGTTCCAATATCCGTCTGATAAAACGTAAAGCTAGTTCGTAATCACATTGTACAATGAGTTCCTGAGCCTTTTCCATAAGAGAGGGTATCGATGGTGGGGCTTTTGTAGAGATTCCTGTTTCCTTATGCCTTTTGACTTTGGTCTTGTCCTGCCCATTTTGATTTTGAGTGGAGAAAGGAGGAGAGAAAGAGATGAAATTGATGATCACGTGAGTACTTTACAGGTGAAGCGCTCTGTTCCACTGATAGGTGTTGGTTGTATCACGACCTGAATGAAATTATGACTACTGAAGAATATGCCACACCGATAGCAGATCCGCTATTCCTAGAACGTCTGGATACGTTTATGCAAAAGTCACTGTCGGATATTAGAGCGTTTTCAGAGAGAGAGGAATTGGATTTTGACGAGGTCTTTTTTAACCCCCGCCCTTACGAAATCGACTTTGACTTGACTTAGACAAGGAGATTTGTCGCGCAATGGCATGCCAGACAACTCTTTGAGGCTGTTACGGACACAGAGAAGGCTGAACAAGGTGCGTAGTCCATCTTGACAACTGAAAGACTGATGACACTGATCAATATCCTAGTGCGCAGTATACTCATTCAAACATCACAAACTCTCGAATCTCTGGCAGAGACTGCGGATGTCCAATCATTCTTACTCACAGTAGATCCCCACAACCCAGATGACGTGGGATTTCTCGGTGGCTCGCTTATAGGACGCGAATTCTGGCGAGGACTGCGAGGAGGTGGCGACTCAGGGGCTCAATCATTCCGAGCCTATGCACAGAAACGGATGCCTCTTGCTGAGGAGCAGGTTGATTTACATGGCCCGCAGGCTCAAGGAACACCGCCTCCTGCCCGGTCAGCGCGACAGACCAAGTTGGATTTATACGAGGCTATTCGTACGCAGCTCAGGTACGTTGTTGCGGGCCGTATCTTTTTCATGATATTTTTATTTGAGTCAATGCAGACAGGTCAGCGGGATCAGGAAGGCCGAGATGAAGTGGTCTCATCCTGAACGACTGAGTTTCTATGGAGTGCGGATGGTGGGCTGGCCTGAAGACATTCCGACAGGGAATCCGTCGACGCTGAAGGCGCTGCAGAACCAGAGACTACTGGAGCTACTTCAGAACGGGACTCTGCGGTTTGAAAGGACTGGAGAGGGTGGGACAGAAGGGCCGGTGGATGAGCTGGATGAGTATTCGTGGGTGCATTAGATTAGGAGATTATCTATAAATACACATACACAACTTGCTGTCTTACCATCATGTTCTCCTCTTTCTTTTCGTCAGTTATTTTCGTTTCTCCATGTTGCCCTGCTCACACCCATGTTCCACAAACGCAAACACAGAACCCAGGCCCCCGTGGATCCACAGGCACAGAACTTCTTCCCTATTGCCGACCGTCTCCAGCCCAATGACCTTGTCAGCGAGCTGCAACCAGCAGACATCGAGTGGCTCTGCGCAGGAGGCTTCGTCACAGAAACTCAGACATTCTATATCAATGCTAACGATGGCAAGTCCATCATGTGCCAAGTGATCCACTCGTCCGTGGGGTATGTATTTCCTCTCTATCATCGATAAGAACTGATGCCTCATCCAGTGTATGGTACCCCACAATCCAATTTACCTCCAAGATATTCGATTCAAAGACAGGCCAGAAAATCTGGAAGTCCATCAACGTTACCAACTTTGTTACCCCTCCCCCTGGCCTTGACAAACGCTCGAGCAAAGCTGATGAATTCTCCCTGACACTTAAACCCAACCCCAATAACCTAGAATACCCAGAATCCTATGTCATCCGCGCCAACCTCGGCATGGACCTCCAGATTTCATTAGAGTTCAAGCGTCCTGCGACAGTTCCAGGCTTCAAGGTCGGCAAAGGACCCAAAGGGGGATATTCATATTTTGGAACTGATCTCGAGAACCCAGAAGGTTACGTCGTTCATCGTTTCTGGCCCCGCGCGCATGCGGAGGGCGCCTTGATCATCAACGGAAAGGTCGACTCTGTCGAGGGGCCTGCTATGTTTGTCCATGCCATTCAGGGCATGCGCCCAAATCTGGTCGCTGCGGCTTGGAATTTTGCAAGTTTCCAGAGCAATGACTTGGGCGGCGTATCTGCTATCCAGATGGAATTTACAACAACTGATCAGTATGGCAAGCGAGGTGCTGGGTCAGGAGGAGTTTCCGTTAATGTAGGGTCAATTGTGGTCGGAAACAAGTTGGTGGCTGTAACAGCGGAGACAAAGTACCCTGGCGAAGAGGGTGGAGAATCATCAGTGATTTCCAAGGCGACGCACTTGAAGCCAGAACAAGACCCCGATACTGGATACAACAAGCCTAGCGAAATTGCCTTCGAATGGAAGGGTCCTTCAATACTTCCTGATGCCCCGGGCGAAGTGAGCGCTGTCCAGATTACCAATCTTGGGATTGTGGAAGCTCCGAATGGGTTGATTGAAAAGGTGGATGTGCTAGCCGAGATTCCGCGTGTATTGAAGCTGGCTGTGAACTACGTTGCTGGGACGAAACCATACATTTACCAGGTTGGTTGGTTCTTCTCTGATATGCTTGTTTTTTTCTAATAAAAAATGGACAGTGGATAAACCCAGGTACAATGAAAATAACTGGGCCTGATGGCATCTCTGCGGGGCTGTCTGGGGGATTGACGGTGGAAGGAACGATGTACAACGAGGCTACATTTATATCATAGATCTACATACAGTCGAGTCATCCGTAGCTTCGGACGCTGCGGTTGACAGCTTTCTCACGTGTCTGCTTGCCAATAATACGATCACTTACTTTCTCTCTCTTGGACAATGTACTATGGCTACTCTACACCTACGTGTCCTACATCGTCCACTCTTTAATGCTGCTCGTCGCAATCCCATATATACTCCGACTCTTGTCAGGTATCCATATGCTGCTTTACACTCAACGCCCAGGAGAAACTGTCCTGCACCGCTGATTCCATTCTTTGCGACCATTCTCAAGGTAAAGCGCTCTAACTCTCCATTTTCTCTGAACAATTGCTCATCTACATAGACATCAACAGCCCTGGAACTAGCGCGCACAGTTGCTCGGATAGGTCTAACAATTGTACCTCTAATCCTCCTCAAAAATCATAAGGTCAAGCAATTTATGATTAGAGGAACTACAAGACACGGACAACCGATTTCGAAAGAAAGAAAGGAACAGATGATTAGAAGATAAGAAGTCAGACGTTACTCTTGAAGGTTCTATTGCTTGTGCCGTTTGTTTTGTTTTGGGGAACTATTGTTGCTAGTTTGGAAAGGACTCCATTGACTGGGAGGTGAGCTTATTTTTTCTTCTCTCTTTTCATTTCATCGAATTTTTCACACTTTGTGACGTTGGTGTGAAAACGAGATGAGATGATGTACTTTTTGGGGGAATTTTATACTGATAGAACCCGTCTTTTACTGCGGTTTACATATCATTATAATTATATCCCATACAAAAATTCCCAATCCCCAATCGACAATACCCTCCAAAGATGGCGTATGATTATCCTCTCACCAGAAGAAGAAGACGAAGTCAGTGCACAATTGGCTGGTCCAGGTTGGTATCAAGCCATCAGCAATATTCTAGCCGAAGACGAACAGGGGCATTACCGAAATATATCTCACCTTCGGATTGGAGGTATCTTTGGGTTAGCGAGACTTTAAGGAAATTGGAGGCTGCCATACCTATACTTGCAAAAGAGCCCGAATTATTTCCGGATGATGACGGGGAAGATGTTGAAGGGAAACTTGGGACTTCTGCTGGAGTAGAAGGAGGGAAAGGGAAAGGAAGGGATATACCTAAACCACCACCTGCGGAGTACCCACTAAAACCCCGACCTCGAGCTTCCGAGTATTTGAAGTCATTTTGTGAAGTTTTGACGGAACAGAAGTATGTTCAACCTGGTTCACATACTATTCCTGGTCCACCATATTCACTTGTGGTGGTTGATAACCCGGAAATTAAGAATGCGTTTTCGTATGGTTTTGGACCGGATGGTGGAGGTGGAATTGTTGTTTATTCTGGATTTTTGGATGATATTTTTGAGAGGATGCCACCGGTTTATGAACATGAACAAAATTCGAAATCAAATTCTTCTTCTTCCTCATCAAGTCAAAAACAATCTTGGGTATCATGGTTTTTCGGGAACCTATTCACACCATCATCATCATATTCATCATCCTCCTTGCGATCACGATCACATTCAAATTCAATTCGACCAATACCAACAACAGAACAAACAACAGAACTAGCAATCCTACTAGCTCACGAACTTTCACATTTAATCCTATCCCATCATTTAGAAACATTATCATCAACAACGGTAATAGTACCAGGAACTATGTCAATCATTTCAGATATAGTCAGAGTTGCGGTGTTTCCTATTACTATGATGTTTGGACCTTTTGTGAATGATGCAGTGGCTCAATTGGGAAAGGTTGGTTCGGTAGAATTGAGTAAAGTTGGAAGTTGGTGTATGAGTATGAAACAGGAGACGGAAGCGGATGTTGTTTCTGTTAGGTGGGTACTAACCCTTTTTTCTTTTTTCTTTTACTTTACTTTTTCTTTTTGGGTTTTTTGGGTTACTCCTGAGATGATGATCGATAATATTGACGCTCTTCTATTTATAGACTATTAGCTCATGCGGGATATGATGCGAGAGATGCAGTCAAGTTTTGGGAAAATAGAGGAGCGATATCGAATTGTGCTTCTGGAGGTCAAGGTTTAGAACCGGACCGACAAGCGCAACCCGTAGAAGATCAAGATCAAGTAGAAAATCAAGGTGGTCAAGGACATTCTAAGAATCAGTTGGCTAGAAGTATAATGGGATCTATGGGATCTTCTACACATCCGTTGAATGAAGTTAGAGTTCAAAGTTTGAAAATGGAGTTGATGAGATGGGAAGAGGCTAGAGTTAGAGCTTTGAAATTGAGGGATAGTAGAAGGGGAGGATTGATAAGATCAGAGAGGGAGACGGAGGGGCAGGATTAATCATGAAATGGTCATTCGTAGGAGATTGGTTTTTTGATTTCTTAGTATCTTTCTTTTTCTTTTTTTTTTCGATATCTTCCCTGGTTCTCTATCGTTTTTATTAACACAAATTCAAATTGAACTTTTTTTTTTTGCTTCTTTTACCCCTTTTGTCCGACGAGTCTCTCCTTTTTCGCTTTCTTGTGTTTTATTATTAAACTGTGAATGATTTTGTATCATATTCGTATTAATCTCCGTTGTGTCTTTTTTAAATTCTAATACATGGACTCGGAAGCATTATCTCCCCCCTCCCCCTTGTTCATTTAATGGTCACAACACATATCCTATATTGGTCCGAGTTCTAACATTAGGTTCCCCAATCTACTTTTAAATTTGCACGGATTCAGAAAGGCCGGTATTCTCGGAATGAATGCTACAAGTAATTTGAGTCTGCGTCAAGTCTGCTGGTTGGCAAGCAAGTACCTTCATGAAATCACGTTAATACATTAACATCGTTCTATCGAGCCTGCTGGCAAAGGGTTGCCTCGAGCTCAAGCCTCGTGGTTATCCTCATGTGAGCCTTAATTGATATTAATTAGCCTTACAACCTCTTATATGAACGAGTAAATATCACACGCAAGTCCGGATCTCCGGCGGGGTTATTTGATTATCCAGGAAGGCATGGCTAAATGCCTCTCGAACAATAGAAGCTATCTTTGGACCTGTTTACCAGTACAAACTTCTTGAAGACTTTTGCTAGGTCGGAAGGGGTGTATCGAGTTTTGGAAACAGGAATAAATCTGCACTCTCAGAATTTTCTCAGCTGGTTCACTTGAACAACACGAGGTACTGAGAAGTTACTAGAAGTAACACTATATTTACAATTACATTCTTTACTGATACTACAGGATCCGCAGGTATGTGTGACACCTTACATAACGGTAGACAAAGTTACAAATCACACATTGCTGTTAAATCTCGATCAGGTACAGTCCTTGTATGTAAAAGCTGTGTATGTGATACTTATTGTACAAGGTAGGTTTGTGGTCCATACGCCTTGTGTTAGAGACAGCCCAAACAGGTCAACGGCTACGAAAACCCGGTGTGAACCCGCACTAAAATTGTTTTGCGACGGAAATTAACACATAACTTGCCCTCACATACGCCGTACGATATGGAAGGCCATACACCCTGGAGTACTAAGCCGATGATTCTAGTGAAAGTTGGAACACACGTATACATCTAGAAAAGTCCAGACAATTATCCGAGGATTAATTTTTGCCTGCTAGTAGAAAGGACCTACATGATGGGAGACTCAGATCTCAGATGAGTGGCGGAGGTTACTTCACCAGTTCTGACTCCTGAGACATGTGCAGATAAGAAGATAGCCTGAAGAAGTGTGGCCTCCTTTTACCTTACCGTACTCAAGCCCCAAGCGCGAGCGGTTTGTTAACTAGTCAGCTTGAGCCTTGATTAAGCTTGATTGTCGGTATTATTGAATTTGGCAATTTGGTCAAGGCAGTGCATATTGAATCTAAAAATACACTTGTTTAAACTGTGTGGAGCTCCCACTGCGTCATCCACATACGATCATGGCGTTATGCCTTTTGCCCTCGAGAGCTTTGTGTGTTTTTTCATCCTCGTAAATATCGGCAATATCTCTTCGTTGAAACACTATAGCTCATGATAACGCAAGCTCCTAATGCGGTCGACGGATATTTTGCCGAGGATGTTGCCAACCTCTTACATATTTATGAAAACACGTTTGGCACACCTACGTCGGTCACCGTTAGGGAACCTGGTAATGGTTTACCCTTTGCGTGCATTGTGAACTTTGCTAATCCGGAACTAGCCCTAATCCACACACCTGGCCTCATCCTCGTGTCTCCCTAGCTACGCTATAAATGATTCACAACGACCAATGTTCTTGCATTTACACTCACCTCACCGTCTTATACATTCCAAATTATGGCTAGCCAAAGCACCTGCCATACTCGACATAATTGTTCTCAAATTTTTGCTGACTTGGAGAAGTGCTTGCATAAAGAACAAGTATTCCCGGTTTATCATGCCATTCTTCAAAATAACAAGCAGTGGATTCGAGGACTCGAGCATCGCAGAAAGTATAATGGTCCAGGAATGTATGCAGATATTTATCAAGGCATATACGAAGGCCGAGAAGTATGTGACAAGCAGCTGCGAAGTTTTGGATCAAGCCGGGGAGATTTGTCGGAGGTAAGACTCAATGCAGCATTCATATTACTTCGTTGAATGGCTCAACCTCTTCTCAATGCCCGTAGCTTCATGCGAATGAAATTATTACATGGGCACAATTACATCACCCGAATATTCTTCCATTTTTGGGGATGATCCATATTAATCAGGACAGGATTTGCCTCGTTTCTCTTTGGATGAAAAATGGAAATCTGAAGATCTATGCTCAAAAACAGCCATCTCATGTCAAGATTCAGTTGGTGAGCATAAATGTGTTTTGTGAAACACTGCGTATGATATTAACAGTAAGGTATGTTTAGCTCTTTGACATTGCCAAAGGATTAGAATACATTCATTCCAAAGGCATTGTCCACGGGGATTTGAAAGCAGTAAGATTTTATGGAGCACTGCTAAACCCTGCAAAGGCATCTAATTATCCTATTAGGAAAATATTCTCATCTCAGATGATGGATATTCACTCATCGGGGACTTCGGTCTTTCGTTTGACATCGGCAACACATCTTTTCCATCTAGTTGTGGAACTTTGGGCTGGATGGCACCTGAAATAATTGCCGGTACTTCAATACTGTATCGGAAGGCAAGTGACATATGGTCATTTGGATGTCTTGTCTACGAGGTAAGCACTCTACACACTCATGTTTGGCCGTTGTGGATACTATATATTGAATCATGTTGAAGGTTATGGAGGGAAAAAAACCTTACGCAAAACTGCAGATCATCCTTATGACATATTCCAAGCACAATGGTCTGGCAGCAAACACCAGGAGAATTCCGTGACCCTCTTTGAAGAGTTTGGTACAGCCATGTTGGGATTTTGATCCCGCCAAACGTCCAAGGCCACATTCTACGACATCAAATGGAAGATTATATTTATCCACTTTGCCATCGTTTCTTGGCTCCAATGGCATTCATGATTCCGGCAATTGTATGTGTGACAGCGTAATTCTGAGGTGGGCTTCCGTTAGGTGTGTATCTTTGTTGATTCCTTGACTTCCGACATTGATGTTGTATCTTTATTTTTAGTTATAGACTTGGCACATATGGTGCCATATGGCGTTAGGGATGTTGGCAAGTCCGAGTTTGGGGATATGGCGGGACGAACTTTTGGTGATCGCAAAATGCTCCACTCCTATTCTAAATAGTCAAGGCGAGGATCTACTCAAAAAGGGAAAAATCCAAGAACACGATCAATGACCATTGTCAATGTCAAAGATATTCGAACTTGGAAAAGACTGGGCCAATACACCCTTCAAATGAAGGGGGAGTCCAAAGCTCAAACTACCCGAGAGATAGGATGGTTTAATAGAGTAGTTGTTCAATCCCCACGCCTGAGTTGTAGGATTACATGCAGCACAGCGAGCAAGACCTCAAATCGTGCACTTCTATTGCTTGTTTGCTTCCAATCTTCTCCGCCGCCTCATCTCAATTTCTCAAATAAACCCATCTCTTGGTGCCACACTGCCACTTTACTATTAACTCCAATAGGTAGCAATGGCGTTCCGTTCGAAC
This sequence comes from Coprinus comatus, assembly GCA_034638255.1. Taxonomy (NCBI): domain Eukaryota; kingdom Fungi; phylum Basidiomycota; class Agaricomycetes; order Agaricales; family Agaricaceae; genus Coprinus; species Coprinus comatus. The sequence goes on from JAWPGT010000010.1 coordinate 623,035, forward strand.
CCTTGGTACTTAATTGTTCATCACAAATTACAATTAGACAAAACCATCTACCTATTAATATTGAATCTGGATCATTGATGGGTATGCCTCGTGTAAACTGCTACTCCGACTAAAACCTATCATACAGCCCTCAATCCAAAACTACTTATTGTATATAATTGTTACTGCCAACATTTGTAGATACTGTCCTAGAGTAGTGTTTTGTTTTTAAGAAATTGATAAAATTAATATGTAGATTCAGTGTTTCGGAGTCTTTCCATACTTATGACGTGAAGGACAATCCATTTTAAGATACCAGACTGGTTCTTTACTATGAACCAAACCACACGAAAACTCAGAGAACTATCCGAGATTCCTCTTTTTTTTTGTACTTCCCGAGGTAGTGAGGGCAGATTCCATGTACATGTCCCGGAGAGAGAAGGGATGCCCGAGAGATAATAAGCCTGCTACTCCTTTGATCGCTCGCAGACAATGCGGAGGGTAAACACGTGACCCAGGCGTTACTGTATACTAGTGTACCTTAGTAGTACACCTTTCAGGAACCCTTCACGATTGGGTTTCGTTCAAGAAAAAGAACTTGTAAAATAGCGTAGATATTTTCTCACATTGAACGTTATGAATGGGGTGGGGGTATGTAGAGTGACCACGTCTTAGGATGCAGAACACTGGGGACAAATGTCATCTCAGATGGTCAATGAGATCTGTACCTCTAAAAATATCTTCCCGATTTCTTGGGTGGCTGTGCAACGTCCCACGTCATCATATCCTCGAAAGCCCTCCTCCCAACCGTTCAATATCTTTGTAGAGCACGTAAAACGCAGACTCTAACACAAACCGCTGAAATGGGTGGCCATACGAGATTCCTCCGAAATGTAGCCGAACCTTTGACAAAGTGAACTGACGCATCTATACCTATTTTGGTGAGACGGGTTGGTAGAGATGTATCTGTAGGTAGATTATGGGCTTCCTCATCCAGATCTAATACCGATCCACACCCCTGGCAGACTGGCCTCATCCTCGTGTCTTTCTGGTATACCCATTTATAACGGAGACCAACTCGAGCTATGCTCTCTTACATTGTTGTTCACATTCACATTTACCCCAACTTTTCTTTTTGCACATCAACTCATGGCGAATGAACTCGCATCCGATATTCAACACAACCATACTCAATTTTTGGCTGACTTGGAGAAGTGTTTGGATAAATTGCATAAAGAACAAGTGTCCCAAGTTTATGATGCCATGCTCTGGAATAACAAGCACTGGATTCGAGGACTCGAGCGTCGCAGGAAATTTACCTACCAGGGAACTTATGCAGACATCTATCAGGTCACATACAAAGGCCGAGAAGTATGTGACAAGGAGCTGCGAATCTTTGGAAGTTCATCAAGTCGGGAAGATTTGTTGAAGGTAAGTCTTGCCCGAGTATTTGTGTAGCTGGACGGCTGAACCACATAATAGCTCCATGTGAATGAGATTGTTGTATGGTCTCAATTAGAGCACCAGAATATACTTTCTTTCTTTGGGATTTATATCAACGAGGCCAGAATTTGTCTTGTCTCACCTTGGATGAAAAATGGAAATCTGAAGGTTTACTCTCCGAGACAGCCGTACCATGTCAAGATTCAGTTGGTAAGCATGAGCGTGTTATGTGGAGCACTGCGTATGATAATTAACAACAATAATGCATATGTTCAGCTCCTCGACGTTGCCAAAGGATTAGAATACCTTCATTCTAAAGGTATTGTCCATAGAGATTTGAAAGCGGTAAGTTTTAAAGGCACTGCTAAACCCTATGGGGTCATCTAACGATCCCCGTTAGGAAAACATTCTCATCTCGGATAATGGACATGCACTCATCGGGGACTTCGGACTTTCGTCTGACACCAGCAAGACATATTTTCCATCAAGTTGTGGAACATTGGGCTGGATGGCGCCTGAAGTGCTTGCTGGCATTGAAATATCAGGTATTGAGGATCGAAAGTCAAGTGATATATGGTCATTTGGATGTCTTGTTTACGAGGTAGGCGCTCCGGTCAACACATTATATTTGGTTGTGGTGAATATGGATTGAATTATGTTGAAGGTTATGGAAGGGAAAAGACCTTATGCAAACCGCAGTATATTCCAAGCACAAATGATCAAGCGGCAAACACCAGGAGAGACTCACGACCCTTGTTTAAAGAATTTGGTACAATCATGCTGGGATTTTGATCCCGCCCAACGTCCAAGCGTCACTGCTGTACGATGTCAAATGGAGGATCTATATTTATCCACTTTACCATAATGAAGCAGGTTCTGGTTCTCGGTTCCGGTGAAATTCCCCTAATTGTGTGGCAGCGAGCCTCTCAGAAACATAACTGTTCGTATCGGAGGCGGATATTGTTTCTGCTAGGTGTGTGATTTTCATTCTCCATTGCTTTTAACGTTGAAGCTGTATCTTTGTTTTTAATCTTATATAGACTTTCGGCACACTGTATGATGTGACTCACGCGAGGGCTGCGGCCAAATCGTGAAAGTGGAGAACAAACATTAGGCGGTAACGAAATGTTCAACGCTCGTTGGAAATAATCAAAGTGAAGACTACAAGTACAAGGACAAATGATCACCAAAATCAAGGCGCTCGAACAACTTGGCTAGGAATATAGTGGGATCGATGGGATCAATACACTTTCTCAAACGATTTTCAATCCCAAAAATCATCTTTATTCTAGTACCCGCTACATCATCTTTGTACCAATGCTGTCTTTTTTATCGAAGAAGTTGAAGCATGTTATGATGTGTTATGGGCAAACATGTTACAACCCTACGCATTGTGCGCACTAGATATTTTACTAGTAACGAGGTATTTTTTTTTCTTTTTACGGAAAACTACTGTTCAACACTTTCATTGGCTCTGCCCTGATTTTCTACGTGCTTCTAGCAGAGGTAGACTGTAATTATATAAATCCTAAATATTCTCTTCTTTCTTTCCCTCTACTTCCTCCTTTTCTTCCTCTCCTTTCGGCGACTCCCATTCAATTCCTCGATGCCTTCGCAGAGTCGCAACATTAACTGGTTGCACTCCTTTGCCACCACCAATTGCTCCCGCGCGATCCTCTCGTACTCTCCCACGGCAGTTAGCACGGCGGCTGTCTGTGAGGACGTTGGCCTAGACGAGGGCTCCGGTGAGGCGGTGCTCTGTGCTCTGTATCTTGTGCTTTCCCAAAAAGTCTGTCCATCTGAACTGCTGCTCTCATATTCATATTCCGAGCCTGAGGCGGCATCTGGTATATCCTTTACCCCCGCCCCAGGCTTTATTATCTTCACTCTATTCTGCTTTGCCTTATCCTTCGCCTGCCCATTCTTTGAATTCTCTTTGCTTGTCGGCTCTTTCTGCAAAATGCTACACCTTTTGTGTCTGCACCCGCAGAGCCAACATCGGCCGCCGACTTTTTCAATCATACACGCCCGATTAGCGCGGAAACACTGATCGCAGGCCTTTGGTGCTTGCTTGTAGTGCTCAGGGGGCATGTTCTTGTCCTTAACCATGGGTGCTGCTTTACTATTGGAAGGCCGTGGATGATCTGGTATCTCCTCACTGCTCACGCTTTCAACATCCGTGCGTGATTTTTTCTTTGTAGCTGCTAACTTTCCATCGTCAGAGTCCCTCCTACGTTTTGAACTTGTCAATAGTCCTTGAATAGTCTTTGTGGTGCTTGTGGTGTTTGTAGGCGGTAGCTCAGCTGGCAAGCGCGCCGTTGTTGTGTCCATCTGGGCTTGATCTTCCTCCTCCTGCATCTTCGTCATCTGGATTTCTTGATACAGTCGATATTGGGAGGACGGCGACATCGCCTCGAACTGGCGACGAGTCCATTTAGGAAGCATATCAAAGTTGATGGTAGCGGTATGAATCACATCGCACGCTTGTTACAACTACATGTGCATTTACTTTGTTTTCTCAGCAGTTGTCAGTTTCTCGGCAACTGCCAGTTCTATATTCAACCTTCACTTCTCCGCGGGTGTACTAATTCATGCAACTATTTTAAAAACTACACCTTGATTTCGTGCCTCGGATTGTGTATATCCTTATCTCTTGACAATATCCTGACCCTGAAGAGCAGGTTAGACCACCCACTCGGGCCTCAAGGCTTCAAAAATCACTTCGCATTCAATGTTGAACTTTAATAAAGATAAATCTAGAGTCCACGAGTTCGTATTTCAATTGCTGATGTATCAAATTTCCTAACGTAGAGATATCAAGCTTCCTCTCCAACTCAAGAACTCCCATAGTACTCTCAAAATTGGGTCAACCTTGACTATCGCCGGCCAATTATCTTATACCTCGCCCCTTCCCAAGAACTTAAACTCCGTCCATGTGAACTGCTGCCCTCGTATTCGCATTCCGAGCCTGAAGCCATATCTGGCGTGGTTTCCTTAACCTCTACAGTCTTTGCTATCTTCATCCTGTTTCGCTTCGCTGTTGTGGTCCTATTATCCTTTGCCTAGCTATGAACCCTTTTTGTTTGTGTGTTCTTTCTGAAAAAATGCTACACTTTTTGTGTCCGCACCCGCAGAGCCAACATCGACCGCCGACCTTTTCAATTATACATGCGCGGTTGGTGCGGCGACACCGTTCGCAAGCCTTCGGCGCTTGCTTGTAGTTCTTTGGGGGGGGGGGGTTATTTTTGTCTTTAACCGAGAGTGGAAGATCATCTCGTATCTCCCTTTTGATTTTATCACTGCTCCCGCTATCAACACATCTATACGCAGTTTTTTCTTCGTAACTGTCGACTTTCCATCATCATCAGAGCTCTTCTTTGTCCTAGGTTTCGAGCTTGTCATTTGTCCTTGAATAGACTTTGTGGTGTTTATGGGTGGCTTTGGCAAATGTGCTGTTGTTGTTGCTCCTCTTCCTCCTGCGTCCTTGTAATTCCAAAACCTCGAAGCGCTTGATATTGGGAGGCTGGCGACATTGTGTAGAACTGGCGTTGGGTCCACCTGGGGGGGCATGGGTTGATGGCGGTGATAATAAATCAGGATTGTCGATTATAGCATTTACCTTTGTTCCTTTGTTCCTTTGTTTTCTCTACAGTCTCCTGGAGACTGCCCTTTCTGTTAGGCTTTGCTTCTTCGCAGCTGCAGCTGGAAACGTGACTATATTAGAAATTCTCCTGAGAAATATTTCTTGGTCTCATAAGTGCTCGGCTCTTACACGGTCATTAATATAAACCCTATATTAAGGTTTTCTTTTATAATACAAACTCTTGCTTCAACTCCCATTCACATCACATGCCACGTTCAAGACTCTGACTAACCTCCTACTTTAATCTCAAATCACCTTCTGCAAGTTCTTGTGTGCAATAAGCTGTTTAGTCGTTGAAGAATCAACAACCAAACACGCGGCGATAATGTTGTGATCTAAGAAGAAAAAGGTCTCAGGTAAATTACAAATCTCGAGCAGTCATACACTCGTACCTCCGCTACTTTACCCACTCAAGGACACACTCTCTATATTTCCCATTTAAAAACCCAATACAGGGAAGGTTCACCAACATGATTTCCTGAACCCTCCATGCTCTGCGTTGTGTCCAAAAATAAGGGCAACCACCTCTAAGGAAAAGATTGCCTAGAGTCCAACCCAACCTCTCGGGAACCAACGTTTGCATATCCCGTTGAAATTTGTCGAGTCTTGAATCCATGTATTCAGGGGTGACGATGTCAAAGATGGAATCCTCGACATACAACTCAGCGATCGTATCCCAATGGCAACTATCCAGACCCGAAAAAGTGAGATGTAGAACTTCGAGGTTTGGAAAGTGTTTGTGAATCACTGAGATTGCGGCGGAGCCAAGACATTCGAGAGATATTGCAAATTCGATTAGTGACGGTGAGGATGAAGCTTTCAAAAGTAGGTGGAGTTCATTTAGTGAGAATGCTGATCCATTTAGAATTAGTTTTGTGAGCGTGTGCCGGTGATTAGTGATGTAAGATACGAGATTTGCAAAATATTCCCGTAATGGAATTCCATTTAATCCTAGTTCCAGATGTGTGAGATGGTGTAGAGTGATATTGTATGGTGAGTAAGCGAACCAGGTATTGGCAGAAGCATGGAATCTTGGGTTGGGGGCGTCGTGGAAATACCAACTCAGTTCCGTTAAGGTATCAGCATAGAGGTCGAGATTGAAAGCATCCATGTGACGATAGAGAACCCCCAAGTATGGCTGTGACATGTGCAATTTCTCGAGTTGAGGTAAATGCCCAATCCCAGAGAAGAATGCCTTCATGTTCAGATTCCGAGCAAGATTGAGCGCTAAGCCTTTCAGTTTGTCGCGGTGTTTCTTCACAAATGGAACGAGGTGTGACTGAAGGATGAGGGTGTCGTCGGTATTGTTATAGAACATGTCGAGCCAAAAGGTCAAATACTCGAGGTTATCAAAGTATAAAGATGGTGTTAAGATTGTGCCATATATTTCGAGGTCCATAGATAGTTCTAGATGTCGAAGATTTGAACCGTAGGATTTCCAACCAACAGTGATGAGAAGTTGAGAAGACTCGGGAAGGTATTTAGGTACTCCGCCCTGGCTAGAATCCCATTGAATCGTGAGTTTTGTCAGGCGATTAAGGGTAAAGATAAAGTCTCGGAGTCTTTCAACCGTTTGGGTAGGATCTAGAAAATTTTCCTTGTTGCTACTTCGTCTTCGTCGTCGTACAAGTTCCGCCCCTCGTATCAACAGACGCAAGATGGGGAATTTTGGTGTTGTCTTCCTTGACGATCGGTGCCTCGTAATATGTTCATCACCAAGAATACTGCCAGCGGGCGTCGGGTTGAGTTTCAGGGACTTGACATGTTGGGCTAGCTCTGGATTTCCACTTTCAAGGGGTATATGGTAATAGAATATGTCCCTTGAGTTATTGTAAATGGAGAATATCAAATTGAAATAAGCAAAAGACTCACGAAAGGATATAACATTTAAATATATCTGTTCCTTCTGGTCCATGAAAATCACCAATGGACATTTCACGGTACCGCAAACTCATAGCAATATGATAGAATGCTCGGTTGACGGAATACATTCTCCGTAGCTGTTCTTTTGTGAGATATTGGGCTACGTTGTACCATACCTCACTCGGCAACTGTGCTGAGTACATTGTTATGAAAGAACAGTTGGAGTTATGCTTATCGTCACCTAGCGACTACGGCTTTCCCACGAAAATCATTCGAGTCCTTTGGACTCACGCCTCAGCTCAGCCTCAACCTTGATCTCGACGTTCCCTAAACGTTCCTGAGGCGGGATGCTTGAACGTGGGCAGATATTTAATAATACAGCTCCACATTTCTGATCCCTGTAACTGTTTCACGCTGTGTAAGTACATTGACTCAGTACATTGCCAGAGACTAAACCCATGTCCTTTCTACCCTAAGTCCCATGATTTAATGTGGATTTTAATATTCTCTCAAAGTATTCACCACGCTATCAAGCGCGTGACCATCTGTGAAGAGGTACCAATGTATCCAGAACAACCTTATTTTTGCCGAACTTCTGGACGACCTGCAGCGAGGTTATTCCGAACACCACTGTTTAGTTCTCACTGTCAAATTATGGTGACCCCTTTTGGCCCTGCATTCCTCTATATTTCTCCGGCCTATAATCGAAAAAACGATGGCAAGATCTACTCTATTAAGAAACGATTTCACCCTCTTTCCCCACATTCCTTCCTGATTTCTGGAGTCCACGGGGAAATTCAAATGGACGAAGCCTCAAAGTTCTCCTCAGGTGTCCTTCGGTAAAATCTGCGCGGGGTTACTCCACACGAACGGGTGTACTCACACCAGTTCCGCCACAAGGGTTTGGTTACACTTGCCTTCTTTTGGGAGCCTCGAATCTCTGGACCTGTTTGAGTATCCCTAGAGGGATAAACTGGCTATACACCGGAAAGGTCACTCTTTTATATATAGGCATCTCGGCAAGGGATGCAACATTTCCGTTTCCCTCCCTTCCCTTCATTCCGCACGCCTTTTAGACTTTCATCTCTGCAATCTCTGCAGTTGATTTCTTCCTTCCAAAAGGCTCAGAACTTGACGCCACGCCATGTCACCAAGAGTAGCACCAGAATGGACGATCGTGGATTTCATTCATCGAGGTTACTGGTGGACTAATAGAGGTACGATGGTCTTCAAGATTCATCTTCACTAACATCTAAAATATCTTACAGGCATTCTTATTCTCAATTTAATGCTCCTTCTCCCGCTTCTAACCTCTGTTACGAATGGCCTGGATTCATCTTTGATAAATGGTAATGTGTGGTTGGGTTAGGCTTAGAAGAGTACTTGAATTTTCTGACCATTGTATAGGACTGCAGATATTACCAGACTGGCAGAAATTCTTTGGAAATCCGCAAGGACAAAAGCTTGGTATGAGGTTGAAACAGAACTATGATACCCCAACGACTCACGCTTCGATAGGTCTGATCGGTTTCGCACAGAACATCGGTTGTCTGATTGTGGGTATTGAAGCTAAGCGAAGATGGCCAAATAGATATACTGAACGTTTACCAGGGAATTCCTTTTACGCCATTTGTGTCTGATAACCTAGGACGTCGTGCAACATTATTCATCGGCTCACTCATCATGCTCGCCGGTGTTGGTGTTCAGGCAGCTGCATCATCAGTTTTGATGTTTATTATTGCTCGCGTGACAAGTAAGCAACTTTTATCGTCGCTTCTACATATATATTCTAATAAATCTTTTCGTAGTCGGTATTGGTTTGATATTCAGTACGAATGCTGCTCCTCTGTTATTACTTGAACTTTCATATCCAACACAACGAGGCAAAATCACCTCTATCTATAACTCGAGTTGGTATTTGGGCAGCATTATTTCGGCCTGGGTGAGTATAATCTTTTCATGCTCTTGTAATCAATAGTTCAACATCATTTCTAGGTCTGTTTTGGTGCATATATCCATGCTGGAGGAAGTGTATGGTCATGGCGAGCACCTTCGCTAGTACAAGCTATTATCCCTACCCTCCAGGTGATCCTTGTCTGGTTTATTCCCGAGAGCCCACGTTATCTAGTCTCAAAGGGCATGGTAAGTATTGGCTTGGCGATCTATGTATAAAGGTTACTAATGTCGCTTCAGGAGGGAAAGGCTGCTGCAATCCTCGCGAAGTACCATGCTAATGCAGGTGATACGCGGGATCCGTTGGTTGTCTTCGAGATCGCACAAATACGACACGCGTTAAGGATGGAGGAAGAAATTAATCGAAGTACATCCTACTTGTCCCTCTTTGCGACTCCAGGTAACAGAAAGAGAATGCGTATTATTATTGCCATTGCCATATTCTCTCAGTGGAGGTACGACGTTCCCTAGGTTTTTGTCAAACATTTCTCACTCCAAATTAGTGGAAATGGATTGGTATCTTATTACATTAATCTCGTATTGGAAGGTGTTGGTGTTACCGACACGGAAACCAAAGCAGCAATCAACGGAGGTTTACAGGTGGGTATTTTTATCATTGGTGCCTCTCAGCGGCTGAGCGGAAGTTTAGATCTTCAACTTAATTGTTGCGGCATCTGCATCCATGTTGATTGATTGGGTTGGTCGAAGGTCTCTCTTCATCGCTTCCAATGGTGGAATGCTCATTAGTACGTACAGCATTCAAGATTTTCTTTTTAAAAACTCATCTAACCAACCCCTCCATTAGCCTTCGTTGCTTGGACGATATCAAACGCTCTTTACAACCAAATGAAAAACGTTGCTGCTGCTAAAGGTGAGAGTCAAGGATTGCTCTTTTCTCCACAATCTCATCTAACAATTTTCATTAATGAAATCAGCTACGATACCACTGATATTTTTGTTTTACTTCTTTTATGACATCGCATATACTCCAATGCTTGTTGCTTATACACTCGAAATTCTACCTTACAAAGTCCGTGCTAAAGGATTTGCTGTTATGGTGTGTTCCTCGAATCCCCTATTTATTTGTTCCTCAGACTGAATTATGTGTCAAGAATCTAACAGTGATGCTTACCTCGGCCTTCAATCAATTCATTAACCCATGGGCAATTGAGGCTATTGGATGGTGGTACTACATTGCTTATTGTGGATGGCTTGTCATCGAACTCGTATTCATTATTATGTTTATCGTTGAAACCAAAGGTTTGTGGATCTCTATCTATTCATGGTATTACCAAATAACATGGAACTAATAATATTATCATCTAGGACGAACACTAGAAGAGACCGCGGTAATATTTGATGGTGAACAACAAGAACAAGATTTAGCCGCTATGGGAGGTGAAGCTGCTACTATGACGATGAGTAGAGGTGTTGTGGGAGTTTATCAGAGTTCGGACGAGTCCCATTCTTCACAAGAACGAACACCAATAAAAGAACGCCTCGAGTTCCATGAACTACAACCCCGTCATCACAACAATAATTTTTCTGATGATGGAGATTCGGCAATAATTAAATCTCGTTTCTAAATTCTGAGATTAAAAATCATAAAAAAGTTTGTTTATACTGTATGTAACTGTTCGTTCACTGTGTTGTTTTTTTATTTATTTCACGTTCGTTTTGACACAATGTATTTTTGGACTCTTAACTTTGCTTGTACATTCATTTACATTTTTTTAGTGGTGTAGTCGACAGAGCAATGTATTTTTACGTTGATGTAAATGTAAAAAAAAAGTTGGTAACAATTTATAAACTGGCAGTTGGTCTGATTCTTCTATGATTGAACAGCTAAATGACAGAGAGACTCGTTACATATTTCATTTAAGTATCTCCCCCCTTGACCCAAACTTGAACAGAATTCGGAAAGCAAGTGAAGGAACCCCACCCATGTGCATCGATTTTCACTTCCCCATGTTGTGTCATGAAGCTGCGGTATATTTTTCCCGCATTTCTCTAATAAAGACAGGTAAAATTTTTTTAGTGAAAGAGTGTGATATTGACGGAGTAATATATACCTTGCCGACTTTCATGCGAAGATTATGGATGAAAGCAGTGGAACTATGCGCACATAGTGATGTCAGTAGAATTCCGCAGTGGGGTGCCTAAAGGAACCGAGAACTCACTCTTCTTCCCGGTTACTAAGAATAACCACACAACCAGGGTGCTTTTTATCTCCTTTACGGACAAACCCTATGCAATTCCTTTCGAGGAAATAATCGTCTAAGGTGCCATACGCGAACTTTTTCCGAGCTTCGATTAATAATGTTAGGTTTCTTGCTACATTCTCATCGTAACACTCTTTGTTAGGGTACAAGTCCCCATAAAAGATGCATCTAGAAATTCAATCGATGTGGGTTGACTAGAGGGTTGGAAGAAAGTAGAACAGAGTTGCTCACGGGTGACCTGCGCCTCGGAGTAATATAATAGCGTATGCTTGGACTTTAAAGTTAGCTTCAACCTAATGGAGGATAAATCAGTTACGGTTCCTATTTCATCGGCCTCACTAACCCAACTCTCTAGACTTTGACCTTCAACCTTGAAGACCGGAGTGTCAAAAATAGCACAACTAGGGACATCTGGGGTTATTTTCATACCGTACTGGAAGGTAAGTCAAATTCCATGGTACCTGATACATCAAAACACCTGTCCAACTCACTCATGATTATCAACAAATGTTACTGCCTCCCGAGGTTTCCGCTGAAGGAGTGTGTCTTTGAGAATGTTGCGTAGATCATAATTGCTGCGTTGTTTGCTGGCATGGCAAAAATTCATGTGTAAAGGGACGTCAAAGAATGCCGTCTGTGTATATCGAAAAGTCACGAATTAGTCCGATATACTTCCCATAGCTTATAGCGACATAGACGTACCTCGCTCTTGAATAATTTGGTGTATGACAGGAATTTCTTGATGCTAATGAACATGTTAATTCCATGCCTTCATTATATTTACTAGAAATCTTACTCTCCAGACCAGTATTCAGCTGGTAGAAAAACTCAGCATATACCAAAACCATACAGCCAGCTAACGCTCACAAACAGAGAAAATACGATCCTTTTTTCGATTTGCTCTACAAGAACGCAGCTGTATTCTGATATGAGTAGTACTTTCCTGGAATGGTTTGTTAACACTCACAAAGTGAAGGATGAACTTGCGGTCAACGTGTTTTATTGCGTCAAGTCGAAAGCCAGAGGCACCTGTGGTCTGGCCGTCCAATAGGTACTCTGTAGAACTTAACCCAATATATATACTGTACCTCTAATATCCAATCACCCCACTTGAAGAGATCCTCTCTAACCTCTGGATGTCGATGATCGATCTAATAGGAAGAAATACACCATAAATGTGAAGAGGATAAGTATGTCAAGTTATAACACTTACATCGTTACCCATCAAGAAGTCATAGTTTCCCAACTCAGTGTCTACGTTCCGCGACCAGCCTTTGTGTCCAGGTCCAACAAATCTGTAGATATCTCGGGTTTTCGTCTTTTTGTCGTAATCAACGCCTGGGAAGAGTTTCGTTCAAGTTCATCGTGTTCTTGGAACCTTATTTTAACCGTACCACTGAAGTGTTGTTGATTCCATTTGAATTGGCTATACTAATCATTCAAAATTAATCGAGGCATGGGTTTTGCTTTTTTTTTTTTGATTAACGTACCATTCCGTCGCGCCCGGCATAATCGAATACCGTCCACGTCTAGGTAAATTCTTATGTTTAGGATCTGAGTGAATGTAATTTAATAGCTCTTACCTCAATTTCTCGCTGCGGACCAGCGTCTTTAAGCCGGTTATCGGGTTGAGAAGGTATTGCTTGAGCCTTTTCTGTTGTTTCACCCCCGTGTTTGTGCTATTGCAGGATATGCATTAAATACCCAACGAACAGCCAAAATTAAATTTAATTAAAACATACATTCAAAACCGCGTCAACTAAAATGTCTAGTTTGTATTTCTTGGCTATTTTGCATGCTCGAGGAGTTCATCTTTTGTGCCCCATCTGGTAGTAACGGAATTCTTCTGATCAAATTCACCTAAATCCCACTACATACTGTATATTAGTTTGTGAACCTGTAAGAGAGAAAAACGATTTATATTACCAAGTCATAAGCATCATAACCTCGACCAGCTTGCTTGCCCTTTCAAGATATCAATATACGTGTAATAATAAAAATACTATAACAACCTTGAACTTACATTTTCTGCAGCTTTATTCATAGGTGGCAACCACACCTGAGAGAAACCCATTTCAACCAATCGAGGAACCTCAAGTTCAAAGTGTTTCCACCAGGTTAAATCATCATGCAACGCGTCCCAAGTGAAGAACTGGATCTTTTAACGATGTCAGGTCCCAGTCACCTAATCGGAAGCAGAACACATACCATCAAAGGATTGTCAGTAGAATCATCCGGACCAAGGCGCATACGGTCCAAAGCAGGAGCTCCATAGATAAAAGTAAACAGCTTGCTCAACACAGACAACATGGTGGAGGACCAAGAAAAGAGGAGCTAAGCAGTGACTAAAATCTGACTAAAACTAAACGTTAGTGAATGTGTATGTAAGTAATTCAACAAAAGAGATTTATTAATTTCGGTTGACACCGAAGATGTGATGAGATGCAAGAATAGATCGATCATCTGACAACTTCACCATAAGTTGACCATAGGCATCCATTCAAACATTCACGAAATCCAGTTAGATAAAAGTGCATGGAAGACCTAAAAGACTTCGCAAGATGGAATATACAGTAGAGAAGTGCCAAGCATTGGTTCTCCGGATCAAATCTGGATCAAATGATGTCCAAATCAGTGCGTGAGATGATCTCGGCACTTCCCGCCGAACTTTATAAACCGAAAATTTTATTCCCTCGATCAGACCGTCCACCTTTGTGCCTCTCAGCTCACGCTAACGTCTTGTCAGCGGATGGGCTGTGGCTCGTACAACATTTTAATGGGTAGGATCAGATTGAACTGGCCTCATTAATCGCTCCTTTCACGATATATACACGTAGAGAGGAGTTTCATGCCGATGCAACATTATTTCAATAAACTTTTATTATGATTTACAGACAACACGCTGAATAATGGACACTAGAATGGTTGGTGACATGGATAAACAAGATAACAAAACAAGTAATATACTGAATTCGTGTATGTAGTGTGTATATACGAGAAAGAGAACCTGAAAGAGAACTCAAGACCGAGTGAGTTTTCTCTTCCTAGATCCAAAGGGTGGACATCTCGGTTTCTTAGGCTCTTGCAAAGACAAGCTCTGTAAAGTTAGACGCAACCCAAAAATTCCAAGATCCTCTTCTGCCCGTTGCTTCATTTTCTTCTGACGCCGAGCCTCGACTCTCATCTGTGCCTCTGTCATATAGGGACTTGCAAGAGGGTTCCTTTGGCGTAAAGGAGTACAAAACTTGCCCGTAAATTTCGATGATAGTCTATTTCGAATCCTAGGTCTGGGTGAATTATCGGGTCGTCTGGCATCGGGTTGTCGATCAGAATCTCCCGTTATCGAATGAGATTGCAGTGGAGTGACCAATGTAAAGGGGGTACCAGTACCACAAGTATTCGTTTGATATGCCATCCCAAAAGCCCAAGCTGCTTTGCGTTGTTCTGGTGTCATACCAGGAGTGGGCTTCGTCTTTATTCCTGGTCTTCCTCCGTCTTCATGATCTTCTGTCTTTGGAGTAAGCATTTCATCAAGTCCGACCATGTTGGACTTTGGTGGAGGTGTCTTCGCCTCTTTATCTTTGCTTGATATTGCTGTTTTTGAATCAAGATGTTTTATTATTGGCTCGAATGCTTTAGAATGTTCTAAAGGTTTAGGAGGGGGTTCGGCACAATTTCCGACCGTCGTACCGTTAGAAAGATCATGAAACAAGCTAGTGGGAAGTCCACATGTAGACCGCTCGAGGCGGTTCTTGAGTGGACGAGGCGGTGGACAAGGGGTTTCTGGATAAGTTACTTGAAGCAGGTATCCTGACATCTTCGTAAAATTATAGAATCCAAGAATTGAGAAAAGACGAAGAAGGTTTCTCCTAAAATATGAGTTCACTGGAGTTGGGAAAGATAAACAGTGGGCTTCCGTGGTCAAGTTTCAAGAGGTAAATTCAATAACAAAAAGTTGTCGTCATGTCAAGTTTTCCCAGGCTAATTTAATTAATTGAGTCAAATCTTATTGTTTTTGTGAACCAAAACCCAGGACAAGATGAATTGCTATTGCAACTTATGCTTCAGTTGTTGTTTAGATACTGTGCTTCTACTGAATCACATTTGAATGCCAAGAGTGCCAATGATGTTATATGGTAGATGAGGACCCGGGGCTTGAGGCGGGCGAATTGACCAGCAGTGAACTGGGTCATGCAAGCATCATCGGTGTAGTCCATGACGTTGTATAAATATTCAGGATCACAAGATTCTATGCAGAATAATTCGTTGTGTGTATAGTGCTCAAATTGCGATTTTGATTTTACATTGACTATCTAGTTACACTGCGCCTTTGTTCGTAAGGAAATGTCGTCGTGTAGTAATTCAGTCATAAGACATCATTCATCGTTTAAATTTAAGCGGAAACGCCACGGTAGGTGAGCATCTGGGACTTGAGACGGGTGATTTGACCAGCAGTGAACTGGGTCATGCAAGCATCATCGGTGTAGTCCATGAAGTTGTCTGAAATACATTTAGTAAGAACTATGTCTTGGTCAAAAGAACAAAAGAACACATACGGATGGGGTCAACACCACCGCCGGAGCAAGTATCACGGGAGGTGGGGCAGCCGAAAGCAGGAGAGGCCTCAGGGGGGGTGTCGGAGACGGAATCACCGGCGGTAGAGCATCCACCTTGGAAGGTGTGGAAGAGACCGACCCAGTGACCAGCTTCGTGGGTGAGGGTCTAGGTAAAGCGGGGCAAGCTTCAATATCATTTGGGTGTATCAAATAATATTTATTAACTTACCTGGCCGAGATCGTAGGGAACAGCGGTTCCTCCAGGGGTGGAAGAGTAGAGCATAACGACACCGTCATCTGTAGGGGCACTGGAGTAGCTGGAAGGGAATGTTGCGTAGCCAAGGAGACCAGCGCCAGCACCAGAGACGAAACTGATTCGATTGAAAGCTATTTAGTATACATAGCTCCGGCCAGGATATGGAAGAAATCAACGTACCCGACAGTGTAGACATTGAGAGCGTTCGCTCCACCCTTGCGGAGAGCGGTCTTCATGGCAGTTTGGGCACTGTTGCCGGGGCCAGCAGTGTTGAACCAGTTAGAGTTGGTGGTGCGGTCGGTACCAGCGAGGGAGAATGTAAGACCGCTACCAGCGTAGGCAGCGTTCAAAACATTGATTTGGGCGGTGAGTTGAGAGTCAGGAACGTTTCCACCAGCGAGGGTCTCATCCTTGCGAACGACATGGAAGTAGACGGGGATGGTAGCAGCGAAGATGCTGAACTCAGGAACCGCGACCTTCTTGGCAGCGAAATCGGCCTCAAACGCAGCAGTCTGCTCCTGACTGAGCTCACTACCGCAAGTCCTATATCAATTGGTATGGATCGGTTATTGTTATTGATTTGAAAAGCATAATTGGGTAATCACCTGCGGGTGGAGTTGAAGGGAGTGGCGATCGCAGAGGCGACGAGCAACAAGCTGAAGAAGGCTGCTTTGAACATGGCTAAAGAAACTTCAACTGAGTGAAGATTCAGAGTCCATCTCTCCTAGCTTAAATACCCAAACCGACCTCTGCTACTTTATCAGAAGAAGCGTGCCAATGCGGCTCAGATAATAGATAAAGCTGTTCATCAGGAGGTATTTTCGGTTACACCAGGAATCGGTTGAGGTTCAACATGGTCCATTACTATTAACCGCGCGGTATTGAGTCCGTCATCAAAGCCAACAAACGACCTCTTGCCATTCTCATCTGACCAGGCTTCCCCCATCTGACTACACATGACGCGAATTGTGTGTATGTCCTCATATGTCAAAGTCCTTCGGAAGTTCCGTTTGTGTGCAATGTTGGAAATCGAGCCAACACCTGATCGAATAAACACAATATAATTCTTATTTCTGGACACTGTTATGATTCACATCCAGTTGATATAGAAGTCTAAAAACATCATTACTCACATGTAATTCACACATGTATCTCGGTTGCAACTGCCGGGAATAGGATTGTTTGTTTCGCAAGACTCTAGATCTCGGCTCCGTATTGGTTTCTTGTGCGCCATTTTGGAATGGAGTACAAGGTACATTAAACTGAACTGCTAGTCATTCCTCATTACTACTTTGAATAGAGCACATAGATAAGAACCACTTACATTTGTGGGCAGTCCAGTTCGAAGCACGTATTCAAACAGCTGACAGTTTACCAACACATGGCCCAACTTTACAACCGGTGCAACCATCCGCTAATTTTAGAGGCAGAGTACATTCGTTGCACATTGGATAGAACTTTGCTTCTCATCTGACGGTGTCTTCCGAATGATACATATACCTATGGACAGCGTAGGAGATAATCAGCAGACCCACATGACGCACATAAATTCATACTGGCAAGGCGCGGCTGTGCTCCAGTGATGGTTAGTGGGGAAGTTCGCAGCAGCACATGGGAAATTGATCTTCTTTTTTACACTTGCCTTTCTTGGGGGTACCCCAGGCGTCACTTCACCCGCTATTGCTGCATGCGACAGAAAAATTTTAATTGAGAATGTATCTTGACAACATGAGAAGATTAGAGATTACCTGGTGTCCTTGACCGTTTATTTAAGCTTCAGAAAATCACAAGATACACAGATTGTTGGGTGAATAATCCTCAAATTGCGATTTTGATTTTATATTGACTATCTAGTTACACTGCGCGTCACTTTTGTTCGTAAGGAAATGTCGTCGTGTAGTAATCCAGTCGTAAGACATCATTCATTGTTCCAATCTAAGCGGCAATACCACGGTAGGTGAGGATTTGGGACTTGAGACGGGTGATTTGACCAGCGGTGAACTGGTTCATGCAAGCATCATCAGTGTAGTCCATGAAGTTGTCTGAAATATAATTGGTAAGAATTATGTCGGTGTCAAAAGAATAAAAGAACACATACGGATGGGGTCAACACCGCCGCCGGAGCAAGTGTCACGGGAGGTGGGGCAGCCGAAAGCAGCAGAAGCCTCAGGGGGAGTGTCGGAGACGGAATCACCAGTGGTAGAGCATCCACCTTGGAAGGTGTGGTAGAGACCGAGCCAGTGACCGACTTCGTGGGTAAGGGTCTTAAAATAGAATGTCAGTTTTTGACATAGTTAGAATTACAGTAAATTACATACCTGGCCGAGATTGTAGGGAGAGGCGGTACCACCGGGAACGGAAGAGTAGAGGATGACAACACCATCATCCTTGGGGGCACTAGTGTAGCTGGAAGGGAAAGTAGCATAGCCGAGGAGACCTGCACCAGCACCAGAGACGAAACTATTTGACAATATATTAGAGCCAAATTCTGAAATTAGTCGAAGTATTATTTACCCAACAGAGTAGACGTTAAGAGCGTTAGCTCCTCCGAGACGAAGGGTGTTCTTCATGGTGGTTTGAGCACTGTTGCCGGGGCCAGCAGTGTTGAACCAGTTAGAGTTGGTGGTGCGGTCGGTACCAGCAAGGTAGAAAGTGAGACCGCTTCCAGAGTAGGCAGTGTTCAAGACATTCAAAGAGGAGGTGATTTGAGAATCGCTAATAAAAGGTTAAGATGTCAATTTTCAAATTGCTGCGAAAAAATGAAGAATAGCACATACGGAATGTTGCCACCGGCGAGGGTTGTGCCGGAGCGGACAACGTGCCAGTAGACGGGAATGCTAGCAGCAGCGATGACGGCCTTGCTGAGGGTAACCTTGTTAGCGGCAAAGTCGGCCTCGGCGGCGACGATCTGAGAGGAGGTGAGTTCAGAACCACAAGTCCTAAACAATAAGAAATGTGTTTCAGTAATCCAATACAACGAATGTCCAAAGAACTAAAGAAATTCACCTGCCACGGGTGGCATTGAAGGGACCAGCGAGGGCTGAAGAAGCAACGAGGAGGAGGGTGAAGACCGATTTGAACATGTCAAAAGAAACTCTGGCTGAAGCTGAGTGAAGAAACATTCGTCTTCAACCAGCCATCTTATATACCCCAAGTCTGATCCTCTTACCCATGGCATTTGCTAGAGTCATTACCACAATTTCATCCCATGAGCGATCGCAGTGTGTTTCGTTTGCCGCTTATGGTTCAACATACAGGGTAAGATTAGATAGGTATTCAATCCACTATTTTTTCGTATGGTTTGGCTCTGCTATGAGGGGGTTAGGTGGGCTTGGTCTCCCTGGACAGAGGCACGCACACGAGCACATAGATGCATTAGAATGCAGCCATTGGCTGACGCGGGCATATCTGTTTGAAAAAGCTGCTTAGTATATCTTAGCATTCACTTGGCTTGAACGCCTCGCATTCGCATCATTGCAAATTCATTAAATAGCCATTAATTGAAGTTGCAACCCTAACGACTATTCTATTTTAAGAAATAGAGCATATCAACGTACAGCGCACTCAGAAGTCAGTAATTGGACTCACAAAAACAACCTCAACATGGTTCGTTGTAGTCCTCCTCCAACACTTTAAAGATTCTTGCTTCTGAGTGTTCGCGAGAGAAGCACGAGTGTCGCCTGTCCTATCATCACTTCACCACGCTCGTACGTCCAATTTGAATAAGCGTCGCTTAATCTTCCATGCTGTGATCACCCAGTGATTGCCTATAATAGCCCATAATCGTCATTATCATTAGGTCTTTTTCCCCATTCGGCTGTCTAACAACTCTGAGAGCATACGTTATGTGCACCTGACGGAATACGAACGCGTGGTTTCGGTTCCAGTGATTTGCATGGAACACTAGGACACAAAACGAATTATGCGGCAGGTTGACTGCTCCGTATTTCTGATGGCCTCTAAAATATTACAGTTATTATCGGATAAGCTCAAGTACCATATGCACACACCGGAAAAGAGTGATCTGTACTACGAGTTATAAGTTCAAAGGTTATGTGATTATGACCTTGTGCTGTTACCAGCACATGCGATCCAATTGTTATCTTCACCAGAGCGTACGCGTTTATACCCTCGACCTCAAGATAGTCCACCACGAGCCGAGGCACGTCGAAAATGAAAACATTGTGCAGATAAGGCCCTCAGGATCAATTGTGTTTATGCGTATGAAAACGGACAAAATGGGTTAGAAAAATGCTATCGATGCGACGCGAGAAAAGAGAATGAAAAATGAAAAATGCAATGCAAGATGGAACAAAAATGAACATGACTAAAGCAAAACCCGACTCGCCCAAAAAAACTTCACGCCGTTCGCGACCCAGCCTGCTCAATTTCACTACACATTCTTGCTACATGCATGAGTGCACCATGCTCAATCGTTGTTTCCCAAAGCTTTACTTTAACCAGATCCAATTGCTGCTGAAGAAGCTTCCTCTTTTCGTCGGCCTTCTTCAACACCTCCGATTTTTGCAATGAGCGAACACTTTCTCGGGGTTCCAGATCAGTAGCGCGAAGAACTTGAAAGAGTGGCGTAGGAGTCGGCGAGGGCCTGGCAGATAAATGAGGATGAGGTTGCAAAGATGGTTCAACAATATCTTCACGCTGGTTCTGATTTCGTTTAATAGAGGAAGGGTTTACAGATATCTCGTCACTGGCGGCTTCGCTCGAATGTTGATTTGTTACGGACTGCTCATGAGGCTTCTGTGCTTGTGCTTGCGTCAGATTTACATGGTTTGGTAAGCCTGCAACATTGGTATTAGTGTCTGTTATAAAACGAAAAAAAACTCAGTTAGTTACCTTGCAGATGATCTTCTTCAAGAGCAACGCCCGGTGTACATACATCCCGACTGACAGAGCTTGGAGTAGCAGGATTGTGGGTACTCAATGGTGAAATTGAAGGGAAAGGATGGGCAGCAGGTGATGCTCGGTCAGGACCATCAAGCTGGGATAGTGAGAGTGCTAACAAGGCGGGATCGATGAGATGGTCATCAATTTTCTGAATTTGTTGACCAGATCCTGGTGCTTC
Organism: Coprinus comatus; assembly: GCA_034638255.1. Classification (NCBI taxonomy): domain Eukaryota; kingdom Fungi; phylum Basidiomycota; class Agaricomycetes; order Agaricales; family Agaricaceae; genus Coprinus; species Coprinus comatus. The sequence goes on from JAWPGT010000010.1 coordinate 644,033, forward strand.
AGTAGGGTCAGTTACACCCAAGTGATCAACATCCGAGGATTTCAACGGTCCACCAGTACATAACTGACCATTTTGGATATCTGTCGAACTAAAGGAGAAATCTACAGGCATTGCAGGTTCCGAAGTTTCCATTGGATCGGTCGATAACCCGGTCGTTTCGAAATCCAATGTAAAGTCCGAAGCTCCTGGTTGATTCAGGTTGAGACTAGGGAATGTCTGAGGTTGATGAGGATCTGGATTTGGTGTCGTCGAAAAGGAGGAGAAGTCGCCAGTAAGAGGTGATGCAAAGGTTGAGGCATCACTAGAGGTTGAAATGAATAATGAATCAAAATAGCCGGGTGCATCAGGAGATGTACCATTATTTTGGAGGGGGAAAGTTTGAAGGATGCTCATCCAGCTATCGACTAGAGCTTGGTCGGTTTGTCCATCAGATCCTGAGGTGAAGTCGAATGAAGTAGGATCAGTGAAAGATGCCGAAGCTGGAGATATTGGTGGTGTTTTGGTGGTAAGTAAATCGAGTGATGCAGAGGACGAGGGATCATCACTAAATGCAGGATGATTTGCATTAGGATCAGACGAAGCAGCCAACAAAGTAGAGATTAGTTGATCAAAGGGCGTGATAAAGGGTGTCGAAGAGGTAACGGAATTAGCTGACTGTTGTAGCGGTTGCAGTGCAACTGCTTCCACTCTATCTCCTTTGCTTTGAGAAGGTTCTGGAGACACAGAAGTCGTTGTTTGGCTGGGTGACCGGGAAGATCCAGGTACCACAATAGGCTGGGACATTTGGTCGTCTCCCTGTTCTGTCAGATCGATAACATCTGGTCCCCTGTTTCCTTGTTCCACGTCCTGTTCCACTAGTAGAGTACCTGAAGGCGTTGCAATACTATGCCACTTGACTCTGTGATGTTTAGCCACTCGTCCAGATTTCTCGAATACTGAACTGTCGCCTCCTTGTCCCTCTATCCAAGCCTCCCTTTCTCGTTGTTTCCTTTCCTCTAGCTCCATAACATGCTTTTTCGCAGCGGCTTTCTTTGCCGCAATCTTGACCAGTGTAATTAATTGGGAGATTAGCTGCCTGCCTCTGTCCTTCACCCAAGTCTGCCTGTATGCTTCCGGACCTTCACCCTCCTCAAACGGGTATGGGACATCCCAATCGGCAGCACCTGCAGGAACCCTGTTGAGTTTCCGTTTTTTAGGATGAGGTGCTTTTGGTGCGTCTGAATATGGTCGTTTCCACCCTACAGCAGCATTTCCGCCTAAAGCACCGGTAGCAAGCAATTTAAGAATGCTTCCAAGAACGGGAAAGATGTCCTTTTGTTTGATTAACATCTCAACGATTTCCTGATTTGTGGGGGTCGGTAACACGGAAGGATCTAGCTTTCGAAAGTAATTCGTATTTTTTGCTTTACCAATGACTGGAGGCTCGACTGTGATCAGATGGCTATCGAAGTCGTCTACTACGATTGGATTTGACGGAGAGGCGCCTCTGGGGGTACCACGGGGAACGAGTTTGGAGGGCTTGACGCCTGCGATGAGACCTGCATGACCAAGGAGAGCTTGTTGATTGCGCAGGAAATGGGCGGGTGGTGGCTGAGAAGGATCAGGAAGAGGGATTTCAGGGCCCTGAGGTCGTGGAGTAGATTCCTTTGACTTTGACTTTGCTTTTGATGTTTTCTTGCGGCCTTGGGTTTGTGTAGATTTCCGTAGAGGGGCTGGGCGTTGATTTTTGCTTGTCGAGCGTTTGCTTGACGAGGGCAGCGATTGAGGAAGCACGGGTGTGCACGAGCTGCCTGGGAGACTCAAGGCCAGGGCTAATGGATTTACTGGTTCAGAATGTGCATGGGAACCAGGAAGTGCAATGGTCCCCACATTTTGTTCTGAGCCGCAGCTCAGGCTTTGAGGAACAAGACTCGGGAGGGCCAGCAATGGCGACGGTGACCTACCTCGTTGCGGGGATGGAGGCGGGGAGCCAAAGAGCGAGTCGTCATCGTGCTCATCCTGTATGGGCTCTGGCTGCATATGACCTGGAGACCAGTCAGTGTGGGTTTTTAGTAGAGTGTGCTGGTTATATACCGGGATAGGTCGATGTATATATCGGGGGCTATCACTTCGATCAGTATACAACGCAAGAAACAACAGGTCAGATTACTCACTTGCAACGTGCAGTCAGAGTCACCTAGCCTTTTCAAAATGGAAACCAAAAAAAGGCTGCCAACACACAGCCAAACAGACAGATGATGTAAGCAGGGTATATTTAGACAATGACGTGCCTCGAGGAAACCCCTTTATGAGCATGCCGCAGAGTTCTGCTTCTGCATACCCACCCTTCATCAGATTACATCCATGTCGTCTCTTGTTATCGACTGCTATATCAACCTCCCTGTCCTTGATGTCCTCGACGGCGGCGAACCTATCTTCCATCGTGTTGACCCCACGGCCACACTGTCTAAGGAAGAACCCAAACCCACGCCAGAGTCTGCGCTCATCGTCACCAACGCCACCCAGATTCATGCCAGCGAGCACACTTCAGTCTTCCGTGCCTCGCTCGACCTGGATGGCGATGGAGAGCTCATTGACGTTGTACTCAAGACCTCTGCCGCTGGTCCACGCAATGATGCCGCTTTGAACGAATACCTCGCTTACAAGGAACTCGCCAAGCTCCAGGGAAAGGTCATCCCCCGCTGCTACGGTTTGTTCCAAGCCGTTGTAGCGACAGAAGACGCAGAAGAAGACGATGAGCCACATGTCGTCTCGTGCCTCGTTTTGGGGTACGGTGGCGAATCTGCCGCAGCCGAGCTGAACAAAAATAGCCGCGAATTCAAGTAAGTCTGATTCTTGTCTGTTCAGGAGTTGTTGGATTGACTCACGCTCTCAATCCAGCTTATCCACTATTAAGGCCTTGGAGACTTTGCATGACGCTGGATATACTCACGGCAGCATTCAAGCGAGCAATATCTTGAACAAGCAGGGATCTCCTATGCTGATCGATCTCGAATTCACCAAAGGAGACCACAAGTGCAAACGCGCAGCATCGGTAACTGACAGTAGCCTCGAGTACAAGTCCGGCGACTTTGGCTGTCCAGAAATATACAACACGGCACGTAAGATGGATTTGTGGAAGAGATCTGGTTCGTGCCAATAGTCAAGACCCTTTCCAACCGTCTCGTGGCGCTGATTCTAGTTTTCTTTCTTTGCTATTATCCAGCTTGATCGTTCTTTTGAATTCCGATTTCTAGTTTTGTCGTCTCAGCTCTTCGTTATGCATCACAGTATACCAACAACTCACATATCAAATGGTCTTCGTATCATTGTTATCGTCATAAAAGCCATATACCATTGTACACATGCATGTCACATAAATACCAAACTAATTCTCCATGTACTGATAAAGTTACACCTACAAACAATTGCCTTTAGTATTTTGAAAGCTTGATATTCGTTCGTGTTGGACATTCATATGGATAATGAGGATTACTATGCTTAAGTTGTGGTGCTACTCGCTGCTCATCTAGAAAATAATTCGTACATTAGTTGGGTATCATATAATACAACATCCTACTATCTTTTTATTAGATATATGCTAGTTGGAGAACAAATCGACAAACCGGTAGAGATCAACCATGCATTGGATAATCCTCGACCATCCCTCTCGTTACCCTCCTCATTTCCGGCGACATATTCATATTCATCCCAGGCGGTCCCATCCCTCTATTCGGCATTCCAGCTATTCCACCGCTGGGCATACCACCTCCCATGCCCATTCCGCCCATACTCATATTAACACCCATCCCTGGATTCCCAGCATTCATGCCGCCCATAATACCTTGCATAGGTCCTCCACGCATCGGCGAAGCACCTGTTGGATCTTGAGTATTAAAAAATTGCCCTCCTCCAGGCCCACCTGGTCCACCAGGTGATTGCTGAACTCCATTAAATGGAACACCCCCTTGAAATGGTCCACGCATGTTCATATTCATATTCATTCCAGGTCCACCTGGTGTACCAGGAAATCCTCCTCCAGGTCCAGGTCCACCACCAGGAGCAAAGTTCATACCCATACCCATATTTTGAGGTGGACCACCACCTCCACCACCTCCACCACCTCCCATCATTTGAGGATGCATTCCAGGTGGAAGGTTATGAAATTCACCAGGTCCAGGACCAACATTATTCATATTCCGATGTGGTGTTCCATGACGTCCTGAAGAAGGATGTCCATATCCTGGTGGTGGTGCTTGTTGATTTGGGTGTCCCATAACCATATGTTGTGGTGGTAGATGTTGTTGGTGGTATTGAGAATGTTGTTGTTGATGATGTTGGTGGTGGGAATGAGAGTCTGGCTCATCCTCCCCGGTTTCTTTTCTTATAACTTCAAGTAATTCTGTAGGATCATAGTAAAGATCTGAACCTTGGTCAACATGAAATCTATAAACATAATTAGCCCTTATATTGCGAATATGAATATAAATTGGAATTTTGACGTACTGTTGTGTTCCAATATCCCATTGAGGTCCTCTTTCCGCACGTGCAGTAATTAATAACGAATTCCAATCCGAAGTATTCTCCTGAATTACCAAGTATATATATTAGTAATTCATGAATGTTAGACTCTCAGCTTCTAATTATAGAAAGTAAAAAAGAACGTACAACAGCAGGTAAAATGTCAGGATTAGGTTGATATGTCGCTACCCGAATCTTCTTCTCTTTCGCAAGTTTATGAACTTCCGCATCTAGCTTTTTACCTATTCTCTGTGCGTTGTGTCTTGGTACATTAATTTTTATAACTTTCACTGGTTTTGTTTGAGGAGCCATTGCCAAGTGGTAGGCGTTTGAAGGAGAGAAGAGAGGGGTAGAGAGAGAGAGAGATGTTGAAAGGGTCACGTGCTATCGTGTGTCATTTTGGTTAAACGCGGGTGACGCGTGAAGAGGTTTGTGTATATACGGAAGTTGTTGGGGGGGAGAGCTAAATTGAAACAACCCCCTCTTTAGCTTTATTTGTTGTTCATCAAAATTGACAATGACTCTTCATAAATCTCCTGGAATACCAACATTACAAGCTGCAAATCAGAATCAAATCGATGACCTAGTCAGAAGAAATAAAACTCTCGAATACACAAACAAGAAACTTTCAGAACAATTAACTAATGAAGCTCAACGACATAAAGAAGCTTTACTTCAAATTCAACAAAGTTGGAAAGAGAAAGAAATGGAATGGAAAGATGGGATTGATGATATAATTGCTTCGTATCGTTATGTTCATTTAAGAACTATTAAGGAATTGGAGAGTGAAAGGATTAATGTGATTAACGAACAAAAGGCTTTGAGGACGGAGAAGCTGTTGAGGTTGCAAAGAGATTATAGGGTCACTATGTTTTATGGGAAGGAAAGGGAGTTGGAAGAAAGAATTGAGGAATTGGAAGATGAGAATGAAAGAATGGGAATGGAAAGGAAGGAGTTGGGGGTTTTGTTGAGAAAGAAGTTTGCTGAACTTGTGGATCAGTTGAAAGCGAAGGATGAAGAGATTGCTGCCTTGGTTGCTGAGAGAGATAATGTTGAGGTTCGCGCTTTTGATTCATTCAATTTCTCTATTTCAGTAATCTAATTTATCTTGTAGAAATCTGTCGGTGAACTACGAGAGAAGAATGTGCAGTTGGAGGCTACATTGCAAACAACATCCTCAAAACTGGAACGAACTACTCTACAGTTGGAAGGAGCACAGACTACTCGCACGGAAATTGATAGTCAAAACGACGAACTAAAGCGCAAAAACCATGAACTTCAAAGGCAACTCGAAAAATGGCAACGTTTAGAAACAAAAGGCGATGCCGAATTGGATGCAATGCGAAAGCGAAAGATAGAACTTGAAGTTGAAGTTAAAGAGCTCCATGATAAATTCGATAAAGCCTCTGAGGAGAAGGAGAAAGCTTTGGAGAAGGAGAAAAGACGCTTTGAAAGATTGAAGGAAACCACAGTCGAATGGAAGGTCTGTCGTGTTGTGTTCGCTTGCCTTTATTGATTAACTGACTGGGGTTTTCAATAGGAAGCAGCAGAGCAATACGAACAAGAAGCAACAGATGCCAAACAAGAACTCGAAAGCCTCCAGAAAGAATTCGAACAACTGAAATCACAACCACCCCCGTCTCCTGTTCTGCCCCCGAAACCACCCAAACCCTCATCATCAACAAAGAACAAAAGCAGGAAAGCACCCACACCTGTCGTTTCTGAATCTGAACCGGAAGAACCCCCTGCTCCAAAACAACCAGCCGCTAAACCTTCCCGGCAGAAAAAGGGCACTACATCCGGAGATGAAAAAGAAAAGGTACAAGAACCGATAGCGCCCAAACCCGCGAAGGGTAACGAGCAAGAAAGATGACACCGGTGATAGAAATTCAACCAATTCCTGCTAAGAGTAAGGGAAAGAAAAACGCAAAGGCTACGGAAGAGGTTGTATCTGACAGTGATGCGCCAGCACCGAAGACGAAACCCGTGCCCAAGCCACGCAAACGCAAAGCTACATCAGAGGAGACTCTAGATGAAGAGGGTGTAAAACCCACTAAGAAAGGGACAAAAACAGGCACTTCTGGACGTATGCAAGCAGAACCCTCTAAATCGAAAAAGGGTTCCGCGAAAGTCTCTGAAGCAGAGGATGAAACGGAAGCTGAAGCGCCCAAGAAAAAGAAACGGAAGATTAACCTGTTCTCCACAAATCAGAATGCTAACGATTTCGATTTCGGTGTTTCGGTAAGTATGGTTCCTAAAACATGACTTAAAATTAACTACATGTTGATGTGGCTTTTCAGGGTGGACTCAACATACCTACAAGACTGTCGCCTGTAAAGGAAGATGGACCCGTTCCAAGTCGAGCTATGTCCGGCAGTGTAGTCGGGAGCGCATTCGTAGGGGGTTTGATTCGGAACCGGATGACGGGTCGGTGAAGCTAATCATCAATTGGCAATGGTGGTAATTATGATATTTAGGTGTGGCATAATATGGGGCCTCTAATAGGTATTTTATTTTTACTTCAAAATTGACTTTTGTTTTTTTTAGTGTACAATATGCCTAGTATGTATGTGTCCTCTCAGGGCAAGTTTTCTTCATCTATGAATAATGAATCAATGATGTGGTCAGGTTATAGAAAGGCCTAGCCCGCAAGAAAGACCTTATGTATTTACTATGTGGTTGATATAGAGACTCCAAATGTGTATACATGTACATAAATAGAAGCCCAAGTTTCACGAAAAAAATTCCAGCACTTGGGCAACACTCATTCACTCCTATTCATTTGTGCTTACGTCTGGCGTATATTGGGTGTACATCTACATCTATTGAATCAGGGATGAAAGAGGTTAGAAGCACCGATAAGTGACATCCGAGTGACATAACATTTTCATAACTTGTTTGGGAAGGCATCGATCCAATCACAACCCGGACAACAACAACCGCAAGTTATAAAAAGACTCCTAACTGCAAAATGTGATCCCTTTCTTCCTTACCCACAGTCCAGTCATATCAAAAACAGAGTACCCGAACTGCAACTCTTCCTTGCTTATACAATATGAAACATCTTCCCACCCTCCCAGACGACATCTGGAACCATATATGTGGATTTCTCACTAATGATCAAGTCCGCGAACTCTACTCCGTTAACCGCCCGATGTTTCTTATTTCCATGAAGCTACGATATCGGTGTATAGAGATAGGAAAACTTGACGGAACGAGCTCTCAGACGGAACGAACCCTACGAAGTCTCGTAAGTAAAAAAGAAAAAACGCGCTTGATCTTTTTTCATTCTAAATTGGATTGCGCAGGAAAAGGCCAGACTTGGTCAAATTCATCCACTCTTTGAAGCTTGTTCCCAACCAACTACGTTATACCACTTCATTTTTTGGCTGTCTCAAAGATTCCGAAACAGAACATAGCGATTCCCGTGTGCCGGACATCGGTGAACAAAACAAGCGTACTTGGAACACACTCAAGAAGCTTGTCATTGAGCGTGTAAGAACGAAAGCTCCACCCATCGCTGCTAAACTTCGGCGACCTCGTTCAATGATTCCTTACTTGGGGGACCACAAGGATGAAGTAGCGCGAAAGCAAATAATCGATGATCTAGAGACATTCGTCAGCTCTCTCAGTCATCTAACAGAGCTCGAAGTCAATTGGCCAGACCGAAGTGGGTCAACACCTTTGGGAACAAATTGGTCTATCTCGTTTCTAGAGTCAGGATGGAAGGTTTTTGGATCGAATCTCCGGGAGCTTACGTTGAGTGGGTCGATCACCACCTGGGAGCTTACACTCTCGCATGAACTTCACCTTGAAAGACTAGAAAGTTTGGCGGTAAACGTGGAGATGGGATTCACTAACCCCAACAATGACACTTATGCTATTCGACTCACTCTTGCACCATTCATCAGAAGACACTCTGCAACGCTGCAATCATTAAGCTTTGCTTCCCGTATGGCTGTGGATCTCACGGCCTTGTATGACGGGATTGGCAAACTATCACAGCTTCGAAAGTTAGAGATTGTACAGCCTTGTTCGACGCCAACAGACAACCACAGTGACGGATTAAACCAGTTTCTGTTTCGGAATGTGGATACCATTACTTCATTCAGCTGGTCATTCCTTCCTCCCATTCCTAGTTCTTTGAGCGGACCATCTTACGCACAAGGATGGTACGAACAGCCACCGTACCATCTTACGCTTCCACGCCTACAGACACTCCACCTCCGCTTTCCCCCTTCTATTCCTTTCGACGGTGCATTATACTATTGTGCACGACACGCACAAACTCTCACCTCTCTATCATTGGATGGAATCACACTCACTCTTGCACAATTGGCTGAACTAATCCTTCTCGTGGGTTCTCCCGAGACGCGAGAGTTAAATATTTCGCTCGATACACTAACATCGAGCGTTTTTATTAACTTGGCTAATAAATTTCCAAATCTCAAGGTCCTGCGGCTTACATATGATCAAGTTGGGAGACAGAAATCAAACACTGAGCCAATTCTTGTCGACCCTACTGGCGGTGGACGACTGAAAATACCTAACCCTGTCGTTATTAAACAATGGCATTTCAAAAAGGATATGGATTCGGATGGGGTGAAGCGAGTGTTGGGTAGTTGGGGTGTTGAGAACTTATATTTGAAGAAGGTTGGACATATGGATTGGAAAGAGTATAAAGGGGAGAAGGAACAGATCGGTCGGTATATTGTGAAGTGCTTAAAGAAGGTTGGGCTTGTGAATGGGTCTTATAGGGAGGCGTTCTTGAAAGCGGATTGATGTATGAGGGAAATGGACTATGGACTATCTCAAAAGTATACGGAGTGTATTTACAAATTCACATATACCCAATTTTTGGAACACTGATCTAAATTACAAAGGATGTTTACTTTAATTTCATTCAGTTTGGACATTTCTATTCAATTCTTCTTTTCGTCTTCTTCAAACTTTCTAGCGGTCGCGCTCGAACTACCAACTTGATCAACAAAACCAATACCTTCCGGATTTCCCATTCCCCTGTCCTTAGGTTTCTTGGTATCTTTAGCCCTGCTAGCCTCGTCGACTGCTGCATCTATACTCTCATTGCTTTTATCCTCTTTTGCTTTAAACCCACTGAGCTGCCTGAGAGAATGGGTCCTGTGGATGGAGGTTTTTTGGATTCGCAATGTGACCCTGTCTAAGGTTGTTCATATCGGAATAAAGACGTGTTTGGAAGTGTAAGTGTTGGGATGATAGTTTTAAGGACTGGGAGGGGTAATTTCCGTAGGAGGATACATGAGGTGGTGGAACGGTTGATAATATTATAAACCATGGTGCAAGGGTGCAGTTGTTGTGTAACAACTAAGGAATAATGTTAATCGTGAATAGTTGTGGTGAGTTGTGATGTCAGTGGAACTTGGGTTTTTAATGATGGTGATTTGTGACGTCATCGATGTGATTTGTGAATCAAACCAAACAACACACTCAGGGATACAGTACTAGTCCTCCAGCCGGATTTTTTAAGTATAAGCGCTAAAATTTGCGAGTGAACGTGTATTGGAGATCCTATGTAGTTGATCGTGGATTTTCAGTTAGAACTTAGGCTATTCTACTAAGTAGCAGTGCGGCCAGAAGTTACCACTTAGCACTAAGTAATAGGAGATATTTGTTCTTCGAGATGTTGGGTTTGGGATTTAACGAATAACTAGTTTTTGTTTTATTTGGTCCTACCAAGGTCCTACACAAGTATACACAGGTATCTTGTAAAGATCCGCAGTTTCCAGATTCGAAATCCCGACGAAATGGCCTGTCACGTGCGAGACGCGACGCGGATCGAAATCAAACAAGGGTTGAGCTCGTTGCAGCCGCCTGGCTCAAGAATTTCCCTGACCTCAAGACACTCCATGCCGCCTGCTCAAGACGAACGCGAAAGGCAACGACTAGAATACCGCAGACAAATAGATACTGCACTCGATGAGGAAGAAGATCCATTAGCTGTCTACCATCAGTTTGTACAATGGACAATCAAGAACTATGAAGAGAATGACCCAAGTTCTGGTCTTTTGGATTTGTTAGAAGAGGTTACAAGAAAGTATCGAGAAGATTCGCTGTACAAGGCGGACCTACGTTACCTCAAGCTATGGACCCTCTATGCTACACATGTTGAAAGACATAGCGCTCTCTCCATCTTTAAATATCTCATGACAAATGAGATCGGAATCTCTTACTCGTTGTTGTACGAAGAATATGCAAATGCGTTAGAACAAGCTGGGAGGTTAGTCATTTGGTTGTTAGGAAGGTTCAGCTTTTAAAAATGAAACAGAAAGCAAGATGCCGACACCATCTATCGTCGGGGAATCAAGAAGCAAGTCAGGCCTTTGGAACGACTAAAAACGAAGTACAAAGAGTTCCAAGCCCGTGTCGGATCTACCTCATCTGCGCCCCCACTAAACTCCAAACCATCCAAATCTTCGTCTGCAACTCAAAGGGCCCCTTCCAAGACAGGTTCCTCGACCACAACATCTAGTTCTACAAAAACCAGTTCTTCAACCGCAGCGGCATCCAGCTCTACCAAAACATCTTCATCTTCCACTACTACCAATCTTATCACTACTACTTCCACTGCTGCTTCTCGCTATGCTGTAATGATCACACCGCAGCCTCCAGGGAAGAGACCCGAAAAGTTGCGGTTCAACTTCCCTCTTCTATTCTCGGATGGTATGGAATACAGTATACAAGAAGCACGAGCACGCTCTATGGGTCTTCTAGGCAAGAAGTGGGGCCCACCATCTGCCTCAGAAATGAGAACTTCAACGGCCCAAGTCGACTTCAATGACGACGGTCTTAAATCAACCAAAAATACTTGCGGATGTGTTTGGGATGTATAATTCACCTGATAAAACGAATATCTTCCCAGGAAGCAAACATGCACCAGTGAAGAAACTTGAACCTGTTACGCCAATAGTACCCCCACGCTTGACTTTTGCTCGTGAAAACGAGAATGCTGGCCAGAATCTCAAAACACCTGTAGCTAGTGCGTTTTTTTTTTATTACTTTCTTTCAACAGATCAGCTGCTAAGTTATTCTATTAGCATTCCGGCCATTTGTTGATGAGAATGCTCAACCCAGTCGTGCTACTCCTGCGGCCAAGGTGAGATAATTATGATGGAGCCCACAACCCGTAAATAACATAGTTTCAGTTCCAGCCTTTTGTTGATCCTGACGCTCGCAAGACCCCAATCGTTACCCCCCGCCTGGCTCTTGCTGCTAAGGATGCATTTACTCCTAGACCAGCACTAGGCCTCAAACCTGTTCTAGAGGAGAAGTCACCCGAAGCAGTTTTCTCCAAAGTCTTTGCACCTGCCAAGCCTGTGGTGCATCAAGATTTTTTCGCAGAAGAAGCTGCGGAAAAAACAAGTCCTAAACCTCAGTATGACGACGCCAAGGACAATCATGATCCTCGAGCATTCAAACCATTCGTGGACGAAAGTGCGAAGACGCCATTCAAGGTCTTTAGTCGACCAACAGAAAATGACAGTGCACAGAATGTCTTTAATCCAAAGACACCAAAGGCTGTATTTACTCCATTTACCGACAAGACACCAGCTTTCACACCATTCAGAGACGATGAAAATGCTCCAGCGCCCTTGACTGATAAGACTCCGGTTCTGTCAGTGAAGCGACAGCCCTCATTTGCCCCATCAACTTTCAAGCCACAACCGCGAGAGGAACAATATGAAACATATGAAGAGGAACAAGTGGGGTCAGAACACCTTCCTGAGCAAGAGGAATATGAAGAGGAAGAGGAAGTAGTACAATATGAAACGCCTCTGGAGAACGAGGAAATCGATCAGGGATATGATGAACAGAACTACTACCGAGCACCTCCTTTGGGTGGCCGGTTTGGTCAGTTCAATGTGATGACACCGATTGTTGAGCGGACTTGTGAGTTTACGATGAGCACTCGTGGTGGGATCACACCAAAAGATAATTATTACGAAACTGCTGAAGATGGGGGTTCTCCCCGTAGTAGTCATGTTTTCAGTCCTCCCCGGCTTGGCGAACGTGAAGCTCTTCATGTTGCTGAACAGTTAGCTGCGGAGTTGAGGGAAGAGGAAGAGAGCGACGCCGAAGACTTCCAAAGCCCACAGCGAGAAGACCGTTCACCAGCCATAGCAGTTGTGGAGGAAAGGACTGCGTCTCTTAGCCTAGGGGAGAAGCTAGCCCTCAGCCAGAGCTTCCGGCCCTCAAATCCTTGTAATCCCTTCGATACCCCTGTCATGAACTCCCTACTCTCTCGTATACCTTTTGATGCACAATTCTTTGACCTGCGCGATCAAACATCCCAGCAACTCGATCAACTACAAAAGTTCGTCAAACGATCTCGGAAATCCGATTTCTCAACGTACAGTCTTAATCTACATGGCCATCGATTTGTGGTTTCAGACAAACTGGGTGAAGGTGGTTTTGGCACTGTGTTCAAAGCTCGAGATCTAGGCAAAGGTTCAGCAACAGATGATGATGATGAAGATTCCGATCTTGATGACGGTGATGATGATGACGAAAACACTTCGTTCGTTGCCATCAAGGTTGTCAAACCCAGAAATACCTGGGAATACCATGTCCTCCGCAGATTACATACCGCCCTTCCTTCTTCACTACGACATTCGCTTGTCATTCCATATGGCTTGTATGCATTTGCAGACGAGAGTTTCCTTATTCTCGATCTATGTGCTCAAGGCATGCTGTTGAATATCGTCAACAACGCTATCCCTGCAGGTGTTTCACAGCAAGGAGCTTGCCTCGATGAGCTCCTCGTGATGTTCTTTTCTATTGAACTCCTTCGGCTAGTCGAAGGCATGCATACAGCAGGATTTATTCACGGTGATCTCAAAATCGACAATTGCCTTCTCAGGCTTGAAGAGATCCCAGGAGGTGTTTCCAACTGGTCGAGCGATTACCAGCCATCAGGCGAAGGCGGGTGGTCATGTAAAGGTCTCAAAGTCATTGATTTCGGTCGTACAATTGACACACGGATGTTCCCTTCTGGTCAACAATTTATAGCAGATTGGACTACTGATGAAAGAGACTGCTTCGAAATGCGCGAACAACAACCATGGACGTACCAGACCGATTACTTCGGTTTGGCTGGGATTATCTACTGTATGCTATTCGGGAAATACATCCAAGCTAGTTCGATAGCTGATGTTGACAACCTGCACAAGATTAGCACACCGATGAAACGGTATTGGCAAATCGATATTTGGAATCGGTTGTTTGATGTTTTGCTCAATCCCTGCCATGTGAAAGCTAATGGCGCTCTACCGGTTTGCGACGAACTGGCAATTATTAGGAAGGATATGGAAACTTGGTTACAAGCTAATTGCAATCGGTCGAGTAATACTTTAAAGGGATTGTTGAAGAAGGTTGAGAAGGCGGTTTATGCGACATAGGGTTATGCATTGATATACATTAAATTTTGATCTTTCTTCCTTCCCAGTACTTGCCAGATAGCACTTGGGTCCTAATTTGCCTTTCGTGTATTATTATAGAAGCCATATCTATAGTATCCAGTTTTCTATTCGCATTCATGTAATCAGGATTCAACAACCCGTTCAAGAATATATTTGAGCTTTCTTTGACATACTTATGGAGTCGATTCTTTAGCTTGTTCGTGAGAACTTGAGCTTGAGGGTAAGCCCATCGCCATGAGGTAGACGCCCAACTTAGCAAATTGAAATCCAACAAGGTATGGGTGGGGACTCTGAGCTTCCTTCAACAGGTTCTGATTATACAGAACGTTCAGGATATAATGGAAACAGACTTAGCTTCCAACTGCGAAGTGGACTGCGAATCAGAGAGCTCTGGCACAATGGTGCTTCCGATATCCTGGTTGAATACCCAGGAATCCAATGCTAGTTTTGACAACGAAGGAGAACGGCTACATTCACCGGCCTCATTGAATGATTTTCCAGTCGAACTATTATCTGAAATATTCATCCATTGTCTACCCCTCCCGGACCAGAACTCTCCAGTAAGAATGCACCATTCCTTCTGACACGGGTTTGTCGTAGGTGGTACATGGTCGTTACCGGTATACCTTTGATGTGGAATCGAATTTTCCTCGATCCGGGCCAGCCAATGCACCCCCTCTCTGACGACGGGAAGCTATTGGGAACAGAATATTTGGGACTTTGCGCTAATCGATCTCGTAATGCTTCTGTTGAAGTATATACACGAGTCGAGTTTCTATCGCACCGAAAATCATTCGATATTCTGCAGCTTCTTGCTCACAGGATCACTTTGCTCCAAATATTCTACCCTCCTCAGCCCGTAGCCCCAAATACAGAAATCTGCCAGTGGCATATACACCTCCCCGCACCCGGATCCGGTTTACAGCTCTGCACTCCCAATCTACAAACTCTGGAAATCACCGCCAGATGTACCGTGAATACAATATCAAATGATGACATGTTCTTTCTTCGTCAGCTTCTCCTATCTTCCAACAAACTGAAAACCTATGCCCTAGGTTCGAGATTCTTTCCCAGTCAAATGCGGAGTCCATTAATAACCGAAAATATGTCGAACTTGACGTTTCTTTCGCTTATGGAGCCTGTACCACAACGCCTTTTGCTTTTCGTTCTTCAAACTCTACCTGCTCTGGTGAAACTGGCGCTTCTCAGAATCGTGGTCGATCCAAACAACGAAATCCAAAGTTCGGACTATCTTGACGATCCGACACTCAAGTCTATTTTGTCCGAGGACAAGATAATTCGTCCTATTACACACACAAATCTACAAAACCTCGCGCTTAAACACCGTAAAGCTCCATTATCTTTGTTCTTCGAACTAGTAACTCTCCCAAACCTTGTGAACCTCGTTCTTGAATATCCATCCTCTAATGAGACAACTTGGCCCCATGCTTTGTTTATGAACTTCTTGAGAAGATCAGATTGCCGGCTTCAAAGTTTGCAGATTGTGGAGGAGCCGATATTACCGAAGGAGCTTATAGAGATTTTAGGTTCGCCGAGTGTTGGGACTTTGGAATGTATTATATTCCAAAGGTTGAAATGGGACGGGATCCTGGTTAATGATGAAGTTCTACAATTTATGACGCTTCCGGTGATGGTGTCGGACATGGATGAAACGAAAAGGGTGGTCCTTCCTTGCCCTAATCTGGAACTTTTAGCATTTTTTGTATCCATTAATTCGTTCTCAACAAACCATCTCGTGACGATGCTGGAGTCTCGGTTGGCAATGCAGCCTCCTGATTTGTATTCAAGTCATGGTGAAATCAATCACGAACGACTGTTAACTACTACGAATTTGGGTTATAAAAGTATCAAAAAGTTCGAAATGGATTGGAGTCTTGAGATAGAAACCAAGTTGGCTGGATTGCATAGACGTGGACTCGTAACGAAACTCTATCCCAAAGACGAATATAAATCGATGAAGATAACGAGGGAACAGCAAGATTTACTCAACTTATATGAGAAAAGGGGGATGTCGCAGGATACTTATAACTATCTTCATGGGAAATGGAGTGAACCGAATGAGATTCTTTGACGGTATGTTATAATGTGGTATGTACTTCAAGGAGTACGTCATTGACTATATTTACAATACAGCCTTGTTACCACGAGGTACAGTATGCCTGACGTATGTATGATATATGTGTGTAATTTTTTGTGTCTGCGCTTTCTTTCCTTGATACAGCTTTAACATAGAATAATTGAACTATACAAACTTGGACTAGAAACATAAATGATTCTCGAATTCATATGAGAAACGTACGAGATGTTGGGGGATACCTATGATCTCATGGAAAGTTACACATTAAGTATGTATATGGAGAGAAACACTAATAGATTCTGCGACAGGTGACCTCCATAGTCAACATTCGCTCTCAAAGTTGAAAGGGATGATTGGTGTGATAATTTGAAGGCATGACTTTCAATGCCATTTATGTCTGTCATAGATTATAATTAATTGGTGCAATCAAAATTTTTATTACAATTATATGTGCCGCAACCAGGCCGCAACAGAGATTAAATATGCCGGGGGCTCATCGCGGTCATGGAAAATGGTTCTAGCTTGTATTATATCGCTGCATATAAATCTCCGGGTTAACTCCACGTCATTCTCACTGGCTAGCCCCAATATCTGGAAACTCTCCACTGTTCAAGGTGCTGCTTGTCCACAATATTTATTGTTCTGAGGAACTACTTGCCTCACAATCCTGAATAATTTTTCCCGAGCTTACAGAACATGGATACAATATCAACCAAGACATAGCCTTCTTCCGGAAGATCATAACAGACTGCAAATATCCGCAGCCTGGACGGTGGAGTCGCTATCGTTCTTGGGATCTGCGCAGCACTTACCTTTTTCTCATCCTACACTATGTACCTAGAGAAGTGATTGGTACTTATGATCATCATGGAAGAACACACTCAAACTTCCAGGACGGTTCTGCTGGTTAAAACGTGTTATTCAAGCCCCGAAGTGCGCAATTCGAAAATAGTGGGGGGGGGGGGTTTGATTCTGAGGGCGATGATAGATTGCAGAGAGTACGGTGATATGGTGTTTTGGGTACGTTGAACTATGATTAAATGGGGATCTCTTGATTAAACTTTAAAAGAGGTGATTCTTGGACCAACTTGGAAACATAGACAGCCCCCTCATGCCCTCTCCATACATGCACATACACACACACTCGGTTGCAATTACCAACGTAGTTTATGCTATTTATACAGATGTGAAAGTTATTACAACAAAATTGGTGTAGAGAATCTAAAAATCGTAGGCAAGAATGGGCGTATAACAGAGATGGTTTTGCTGTGTTGGTATGAGGAAGGTATTCGAGGGATATGTCCTCGGAAAGCCATCGGAATGTGAATCTCTAGAGACTGTTACCTGTAGCGTGTGACAAAGTATTGAAAATGAGGAAATGTCCGGGGTGATCGGGGTCCTGTCGGTGTTTCTGGCTGAATGACCGCTGTTGCTTTTCTGCACCTTTCGTCGTCGTCGTCCACAGCGACCAAGCGCTCTTCCCCGCTGTTCGTCAGCAAACTTATTGTATACGATATCTTTTCTCGACCGGCTTCTCTTGTGTTCAGCAGCTACCAGTAGACTGAACTCTTCTTCGTATCTTCGCTCTTTCCTTTCTTTGCTTAATCCTTTATGGCCTCTTCAGCTCGACAGAACAAAACTCAGAGGAAAGGTGGCCAAGACAACTCTCGGTATGTTGCTGTAGGCCCTCAACAACCCCGCTCATCGTCTACAGTCGTCCTGCCTGGTCTGGCCCCCGGGGCTCCCCCACCTTCGCTCCGGCCAGCAGTTCTCCTCGTCCACAGGGCATCCTGCCCCCAGCAATGCACCCACCAGCACAGTCAAATGGGACACGCACGGACCCTGCTCGCGACCGTGTCCTGCAGTCCCTCGCTGGTCTCACAGTGCGTCCATCACCATCACATAACAACTCATATCTAATACTTTCCAAGGGAACTACCGTGACCCTCATCACAAAAACAGGAGTGCGCCACGAAGGCGTTGTGGGATCGACAACTGGCGAAGGTGATACAACAGGTGTCACCCTCAAAGATGTCAAGGATCTCGCGACCCCCGGTGCCCCGCTCAAAGACTCCGTATTCATAGCTGCTACAAACATTGAGAGTTATACCTCGGGGCCCGCAGATGCTAAACCCGCCAACGGCGATAGTAAGTTTGAGTGCCGTTTCCTGAGCCTGGGCATGTCGATTTGTCGATTTGACACATTGCGTAGCCTTTAGAACAGATACCGACATCAGTCAGAAGAAGGCCAATGCTGGCCGTGAACGTGAACTCCAGGCCTGGAAGCCTGACAATGATGCACCACCAATGCCCACAGGCGATGATGAGACTTTTGGAACCGTTGGAGGTAACACTTCATGGGATCAATTTGCTGTTAATGAGAAATTATTTGGTGTTACTGGTGGTTTTGTTGAGGATGAATATACCACCAAAATAGACCGTTCTGGCGTAGACTTCAAGGAACGCGAGCGAAAGGCTCAGCGTATCGCCAACGAGATTCTTGGGGTACGTAGTTATATTTATACTACAGTGCCAGTACTAAACACACTATTTTCGTCAGACCACCACGAACAATCCGCATGTACTTGAAGAACGAGGTGTTTCCGTTGATGATAGTGGTCTTAACGAAGAAGACAAGTAAGCATGTTGAATGAGCGACTATAGCCAACACCTTACCCTTTTCTAGATATGGTGCGGTGGTTAGAGGGCAAAACGCATATGTTCCACCCGGTGCTCGTAGGAGTGGTGCCGCCGGTGCTTTATCACCTCCATCTACTGTTCTGAGCTTTATTCCTGCTACGAATAATATCAATAGTGAAAGTACTTCAATTTCTGCCGCTAATTCCAAGGACAAACAGGAGGTCCCCAAAGTTTCTGTAAATGGTCCAGATGGTAATGCACCCCAAGTACCTTTAGAAAAAGCTCCTTCTCCTGCTCCAGGTGCTCCAAAGGTGTGTATTATTATTCACCATCTCGACACTTGAAAACTGATGATTATTACTTTTACACTAGGATGCCCCCGCGGCTTTCCGGGAATTCGTTGCGGGTGAGAGAGAGCGACTTGCGCGAAAGCGTCAAGCTATATTCAAGAATGATATGGACAAACGGATAGCTGATCTCAAGAAATTCAGCAAGACTTTCAAGGTAAATCTACGGATAACTGACGCGCAAGCTAAACTTACCTTCATTACAGTTGAACAAACCAATCCCCGACGATTTGGTACCAATCCTAGCCAAGGATGAGGAGAAGCAGCGACAGATCACGGAAAAGGCGAAGAAAGACGCAGAGTCCAACCAAGCTCGTACCATTGGCGCCTCAACGGCTGCAACGGCATCTCGTGGTATTGGTGTAACTGCTCTCAAAGCTGGTATCAAACCCCCAGCCGGCATTCCTAAACCAACTCTATCTCAAACGCCTTCAGGTAGCCAGAAACCCGGTGGACCCACGACCTCCAAATCAGAGACTGCGGTGAAGAAGATTCCTATGGTGATTCAGTCAATTCCTCCATTCAAGGGTAGCAAGGCCAAGCAACCCTCACCTCCAACTACTTCCAGCGCAACGGGCTCGGTTAACGGTGCCAATAGTACAACAGTGACCACTGCCGCAAGTCCAACCCCTATGTCACCTACCTCTAGCAGTGCAAACAGGTTGAATGTCAATGCTTCATCGTTCAGACCTAATCCAAAGGCAAATGCCTTCGCTCCTGTAACGAATTACACCATACTAACGCATTATGTATCTTCCTGATGTTACAATTTTTAGGTTGCTCCCTCTGCAAGTAGTGTCCACAGTATTTCTTCGCCAAAGCCAAAGTCAGAGACAGTGTCTACTATTGCTACACCAAACCCCTTCTTTGGAGTTCGCCCTATCAAGAAGAGCACTGTTACGCACATCAAGGATGACTTCAACCCTTTCAAGAATAACAAGCCTATGGAACCGAACTCAATCAGTATGTCTTTTCTTTGTCTATTCGGTCGAGGGACTGATCTCTTTTCAGGTCCCCAGTGGCAATATCACGGAAAACGTTACGGTCTAATGTTCCCTCCGATTCTCATCCTCCTCACCATCCTCAACATGGTCCTCCCGTTCCTCCACCTATGCCCCCTCCACCCTACGAAGACGATCAAAATGCTCAAGCTGCAGCCCGTGGTGGCTATATTTATGCTTATCCTCCATACGGATACCCTGGCCAAGTTGGTTCATTTCTTTTACACTTGTGTTTGATCTGACAACGTTAATCATACAGCCAATGATGCCTGGAATGGCTCCTCCCGGTCCGCCAGGCGCTTATATGCAAGGTCCATTTATCCCACACATGCCATATCCTCCTAGCATGCCCCCACCAGGTGAATTAGGATCTTTTGTGTATATGAATTAACTTACATATTTGATCGTCAGCTATGTATTCTCCTGCTATGGGACAAATGCAACGTGAGTCGCTCCTGGTTGTGGTTTGATTCTTGACTAATATCCTTTGATAGCATACATGGGTCCGCCACCTGGTGCATATCCTCCGCCACCTAATGGCAGTGGGCACCGACCTTCTATGCCACCTACACCTATTCCTGCACACGCGCACCCGTATTATCACCATCAAAGTCCACAATGTATGCTTTTTCATCATTGTCTCATCTATTTCGGTCCATAATTTATGATTTTAGTGCAACACGCCTCTCCTTATCCAATGATGATGGCTCCACCTGGTGGAGTTCCTCCTCACCCTTATGAAAACGGGCCACCGCCTCCTGTACAGATGGGAGGTCATGCATAAGCAGGTGGGCTCCAGGTATTTCAGCGATCTGGGTTGTGGTGGGGGGGTGGTCAGGGCCTGGGATACCTTCCGAGGGTATGGGTTTCTATCATCACAACTATAACAAGTGGCTCACAGCATTTGGATTGATGATGGATGGATGCTGATGGATATAAATCGATTGTGTGTTTCATTTGTGGTCTGATGTACGGCAGGGGTGATATTGTGATGTGGAGAGTTGGAGACAATTCATGGGTCTTTTTTTGGTTGATATCAAGTGTGTTGGAAGTTGTTGTGTCTGTCCGGTTTGTCATTTTGTTGTTGTCAGCTATTCTTTTCATTTTTTTCCTTGTTGTTTGTCGCTTTTATCGCATCCTGTGTTTATCCTCGAGAGCTGAGAGATCACGTTCCTGTGTGTTGCTTGTTTTGCGTACTTTTGAGGCCTTTTTTCTAAGTTTTTGGCCTTTGCATTGCATCTATACACCCGTACATTCATATCCATACACATCCATATGCATTATATGCTTCATGCATTTGAAAACTCTAGTACATATGTTACTACCATCAACGTTGCAACAATATTTGTCTCTGTATAGACTGAACATGCATTTGGAGAGATGTAGATCCTATGCATTGTTATGAAGTTAATGAAACACTCCAAATATAATCGAAGGAACATTGACTTTTTTTTTTTCGTGTGCGTCCTTTCTACTGATGGAATGACGTCATTTTTATTGTCATGATAACGCTAACAATCGGTATAATTAATGAATGCACACGACCACTTTTATTCGGTGTTCCTAATATTTCTAATATTGCTCTGTTGCCGTCACCCGTGGTTTTCCTATTGGATGATTTTAAACCCTTATGACCAGACATCACATCGCACCGAGGGAAACCAAAAAAAAAAGGGATACAGATATAAAAAGTCCATTTTTGTATTATTGTAATCTATCACAGCACAGGGAAAGGCCGATCGGGTATCAAACACTTAATTTGAGAGTGAAAAAAGTGTGCACCGAATAGAAGATGAAGAATAGAAAACAAACAAGTGACACAAAAGGAGAGAGAGGGAGAGGGAGAGGGAGAGGAGATGGAAGGG
Source organism: Coprinus comatus (assembly GCA_034638255.1). NCBI lineage: Eukaryota > Fungi > Basidiomycota > Agaricomycetes > Agaricales > Agaricaceae > Coprinus > Coprinus comatus. The sequence continues at coordinate 665,939 of JAWPGT010000010.1, forward strand.
AAGAAAGAAAGAAAGTAAAAAAAGAAGCTGGAAAACGACAATGTTCCAGTAAAGAAGAAAAAAAAGAGAGAGAAATCCAGTTTTGAGAAGAAGTTTGTCTGTATGTATGTTATGTGTCTTGTATTTATACACAAAAAAAATGGCGTTTAAAAAAGAAGAGCTAGGTAAGAGGAAAGCGGAAAGGCAACAAGGCAACAAAGGGCACGACATAACATCAATGCAGGTGGTATAAAAGACGTGAAACGTGACGATATAACGAGATCATGAATGAATGACGATGAAAGAAAAAAAGGTTTGTTGCTTGCTGCGTATAAAAGGGGGCCTTTTGATGATGGGGAGGTGAGGGAGAGATGAGATTTGTAATGATGGGTCTTGGGTTTGTCTCACTGTATGAGTGTCATAGTACACAGTAAGTAATATGTACGTTATTATGATATGCCAAATGTGATCACTGGAGAAATGAAAGATCGGTTAGCAGTGCCCAATCAGCAATGTGGGCAGGGTTCAGGGAGGATAAAGAATCAACTCACGAGGAAGTAATCAGGAACACGTCTTGACACAAGGGGCTCGCCTGCTCGAGGCGCCGGATCGAATTGTAGGCTGGAGAGACATCTGAGCATTCCTATCACTGGATATAAAAGGAGGCAGAACTCACAAGCTATACGATAATTTTTCATCAATTTCCATGATAGCAGCTTGGTTTCCACAACGATAACAGTAGTTTGGCGCGCTGAAAATGGTTACAACATTCCTATCTTGACCCCAACTATAGCCTATCAAAGGACGGATGTTTGTGCCGAAGTTGTGAAAGAGAGATCAAAGAAGTTACGTACCTTCCATCACCAATTGATGTGCTCGTGCAACCAATGTTAGCCCATTGTTATGATTGAAAGCCTCTGAAATGTCTTGTCCAAAGGTGTATCCTGCGCCACGGGGTGAGATACCCCAACCGCATCGATCGTCTGGATCTGACCATAAGAGATCACACATAGGACCTTCGTGAGGCACCTCCTGGACTCTGTCAATGGATCGGACATGGTCGAGAGTGTCGATTGAGGGTGATAGACCACCGTGTAAACAGAAGATCTAGTGGGTGATGTTAGCGTGCACCGTGGAGCAGAGTACGAGCGATGGTTGCACAGCAGTTGAACAGCATCCCGATATGGGTAGGAAGAGAGAACTGACCTGGTTATCAATAAGGGCTGTAAGAGGGAGGAAATCGAAGAGGTCTGTGAAGAACCGCCAGACGTTTGCATTGCCGTATTTGCGGAGACACTCGTCGTAGAAACCATAGACCTGTGTGATTTGCCTCGACTCGTGATTTCCACGTAGGATAGTGACGCGGTCCCGATAGCGCAGCTTGAGTGCGACGAGGAGAGTGACTGTTTCGACTGAGTAGTAGCCACGGTCGACATAGTCTCCCATGAAGAGGTAGTTTGTGTCTGGGGAGTTACCTCCGATGCGGAAGAGCTCTGAAAGGTCGTGCTGTAGCGGGGTCAGCAGGAGCTGTTGTGGGGGATGTGTGACTGACGAATTGGCCGTGGATATCGCCGCAGACGGTGACTGGACATCTTACGGGCTGGACATTGGACTCTTCCATGAGAATCTCACGTGTCTGTATGGGCTGTGAGATACGGTGAGGTTAGTGGTGTGGGCGCTGTGCTTACCTTGTCGCAGAGCTTCTTGACATCGGACTCTGAGAGCTGCTTGCACTGGCTGAGCTGTTCGATCCAGTTATCGATTTCGTGTTCCATTTTGTGGCTTTAATGATTGCGTCGATTGTGTTCTGGAGAAAGACGAAAATCCCTGCAACTGATCCTCTGGTCCATCGTCACCGTCACACCGTCACACTCCCTATTCCCCGACGCGCATTATTATCTTTAACTCTCAATCGTGATGGATCCAAATTCTGCTGTCTATGCTACCGACGAGGTACGTCTTCCTCATCGTCCCCAACGTCGCTGACCCCCTCGCTAGTATGGTCGTCCCTTCATCATCGTCAGAGAACAGGGCAGAAAGACGAGGGTGCACGGCATAGAAGCCATCAAGGTACGGCACAACATATCTTCTCTTCAGGCATACTCTGATATCCCCCGTAGTCCCATATTCTGGCAGCACGTACAGTCGCAAATATCATTCGCACGTCTCTCGGCCCCAGAGGTTCGCAAATCATAATCTATTCATTTGTTTCCACAACCTCATCAAATAAACACCTCCAGGTCTAGACAAAATTCTCATCTCTCCAGACGGAGAAATCACCGTCACAAACGATGGTGCTACTATCCTCAGTCAGATGGAAGTCGAACACCAGATCGCAAAGCTTCTTGTCCAGCTCTCAAAGTCACAGGACGACGAAATCGGCGATGGAACAACTGGTGTTGTTGGTACGCTCCACCTAGCGAAAATACTCGAATTTTCTCTCATTCATCATCTCCGCTAGTCCTTGCCGGTGCACTGCTAGAACAGAGCGAGGCTCTTCTCGATCGTGGAATACATCCTATCCGTATCGCAGATGGTTTTGATCGTGCTTGTAGAGTTGCAGTCGAACAACTTGACCATATCAATGATCGTGTCGAATTTTCCGTAGACAACACAAGCAATCTCCTCAAGACAGCAATGACCAGTCTCGGCAGCAAGATGTATGCCCTCCATCCTTATTTACATCCGTCGCTAATCGCGTCCATAGTGTTTCCAAAGAACATCAACAATTTGCTCAAATCGCCGTAGATGCAGTATTGACCGTAGCTGACCTGAAGAGAAAAGATGTTCCCTTCGATCTAATCAAGGTCGAAGGCAAAGTTGGTGGCTCCCTAGCCGATACAAAGCTCATCAAGGGTGTCCTTATTGACAAAGACTTCTCACATCCCCAAATGCCCTCATCCGTAAAAGACGCAAAGCTCGCCATTCTCACATGTCCCTTTGAACCCCCTCGTCCCAAGACCAAGCACAAGCTTGATATCACAAGCGTAGAAGAGTTCAAGAAACTTAGGGAGTACGAAAAGGAAAAGTTCAATGACATGGTCAAGAGAGTAAAGGATACCGGTGCAAACTTGGTTATCTGTCAATGGGGCTTCGATGATGAAGCAAATCATCTGTTATTACAGAACGAACTTCCTGCGGTTAGATGGGTCGGAGGCCCTGAGATCGAGGCGCGTTTCCTTGACTCCTAACTTCTAATTCAGTACTAAATGTATAACAGTTGATCGCCATTGCAACACAAGGACGTATTGTGCCTCGCTTCGAAGATCTCACACCTGAGAAACTCGGTAAAGCTGGTATCGTCCGTGAAGTAAGCTTCGGTACAACAAAAGATAAAATGCTCGTAATCGAGGAATGCGCAAATAGTAAAGCCGTAACTGTCTTTGTTAGAGGAAGCAACAAAATGGTGGGAATATTAACCGCCTTGCAGGTACATGCACTGACAAATAGACTTTGTAGATTGTGGATGAGGCTAAACGTGCACTACACGATGCTATTTGTGTAGTACGAAATCTCATTGTGGATAACCGAGTTGTATATGGTGGAGGTGCTGCTGAAATCAGCTGTGCCATCGCTGTTGGAAAAGCTGCCGACGAGGTATGTTATACATTTGAATATACGCTGCATGCACAAGCGATATACTGTATACTAATTTTTATTTATTTTTAATGAATAGATCCCAACTATTGAGCAATACGCCATGCGTGCTTTCGCATCTGCACTAGAAGCTGTTCCTCTGGCACTTGCCGAAAATAGTGGACTTTCACCTATTCAGACTTTGGCAGAAGTCCGGAGTCGACAGATTAATGAAAAGAATTCTCGGTTGGGTATTGATTGTCTTAATAAAGGGAATAATGGTGAGTATATAAATCTTATACAAATCACCCCGTACAATAATCTGACATGTTTGACTTCTACTAAGATATGAAAGAACAATTTGTTTATGATCCTCTGATCTCAAAACGCCAGCAGTATTTGCTTGCTACTCAGGTTAGTTTCTTATCCTTATCTCTTTTCATCTTTCCCTATTACTTGTTTCTGACTCCAACTCCCTTGTTCTATAGTTGGTTCGCGCGGTTCTCAAAATTGGTAAGCCATTGAATAATAATTCTTCTTTTTCGACTTTGTTTGGAGATATAGAAGCTTATTCTCATTCTTCTGATCAGATGATGTTATTGTTGCCGGGGAAGCAGAAGAGTGAAGATTCCAAGTATAGAGACGGCTTTCCGGCCTGTAATACATACGCATTCGTTTTTCAAAGCATACATTCGATACTTAATGCATCACCCTGACAATTGGAGAATGGTTCGAAGCTCAGAAATATTCCAATGGGAACAAGACTTATTGAAAGCAACTTGAATATAACTATGAAATGAGAGACAAGTAAATAGACAATCGAAGTACTCAAACAATACAAGATCGATATAGCGGGTTTTACACAATTTTTTCGCTTCGTATAAGAACGTACACAAAATAACGCTCTCTTTTGGATTTATTTCTGTTTGGAAAACAAAAGTTGAGTTAAATCACATTCTTTCTCATGAAAAAATACGAATATTTACATCTTCCTGGTTTTGTACTTCTTCTTTCCCTTTAGCATCTGACAGAGGACCACGAACTTTGTCATGCGAATAGTATTCCTTGTCGTGGGTTGTTCCTTCTGTATCTATGTACCGATCATGTACATATTTCAAAGTTTCAGCTTGTAAATCTTCAGCTGACTTTGCAGCGGAATGGTCTGCCTGATAACACAGCATAGTAATAGACAGATAAAGTCAAGAAGTCAGCATCTAACATAGAATCGCTGAGTTGGAATATAGTACGACTATACCTTAACGAAGGCTTCAGAGGTAGTTGCTAGAGATTCGTTCCAACCAGGTGCGTTTTCAACGAATGGAGTAGATGTTTTGCCTTGAGTCTTGGATAGGTTACGTTGTTTCTCGCGTTCTAAAACCTATATTGATAGTTGTTGAGCAATTGAGCCCTCGGAAGAGAGGAATAAATGAAGTTAACCTCTGGATCATTATCGTGCATGGTACTAGAAAAGCAATCATTCATGTTAGCGGTTCTCGTTCGGTAGATTTAATTTGAAAGAGAATGAGAACGTCATATACACCTTCATCGGAACTCATTTCTCGATCGTGGATGTGAGTTCACAGCCAAGACCGTTCAAGGAGAAAACGGCAACGCTTCTCATTTATTGGTATATAGCAAATGAGATATATCTCACCTAGTAGATTGATAACGACCGGTTAAAGCCTTGCCCATAACTCTTTGACCTCCCTTGATTACAGAACGTGCTCCTATAGTTACAGTGTACATGATGATAGATTTGAGGTGAGAGTGTGTGTGAGAAAGAGTTATGGGCACATGAGGCAAGAATTCTGAGACTCTTATTTATGATTATTTTTGGATTGTCTCCCCCTCTCCGTCAGCGCTCCTCTCCATTATTTCCCTTTTTTGCTCCCCCCCTCCTCCAAAAGAACCACATTGTGTTTTGCCTAGATCTATAATTCCCGTGTCTAGAAGAGGAGTTTGTGAGGAGTTATATGATGTCATTGGCTTGATCATTACTGACTTCACATTCCTTCTTTTGGAAAAAGATAAGATTTGGTTACGTAATTGTTGTTGTTGTTGAGCGGTGATGCTGTGGCAGTGTTTGACCATGGCCATTAACTCATTGGTTATGTTGGAGGCTTGCGATAATTTTCTCAAGCGTCTGGTGCTGTATGTTGTGTGGTATCTAGTTTGATCTTTGATCAATGCATAAGTTGCGTAATGGATATTTGAGATTTCGAGGTAAGTAGCACTAATTATTTTCACCACGCTGAGATCAGGATGTGTTATGTTTTAGCGGTGGTGTATCTTCAAGTTGAAGCGTAACAGTGACTCGATATGGACTTTGAGATACTTGTAAACATGTAGTCAAAATTGTTTTCTCACGACAAGGGTTGAATTTTCGCTCAGCGAGAGTTGACACTGACGTCGTCACGTATAGTTACACTTTAACCACAACTCCAGGTAAGCTAAACAGACGACGATTTTTATTAGAAGCTGAATGGGGAAAATTGCAGTGCACTGTGCCACACTACAAAAGAAGTATTTCTTGATACCAACTCTCAAGGTCTCACACGTGAGAGATAAATCATGATGCATATTGGATATCAATCAAACCAGAACCCATAGACTCTGAAGGATCTGTTTGTGATGTGTAAGATGAACATCAACCGCTGCAGAAGGTATAGGATGAAGTTTATATTAGTACAGCGGCAATGATTGTTCTTTTGTTTTCAAGGCTCCGGTAGCCCGCTCACATAGCCACTCTTCTCGTTCTTCGTTCCTTCATTTACACCTCGTCATTCTTTATCTTTCAACCTTGTTTTCTTCGTTTTCTATTCCTTACCTTTTCGAGCTCCACTACACTATGGCTTGGGATTCCGGCGATATAGAAGCCATCAACACATACTCACCCTTCTATGTGGTGGTTCTTTTCAACACAATGACTGTTCTATCATTCTTGTTCATAATAGCGTTAATTGCAACTGCATACTTCTCGAAGTATGTCCAACGTTCAAGGTTGTGGTACGGTCTTTTCATCCAGTGGATAATCTATTGCATCTCGTATATGCTATTATTCGGGTTTCAAAAAGAGAAGCAACCGCCTTTGGGACTTTGTTTATTACAAGCAAGTCTGATATATGCTTGTCCACCTGCGTGAGTTTGACATTATCGATGTATGTAACTTCTTGGTAACTGACAGATCATGTAGATGTGCCGTGGCTTCTGCGTGTTTCATGGTTGATGTAAGTACTAGTCGTGATTTCCAACTACTTTCGACAAAATAACACTTGGCCTATCTAATAGTTCTACATGACCCTTGGACCCTTGCATAGCAATCCTACTAGGAAAACTAAGGGACTACAGTTGGTAGTATGTGTAGATTTTTTCACATACTCGTGGTATATGGCTGATACGAAGAATTGTAATCAAAATGTAGTTGATCCTGTTGCCTTGGTTAACACTATTAGCCACTTCAATGCAAGTTATATTGGTGAGTTGTGGTTCCCAGGGGAAGAGTTGAAATAACATAAAGAAGTACTAATGGAGATTTTACCTCAGTTCGCGACTGTAGGAAGAAATGTGGACATTGTCCAACGATCACAAAGTGCATTCTTTTGCAATATAACAGATCAAGAACCGTATGTCCTGAATCAATTCTGTCAATAATGACTGACTAATATATGTGTATGTAGAACTATAGTCAGTGTGTCGTTGGTCCTTGTTGCAGCTATAGTTTTGCTAGTTTTTGAAAGTAAGTCAATAGAAATTTCAAGTTTGATTTTCCAACACTTATTTATCTGGGTTCAGTCAAAAGTGGTATTATCATGTATAGGAGCCGCCAAGAATTCATGAAAATCAACTACAAAACATCAATGAAATTTCTTTCTGTTTACATTCGTTCTACCATCCTCACCATCGGGGTTTTCATTGCCACCGCGTCAGTGATGCTTTTTTATTATGTTTTCAGCAAGATCTAATTTCCGATTACGTGGGCTCTCCAGACTTTGTATTTATTCATTGTTAGGTCCTATTGAGGAAGAGTCCATGTGGTCTGTATCTCTACCCTTCAGTACGTCATCTCTTTTCTTTTGATCAACGAAGTGATCTAAATGTATTTCAATTATTAGTGCCTGTTTTTGTAGGTATAGTCCTTGGAAGCCAGGAGGTAATTAGTTTTTATTTTCAGTATTATTATCTGAACATCTGTTGATCGGTACTGGTGTGGGTTTCTCTAGGATCTTTTACGGGTTTGGGTGTTCTGGAAGAAACGAAAATCAGATTCGTCAACAGATGAGACGTTGTCGGAGTTTTCTAGTCGTTTTTCGTTAACTCTGGTTACCGAGCCGACAAATCAACTTTCGAAGAAACCAAGTCAGGAGATTTTGGAATTGCGGGAACTTCATGATTTGGCTTAGAATATCAACACATCAAATTTATTTCTGATTCGGTCTGTCGGATGAATGCTTTTGCGTATGAGTCCTACTACTTAGCTATTATTAAGGTACTGGTTGTAGACTAGCCGAAATTTTAGAGTTTCTAGCTCTTTTTTAAGTCGGATCGTCGATTGTACTTGTACCTTTACAACTGAAGTGCAAGGAAGGAGACTGGGGTCTCGGGAAGATTTGAAAATGGGTGTACATGGTTGTGACTTGGTATTTACCTGTATTATTGTGCATAATTGCTCCCCCTTTCAACAGGTGAATTTTGCTCAATGCAGTGTGAGGGTGGGTTGAAACATAAGATCAGACAGAGCATGTTGGTTCACAAAAGGAGTGTAAGGTAGCAAATGAGAGTATTTTACGATACAAAATGTGATACACATACAAACTCAGGACGAACGAAAATAAAGAAAAGCAAAAGAAAGAGAATTGAAGAAGGTTGAAAGAAAGAACAGGTAACAAGGATGATCGGATACTCGAAAGAAAGTAGAAGTAGAACTGAAGCTCAACCATACTTATGTGCGACTTCAGCCTCCACCTAACCAGTTACTTCACCCCACACTGGAAAATCAGATCCTATTTAGTATTTACTCTAACCACCAGCGACGTAGTAGTAATTAGCTGTTATGGGTAAGAGGTATATATAGAATTTGAATCTGATTAATTGGACAAGACATGGCATTCCTTTGCTTCACGGTCAGATGCTTTCAAGTGTTTGCGACATGCCCACTGGAAGCAACCACGAATATCAGGCTTAGAAATAGGCAGTAATTTATAAGCTTAGATCGTTAATAAAAATGAAATAAAATGAATGAGCTTTAGTATTACCAGTGACGCAAAGACCAAAATGACCAAAAGTGGTGCTACTAGCTTCTAGGAAGCAGAAAAATTGAAGAGTTGAAAAACTCGAGCAAAGTCCAAGTTTTCACAAGGTTTACCAACGAGGCGTTAAAGAGTAACTTTGTGTTTCCTGTTTGCCAACGGCGTAGATTTCCAATTGATTCTGTAAGGCGTTACCTTAGAGGCAGTGAATATAAGAGTAATAATTGTGCGACGCATATTCCGAAAAGAAGGGTCTGGATCGGCGCTCGCTTGGCTACCAATGGTAAAGAGAAACACTGCGGTGAATAACATGGCTAGGATAATAAGGACATACCATACAACGCTTCGTCTGCGTTGAAGAGCAAGATATTTCAAAAGTATCAACACTAGAAGGTTCTACATATTCTAGAAAGGCAAGTAGTATATCACAGAAAATGTAGACTACAAGCTCGACAGATATGGTGTTTTGATCATATTAGTAGAAAGGACTGTTACGGCAAAAACGGACATCTGGTCAATGATAATGAAACCTTAAGTGTTAAGTCGAGAAAAGAAGCATAGACTGTACAGTGCCTCTAAGTTGTGAGGCCGTAGCGGTAGAAACAGTCGGGAGTACTCCGCACTTTGAACCCGGATACTTCCTTCTACCATGTAATAAGTAGATAAATAGGATTAAATATTCAAAGCAAAGTTTGATTCCATCAAGGGAATTGGTGTTCCCTGCTACATGGTACTTATTCTGATCCAGTCAGATATAGTTCATCATTGATGAATTTCAGCGCTCAGCACCTGTCTGCCACTAGAATTTATTTTACATTGATCGTATACCAAGTGTGTCATCATATTGTACTTTGGGTATTGCCACTGGTTCAGCTCCCTTCCTGTTGCAGCACATCCAAGCCCGGAAAAATTCCTGTAGATTCACGGTTAGAAATAGGGTCTCAACCGTTAATAGTAGTAATGATGACGGACTTGCTGAGTACCGAAAAGGAGGAGTATCAAAAAGGACGCTGCAAAAGGAACATTGTAACCATCATCAAATACACATCAGCAGTGTCTACTCACGAACAAGATACTCGAAAACGGTCGCTATGTTTGACCTGGTCGGACTTGATACACCGGTATGGATTCCAAGACTAGTATCTCTAAGATGTTAAAGCTTTTCTCAAAATTGACCTTATTGGGTTACTTACGCAACTCCAATACAAGCACCCACCGTCATTAAAGAGGTTCGCATAAAAACGGAGAAAATCTTTCTGCGTATCTGAAGGTCATATCCATTGATGGTCGGTCTATGTTTTTTCAAGACTAAGACTGTCTTGACTGCACAATCCCAATAAACATAAGTGTCTATGGAGAGGGAAGAAAAGACGCAAGACGTAGACATAGCTTACCGTAAACTATGAACCACACGCATACAGCTGGAATGGAGACTCCTACAGCTACGTAGGTGCTAAAGGTATGAATGAGCATAAAGGCTTGCAGAGTGCAGGGTTAGAAATTCATACGGAGTGCTATTCAATGTATGACAATATATTCCACTGACATCTGGTCTCAGACCAGAAGGTTTGTGTTGCTTGGAACGACCTCGCTCGTCAACAACGATAACCTACAGTGACCATTAGCATTAAATTCAGGGTACCATCAGTATACTACGTACAAGTGATACTAGTATGGCGGCAATGATGAACATTATAATTGGGAGTGCAAGGAGCTACAATAGGCAAATATGAATATATATTTCTGGTCATTAAATAATGCTCACCAATCTTTCGCGTACCCGTGAAGGTTTATAACCTTCAAGGACACCTTTAAGAAGATAATAGAACTAAAAATGACCAACACTCGTTAAATATCGAGTGGAAGTTTCTAGTAGTACTTACGTCTACCACAAAGCACGCAAAGGCAGTAGCAGCTCTAGAAGAAAAAGTAGCACTAAGTGCCTGTCTGATGCAAGTAGGGATGATAGTAACCATACAATGTTGGTAGAGTATACATGAGTACCGCCTGAAAGGCGCACAATCCAACGGGCACAGCTCGTCCGTTCTGCTGTCCGATCAAGACAGTGAAACTTGCTGGATAGAGTGCAGCAGAAAGTAGCAGCGTATACCATGTACTCCTCCGCTGTACCTGACTGGAGAGTAGCGCCGTAGCAGTTACGAAAAGACAAAGGACAGGAATGACAACCGCTAGGACGTCAAAAGAAATTACGATTGAGCGATGTTCATTAGAGTCGCTGGAGGCCATGACAATATATACCAGTCCCGTCAAGGGAGCCGATGGGGGGGATGAAACCATGCCATGCGGTAGCCTTCGTAATTTAAGACATTTATGATGACCGGTAATTCAGGCTTCAACCTTCGTATGCAACACCAGTTCGTTTGAGAATTGAACAGGCATGAACCATCACCGACTGTCACGCTCCAAGTCGACTAAGTCTGAAAAGATCATCCTAATGTGTGGCTGTTCTGGGAATCATCTACCGGACATCAAACGTACTTAAATTCCTGTCAGCGGCGTCACGAGCTACCATGGTAACATCAGGTGATATCATTCTCGGAAACGAGCGAACTATAACTTCTAAGGATTGCTTGTGAATCCATTGCCCAGTCTTGTTGTTGTATGCAATCCACGCTAATGCTCTCACTATTCTACAGTCGTCCGTCCTTTGCTCCTCTCGAGATTTCGTGTAGTAGTTTCTAATCGTAGGCCATGATTTTATCAAATCAAATGGTACGTGATGATGTGATGATTTCAAGATGTTTCTGATTTAATATTGCTGTTGGGGAATCCTTATACATAGAGTGATCCAACAGTAGCCACGGCTCTTCTTGCCCCCTAAAGCCCTCGTTGCTGTCCTTTCGTCTCACTTCCACTGTACTTTGGCTCTGAGAGCCGGAGATGCCTTCAGAACGTGCTCAAATTATTTCTTTCGATGTTCTTATGTTTGTAGCTGTGCTTCTTTCTCTATTAGCGCTGGTCCCGCCTTTTTTTTCTCGTAGAATTGTGCGCAGGAAGACATGGCATACGGTAATACTATCCGCTCTCGTTTTTGCTATTAGTGGTGTTCTGCTGGTGGGACAGCAGGAGTCGGGGAAAATACCCAACAAGGATCTCTGTTTGGTGCAAGTTGCTCTCATACATGCAGCACCCTCCCTGTAGGTCGTCGCGAATTGTCAATGTATTGTTGTGAAGCTGATATTCTATACTAATTCATTTTTAAAGATCTGCTGTTGCCATGGCCTCGTATACCATAGATGTAGGTGTAGTGTCTGTCCCCCCTCCATCCTATAAGTTAACTTTGAATTCAGATATACATTTCGATCCGTCAGATGTTCACATCCGATGATTTGGATGGATCGGAGCCAAAGAGCACTATCTTCGTGAGTGTTGAGTCTTTAATGTAATGTAGAGTATTAACAAGTGAATTGACAGCTCATCCTGGTCCCTTGGCTTGTCTTCTTCTTAGTCTTTTTGGAAGCTATCATTGTGCGTCTTGTCTAAAACCCGAATAACTGCATAAACTAAGATAGTATGATAGCTCGTTGGACAACCTTGGCTTTCGAGTCAAGCCGTACGTGGGACAGGAGACTCTTTTGGCCTCTATTGCCGGACATCAAATAAAGCATCGTGCGTACCATATGTGGTAATATTCGCTATGTGCACTCACCATTCTCAGTGTTTTTGTCACTGCAACAACTGTCATACTGGGCCTTGGAGCTACTATCGTTTGCCAAGGTAAGTAGTTGCTAGTAACCATCGGGTTGTTGTTGCGATAATAATAATAATAATAATATCATTCTCATCAAATGGCAGTGGCTACCGGTATTCTACTCCATACAAATTGGATTAGCGTGAAGAAAATCAGCCTCAAAGCAACCGCACGCAAATACCTCCAAGCGTTTGTGCGGACTCTTGTTTTCACGGGTATAGCAATAATCGGCATAGTGTACATTTTCTCGCCACAAAGCCTTGGATAATGATGGCTAATGATCCCCGTTCATCAGTTTAGGATTGGTTGCTATTAGCACAACCGAAGAACAGCTGTTCGGTTTCAGTATCTTGCTGCCATTTTGTGAGCACCTTCGTATCAGAGCCTCGTTTAGACATGGAGTCGCTTAATGTGTTTGAAACAGTGCCAATTAGTATTGCATTGATTTTTGGAACATACAGGGTGTGTAACTATTTAACGTGTCTCAAGTTCATCAAATCTAACGAGACCTGTAGGATATCCTCTCCTTCTATTCTAGTGCAGATTAGGTTCTTTTTTTTCATTTTTTCACCAATGTACGGTTGGCGGGGCGTTCACGGTAGGATTTGCATCGGACTCCCGGGTGTCAGTGGCTGTGGCTTGTAAAACCGAATTATTTCTTGGATAGAAAGCTCTGTAGTCTCATTTCCCCAGAGGAAAAAAGAGATATCTTCTGGTGTCTGGGGCACATAGACATTTAGTGATTTTCTGACTTTTAAGCTTCAAGTCGAGACTCGACTCGAAGTCTCGGAGAGAGAAATGATTGGCAGGCCGCTTCAGGACTCTAGGAGGGGTGAATCATGTACCATGGCTCGAGAGCTGGTCCCTGGTGTCTTGCAATGGTTTAGTAATGGCCCAATGGTACATAGTGGGAACATCGAAGCCTGTGTGTGTGTGTGAAAGTTGATTGGGCTATTTCCGTCCACTATGAGCCTATTGGCTCTTAAAAGACCTGCCCGGAAGACGGCTACAGGGTAAGTATATAATCAAGTTTAGGTGTTCGGTATTCCTTGATTCTATTCCCCTGTGGGGATCTAGGTATGTGAGTGTTCTCGAGTAAACTGACAAAGTTCTAATGCAATGTATAAAGCCGTTATTGCTATGGTTCTTTTCCCACTTGTATAACTGGCCCTTACCTTTGGAGTAGCCTCCAATTGTCTTGAGGCTATCAGAAGGGTACTATTCCACGTCTCAGTCGGATGTGCGATTACTACCCCGTAAGTAGTTTTCAAGAAATCTCACCATGACCACTATACTGAAGTGGATTAGATATCGGTTTACAACCTCTTTTATATCAATAAAACAGTTTGTAAATTGCTTTAAAAAATCAATTACACCAGGCCATACCTGCTCGATTGTTGTGTTTGTTGCATGTCAAGTAGTCTACAAATACAATTTTCTTGAGCTTTTATAAAACAGCTGTTGTGTGGTGGACCCGTGTTATTAATCAGTGATGCACAGTATTTGTGATGTGGTTGACAGCTCACTTAGTTACTCTTAACATGTTCCTCACACGGCCGGGCTTCCTGCTTGTGTTCTCAATAATATCACTCATCATAGTCATATTCTATGCTACTGGAATCCCGCTCCAGGTGTCTTCTATTTACCCATCATCACTGCGCAACACTGTTTTCCCACTACTGCGTCAAATAGTTGATGAGAATACACCATACCGTTTATGGTTTCCTTTGTCGTCGACAGATGGAACGGAAGGAACAGTTGATACAAGGACCAAGTTTACTAGGCATATTGTAGCAGTTGGGGATCTTCATGGGGATCTACCAAACGCTAGACGTGTATTGGAATTCTCGGGCGTTATAGATGGTCTTGGAAACTGGAAAGGAGATGTGGACTATTTCGTACAGACGGGGGATATTATTGACCGGTATGTCTAATCACAAAATAAATGCTTGAATTTCTAAATAAAATTTTTGTAGTGGTGATGATACTATTGCGTTATTCATTTGGATGGACAAGCTGCGGGAGCAAGCTTCGGCAGTAGGAGCGACAGTTCTCTCTAATTTGGGTAACCACGAATGGATGAATGCTATCGGAGACTGGAGGTATGGCTTCCTGACTATCTATTCTTATAAACTGACTCATTATTCTAGATATGTATACCCTTCAGAAATTAAAACATTCGGATCTATTTCTGCTCGTCAACATCTTTTGAGCAGAGGTAGTATTGGACGCTCGTGGGCAAATAATTATACCACCGCTTCTCGTTTACCTTTACACCCATCACTTGGACCTCCAAATACACCATTTCCACCGGCCCATGCCAAACATCTACACTTTCACAAGGATGAAGATGATGTAGAACTAGAGAACGATCATTATTATGACAAGGAGGATCCTTTATCACATTCCGCTCTTTCTTTTGTTCATGGTGGTTTGTCACCTACGTATCCTGATTTGACACCTTTCCCTACGAGAATTAACGATATTGCAACTGGACTTTTGCGTAAATTACAGGATAGGGTACAGCCTCCGCCTCATCCTCCGAATCCCTATCCTGGTCTCCCACATGGTAAGCTTGTCCCTTCCTATAAAAACACTTTTTTATTGAATATTCGATAATATATCAGATACAACGGTAGAGGAGGCCCATTTGTATGACTCAAATGGACCTTTATGGTATCGTGGGTGGGCATTGGGAGATGAAGCAGATGTCTGTAGGGATGTTGAGAAGGTTCTTGCGAAGACTGGGACTAGGCGAATGATTATGGGACATACTCCCGACTTTCATGTATGTGATAATCAATGCTTTAAAGTATGTTTGCAACTTACACCGCTTCAACAGAACATCGTTTCTAGATGTAATGGAAAGGTTATTATTATTGATACAGGTATCTCACATGCGTATGGTGGAGTGTTATCTGCACTCTCCATTCATTACTCGCTTGAACCAATCGGCGAACCTTCAGAGGGGCGTTGGTTAGAGAAAGAGACTGTCAGTGCCTTATATGCTGATAAACGAGAAGTGCTGGCCACTGATGAACGGGAGGTTGTTGGAGACTTTGATATTTAACTTAATTATCTTTTTAACTACACGAGTACGGGTGGTATATATCCATGCACTAGGTAAATTATACATTTTTCATTGCATGTTGACTCAAAGTTTTGTCTTGAGGTGTTTGGTATCAGTTCTACGCCACTTGAGGGAGGTCAGTGGTGATTCTTGGGGGCGAGAATGAAGGAACAAGCACTTACCCAAGGGTACCATTCAGTGAGATCCTTGGAGAGGGTATTCGGGAAATCAGGTTTTCTGCGTTCCAAGAATGACTGTACGCCTTCACTAGCATCCTTGCTTGAGGCAGTAATTTTCATTACACGAGAATCTAAAAGATGGTTCTCTTCAATGCTATCCCCGGGGTGTTGTAAAAGACCTTTAGTGAAAGCAATGGAGGTCGAGGACGTGTGAATAGCCAACTGGTCAGCTAAAGCTTTGGCTGCTGGATAGACCGCGTCCCGGCTGGGGAGAATTTGATGATAGAGGTCTCGTATATGCGGGGAGTCTGGGGTTACGGTCTCTCCGGTGAGAAGCAATGAACTGGCCCGAGAGTGACCGAGAAGTCGAGGGAGAAGGTAGCTAGAGGTTGCTGAAAGGAGAAGTAGATTAAAATGAAATTCCATTATGATTGGAACGAAGAATTACCTTCAGGTACAATACCGCGCTGAACAAAGGGGAATGTGAGTTTTGCCCCTGACCAGACAAATCGCAGGTCAAAGGGAAGTTGAAAGGCAGTCATACCAACGCCAGCCTAGAGGTTAATGTCAATCACATGTTGTCTGCTGAAAAGGTTGGAGCATACAGCATGTCCGTTTACAGCGGCTAGAGTTATCTTCCGACACCGGTATATGGCCATTGATAGTTGTCCTCCTCCATCCCTATGAGCTGAAGGCGAAATGAGTAAGACTGGGAGCCATATTCATTGCGCTGCTCACCCTGGGGGCCTTCTTTGTCTGCTTCCTTGTCCCATATACTGTCCCAACCACCAGATATATCGGCCTGCCAGAGCTGAGTTCAGTCGGGCAAGTAAAGAAAGTAGCGGATTCCATTACCCCTGAGCAGTAAGCAGGTGCAGTCGGTTCAGCTGACAATATGACCACTCGAACACGGTCATCGCGGTCAGCAAGTTCAAAGGCCTGTATTAATTCGTCAATGATGTTGGTATTTACGACATTGCGTCTATGAGCTGGAGAGTCAGTAGGTGAGAAGGATCAGTGGGAATTTGGGCATACTGTTTGGTTCGGTTGAGCCATATGGTCAGTACTGCTTTATCAAGGTCAGGAATGATGTCTTTGAAACCGAGCTGGCTGTAGTCAATGGTGGTCATGACGGTTGGAATGATATATCAGAATAATATGTAATTTCACACGGCGCAATGTATATAAGCGTCCACATGAGACCGATCTCTTTCATGTTCTTGTTCTTTTTCCACCACCATGACTGACTTGCAGATGCGTATAGGTCACAAGATATCTCCCTCAAAACACCAAGTAGAACCAAAATTCTCCCACAAACAATGGACTCGACCTGGTTATACATCTCCCGGCCCGAATCTCAAGAAACAACGGCATCTGAATTCAAAGGCCTCGCGCAGCTCTCCAGTTGACCCCGACGCTGAACCATCTTTACTTTTACGCATGAACTTGGGCTCTTCTTCCTCATCTGGAAGCAGTCGAAATCAAGATTACCAGACAAAAAGCCTTGTGGAGCGCATTTCTGGGAACGTCATCAATACAACACCGGGAGCGGTCGTACTGGGCAGCCATGTTATCGAATCGAGTGGAGATTATAAAGACACTGCGCTGCATTCATCCAACGACGACAAGGACAAAGAATTCGAAGTCATTCAAGCCCAAATCGAGAACAAAGGCCGTTTAGATGAGGAGAGGATCTTATCCTTATCGGTATGATTTGCCCTTAATTATACTTCCGAGTATATGCTTATCTCTTTCCCTTGTTGCCTCCTTGGATAGACTTCTACACAAGAACTCAAACAGGACCCAATTCAAGAACAAGTTCAAACGCAAACCGATGCAGGCTGCGAGGACTCTCGCGGTTTGCATGTCAGTACTGACGATAACGCAACAACGTTTAAACCGTCTCTTCACTCGGAGGGAGAGACCATAAAAACACAAACGCCGTTCAAGAGCCAGTTGGCCACTCTTATCATTCAAAACTCCCAACTTCGATGGAAACACGAGGCGCTTGATGGGGGTGAACATATGGGGCACGAATCCATCAATTCGAAAGCCATAGATGGTGCTCTAGGTCCCGATATATGCGCCTCTATTACTTCCTTAGCTCTGCTAGCTGGGAAACAATGCGCAAATATAAAATCATCAGAGGCCGGTACAAATGTTGCAGAACAGGATGCCATAACCCGGAACAAATCGTTGACGCCCAATCCTACCAACACTATGTTAACGTACTCCACTGTTACGTACAAACAACCAATCGCTTCGTCATCAAGACAAACACTTCCGGATATTGCTAATAACCACATTCGCATTACTACCGGGGACGAAAGCCTAAAAAACACATCATCTGAGACAGGCAACAAGGAAACACTATTGTCTGCCCATTCCCCAACCTCTGTTCGTTCCCCATTGCCCATCCTCATCCCTATAACTACCATGCCCAAACCCCGCGATGTGTCTCCTCCATTGGCAGTGTCGCAAAGTGATTCTTATTCCTCTTATTCATCTTCAAAGCACGATCGACGACCAAGTAGGGATTACGATCATGACGGTCGTATGCGGGGTCATGGAAGGCATTCAAGTGAAGATACTTCCAGAGACTATGGGAGGCGTTCTTCCTACTCAAGTAGATCCTCAATGTCACCGTACTCGCAACAGTATCAGCGCGAGAGGCGTTCTTCCACCGAATACCGACCTTCATATTATCTCCCCCGCGATGAACGATATTCAAGATCACCCGAGTCACGAAGAATAGAGCGCCATCGCCCACCATCGCCAAGACGTTTCGAGAGAAACGACTATCGTAGAAGCCGCTCCCCTCCTCGACGACGACGACGAACCCCGCCACTCGATTCACCACCAACCTTGTCGCAGCCCTCGCCTGAGCGTCAACCTGGCGTTGAGGAAAATAGGACGAGTTTACGTCGTCGTACACCAACATCGCCTAGAGGACGTCGCAAAGAGCCATACTCACCAACAGATGTCCGAGTACGGCACCATCAACAGGATCAAAGTCCTGAAAGAGGCGACGTAAATGACTTCACAAAAAATAAGATTGAGTCAAATGCCTTGCCCAGACCTCGTGCTAGAACCCCTAGTAGCAACGCATCCCGTCCGGCAATGGTCTATGAACCCTCGCCTGTTAATGCTGAGGCACATCATCATAACAAGCAAGAAGGAAAGACCGCTGAAACGGCTGCCACAGTTGTTGCGGATTCAGGTCATCTTAAAGCTCCATTTATTACTCTTCCTACATCTGAAAAGATGCAAGTTTCCACCGATGCATCCACGACAACCATTCCCGACGTATGGTACTTCACAGCAGGGTCGAAGTCATCTACAACACATGAACATGTTTTTGAAGTGGACAAAGAAAAGGCCACTAGATGGAGAATTCCGCTTCTCGAGAACAAAAACGCCCCATTCGATCAAAGCCCAGAATATCAAGGAAGAAACAAGGGAAAAATAATTGAACCAGAGATTTCGTTAAGATTGATCTGTTACCCCCATGATCAATTTCATGCCGTACATAAATCCTTTGGGAGCACTCCATGGAACATGATCAAACAACTTAAAAAGCTTCAATGCAAATGGCCATCTATAGGTAAACTATTAATTCAAGTTAACCCTGATTATCCGTCAGGTAAAACCTTTCACCCAAAACAATTGGTAACTAAAATTATTTTCTGTGCTTGGTGAATACCTCTCAAACTTTCCCGAAGCACGACTCGAATCCCTATTTGGAGCTCAATACGTTCATACGAGAAGGACAAAACTTGGTCAGACTCATTCAGTTGGGGGATATATCAGAGTATTCGTTTGTTCTCTACTCCATTCCTTCGACGCAAGATAAGCGGTCTATACCGGATACCAACGTGTCACACGAATCCCAAGCCATACGTGAAATACGGGATTTGGTTGCTACTCAAAATGAAGAATTGCTTAGATCTGGCATAGTTGCAAAAATCACCATACTTGATGCGGACGATGCTATGGATTGGACGGTTGGATGATTCTATCAATTGTGTAACGCTGTAATTTTAAGTTTGTTATTAACTAACTAATACCTAATCATTGGGTATAATCTCTATTTTACTATATGGTAATCAAAGTAATTTGTGTTTCATGACGAAGGTTCTGGCACCAAGAAGCCAACAAGGCATGCATCTAACATGAAATCCACGTTTACCCATGCATGCGTTGCAGCTATCCAGTTATTGTTAATCAATATGGGCGTTAGAAGCATTTGATAATGTTACGCACCGAAAAGTTTTGTCCCGTCTCTACCAGCGATCCGCATTAATTCCTTCTCACCTCCAGGATGAAAAGGCATATAGGGGGTAAGATTGTAAACCTTTCCGTTCAATGCGGACCATATGTCATCCCGTTTGTTGTGTTGTTTAAGTACCGAAGGCGGGATGCGCATTAGGGAATCAACACCCTAGATTTAAGCCTCGAGTCAAAATGGCATATACTCAAAATTGATGTTGCAGATAGAAAAGCGTACCCTAAGATCTGCTCCGGAAGACTTGAGACTTGCCCAATCCAAAGGACTATGACCAGGTGCTAGAGCGACTTTTTCCCTCTTTTTAGATGGTGGTGTAGGTCGTTTGGTTGTTGTTGGAGGGACAGCTAAAGATCCGGAAGCTCTAGCTCCAGATACACGAGGAACGGTCAAACCTCCTCGGGTGCTAGGTAGAGGTGGAGGTGGCATCAATTTTGAATCGAATAAGATTTTGGGTAGTGGGTTTGATTCTGTGCCCTGAGTTTGAGTCGTTGTAGATGATGAGGCTGCTCTTTGAGCACTGAAAGGACTAGGGAATGATGGTGGGGAATCGTCTTCATCGATTTCGATACCGTGCTCTGTCTCTGTATCTGATCCTTCGTCATCTTCATTGTCATCGTCATTGTCTAGTGGAGGAGATTGTGTGGTCAGTGTTGGTACATTTGAAGGTTTTGTTGTTGGTGTTTGAGCTGTTGTGGTTGCTGCGACGGTCCCAGATGATAACCAGTTGTAAAGATAGGAGGTCATGGTGGTCAATGGATGAACGGGATGAGTCAGAGCCAGAGTCACAGCAGTGCGATGTATATGTATAAGGGGATGCTGTTGCTTATAGGGCCAGGGTATGACTATTTTGGCCGTTACTCCGATGATCAATCACGCGTTGTTGATCCGTGTTGGTCCCCCCCGACAGGTTCATTGCTTTGTATATATCTACTTTAGTAACATTTCTATCGGACACCTCCACTGTCTTCCCCTAAGATTCCAGCTTACGATGGTATTTTTGTCCTATATTAGAGAGAGGGATGTACATTTAAAAAGTATAGCGGTAGGCAATTTTCTATATCACACGACTCGTACAATTATCAGTAAGTAGTAGTTAATCGGACCATATCCAAAAAACAGAGACAATACCATCACTCTATCCTTCCTCTCAACCAGCTCAACAAACCCTTCGTCCCTTCTCTTTCCCAAATACGTCTTTGAGGGACTCGGAACCTATTCGAGTACCAACGTATCTTTTGTCAGGTTCAAATATTAAACAATAAAGGTTATTAACTTACGCATTTCCATCAACTAGGAAAACATCCAAAGGCATCAACCCAAGTTCCGCTGGAAGCTTCCCAATATCGTTATCACTCAAATCCAATTCTTCCAAATTCCACTCCGGTACGTCTCTATTCCCTTTAAATGCTGCTGCTAAACTTTGGAAGCCATCTAAATCGGATATTTTGTTTCCCTTAAGACGAAGGTGTCGTAATCCCTTTTTGGCGCCACCATCCTCGTCAGAAGAAAGAATTAACATTTGTAGCGCTTCATGGGTCAGAGCGGCACTCGTTAATGCGTTGTATGACAGATTGAGGGTTTGTAAGCTCGGGAACAAGGAAGAAATGAGAGAGAGAAGAGCTTCGGTTGTCCTTGCATTTGACGTTGGCGACGTAGAAGGCGAATCAAGATTCAGATCTACCCGTTGAACAGGAACAGAATCTGGGAGATTACACCCTTCAAGAATGAGCTCCTCGAGACAAGGTAGGAAGCCCTGAGGGTCCACACAAGCAGAAGACGGCAAACACAACGAACGGTCAGCGCGCCTATTCGTAAGGACCAAAGAACGCAATGTTCTGGCAAACGGTTGAACAACAACCACGCTCAAAGGAAGGGTTGGGACCGGTACTGTGATATCTTGTGATGGAGATGATGAATGGGTTAAATGGGATGGAGCAAGTGAGAAAGCTCGATTGTGACCAATATTCTTAGGCGGTTGAGATGGAGGTAGTGTAAGTATTTGTGATTTTTCATTATAGTATTGTGGATTAGAAAGGGATACTTTCATCACACTCATACTCGGGGGTCGCGAGAGAGTCGAAGGTCTTCCTATTCCAATGTTGCTCTTGCAATCCGGTTTTAGTTCTTGCTCCTGTGAGGCTGCTGCAGCTCGGGCTCGTCGTTTTCCTCCTTCTGTCAATAGACCTGCTTCAGCCTCAAGTTCCCAGGCTTCTTTAACAACTTCCTGAGCAGATCTAGTCGTTCTAGAGGTAGTCGATCGGATAGAATTGACATTTGAGGAAGAACTAGGAGAAGGTGAAATACTCGTCTGTCGTGCACTCGCCTTTTGCGAAGGCTCGTCCCAATCTCCGCCAAGGTCAAAGCTATTGTCGATACGGTGTCTTGTACGTTGTTCCAACGCAACCTCCCAAGCTTCCTTGAATACCTTTTTCCCAACAAGAACACGGGTGACACCTTCAAGAGGATCGTCCTTGACGTGGTCATGAACGAGTTCCTGTTTCATATCGGTCAAGGCATTTTTAATGGTGTTTAAGGTCACTTGGGTATCGCTCAGATCAAAGATCTTGAGGGTCGGGAATGGAGTCAATGAAGCGAATATGTCAGAAGGGAACGAGTCGTCATTTATTTCGGCCTTTTCCATGATAATCTCTTTTAGTCTAGGAAGTTTAGACAACAAGCTCAGTAAAGCCTTTGAATCCCCGAGTGGGTTTGCAGATAGATCGATTTTTGTGAGTGTAGTTGGAATAGACAGGTGAACGGATTGTGCTGTGATTTTATTATGTGATGCATTGAGGACGATTAATTTCGGTAGCGGCACTGTTGCCCTCACTACTGCCGGTGCAAAGAAATCAGTACTTTTGTTACTGCCGTACTTTCGACCAGGAGTTGCAAAGTATGCATCGAAAGGCAGAGTTGTGAGCGAGTTGTGGGATACATTGAGGTTTGTCAATTCTGGGAGGGCAAAGAGAGCAATGGGAAGGGTTGTCAGATTGTTGTAAGAGAGATCAAGAGTTGCGAGCATGGATAGATCGGCAATGGAATCTGGCAACAATGTCAACCTGTTCTTATGCAACTATAGGCCAGTATTAGCAAAATAAGAATACAAAGACAAAGAACCTACATCTATGATTTTCAATGAACCAAAGAGTGAGATTTCATGTTGAATTTCTTGAATCTCATTACCCTGCGCCTTGATGACATGCAGATCCTGCGCTTCAAACCAAGTTGTAGTACCTCGTTTTCCTCGGCCGGTGTCGTCAGGTGCCGGGGGCAAAGGTTGTTCGTCGGGAACGGACTTGAGTGGATCAGGTGTAATATTTAAGTGCATCTCAAACAACGCAGAGGGCAAGCATTTCAAGTCACGAGTAGCAATATTAAGAGACCCTGTCCAACAAATTCTTTGCGGTTGGGTTCAGCTATACAAGATATAAAAGCGCATATATTCACCTGTACTTCTAGCTTTTTCAATTGTTTCTCGAAGAGTAGCTCTACCAAGAAGATCTTCATCTTCTTGGGTCGGGATTGCATGTGGTGGAAGGGCATCGTCCATTATGGACATATTGTCAAGCCCTGTATTTCCTCTTGTCTGTGCCTTCTTTGCTTCTGCACGTTTTAGAGCAATGGCTTCTCGAAGACTTAACGATGTGTTTCCCGAAGGCTTTTCCGGACCAGAAGCAGATACATTTGTGCCTGGTCTAGATTTTGTGGGAGACGTAGGCTTTGCGGTAACAGGCTTTGATTTCAGAGACAAAGTAGAGCCTGACCTACGAACTGCAGAGGTAGGAGGTACAGGTGGCTTAGAGGCCCCTGTCGTGGCAGAAAGGGTTGTAGAACTGGTAGTCCGTGGTGTTACAGATTGAGTCCGAATCCTTGCAGAACCAGGGGTGCTAATTGCAGACAGCTGAGCTCGAGGTTTTGAAGGTGAAGGTGGAGTCGCGGTAGACTTTGAGGACGTTGTTCGTGATGAGGAGGGCTGGGGGATGCGCGACATGGTAGGAAGCAAGTTTATTATGTCAAGCGGACCGTGTGCGTGACGGAGTATATGCGGTGACACGAGTGATTATTGGTGTCACACACAGAATACCTGCATTCAACGATGACCGACCCAGAGAACTTGATAGAACAGGAGAAGCAGCCAGAAATCCTAGCAAAGCAGGCTCCAAAACCGCCGAAGAAACTTCGACCGGCGCGTAAACAGGTCAAGGCAGGTGATGTTGTGAAGACAGAGACAGTGCAGACTGGCAAGGAGTACAGTATGTTCGGATTTAACTCAGAGTTGGATTAACTCTGACTGCTACATCAGATATCTGGTACAACAAGTGGGCTGGTGGCGACAGAGAAGACAACTACTCAAAGTATGTTCTCAGTTGTTCCAAGTGTTCTGTATCCTGACTTGCCTATCAGCAAAGTAAAGTCCCAGACTCGATGCAAAATTAAACTCGACTCGGGCCTCACCCGTGCAGATACAACAGGCAACAAATACATCTGTCTTTTCTTTGCACGAGGGTGTTGTCCGTATGGGTGGGAATGTGAATATAGGCATACACTCCCTGACCTTTCCAATACCCTTCCAGACACATCCAAAGACTGTTTTGCACGCGACAAGTTCTCAGACTACCGCGATGATATGGGTGGTGTTGGAAGCTTCAACAGACAAAATAGAACGTTATATGTGGGTCGAATCAAAGAGACCGGGACTGGACCAGAAACAGAGGAAGTGGTGGTAAGGCATTTTAGAGAGTGGGGTGATATTGAACGAAGTAAGTCCCTCCCTCCATTGACCTTGCACACCCCTAACAAACATTTTCGCAGTCCGTGTTCTGCAATATCGTAGTGTTGCATTTGTGACATATGTCTCTGAACTACATGCTGAATTTGCCAAAGAAGCAATGGCATGTCAGTCGCTTGATAACGATGAAATCCTCAACGTTCGGTGGGCAACAGAAGATCCTAACCCCACACAAAAAGTCGCAGAGAAAAGACGGCTAGAAGAGATTGGCCAGGAAGCAATAAGATCACGTATGGATCCCCGGGTTGTACAGGCGATGCGTGCTGTAAGGGCGTTGGAAGAAGGAGATGTTTTAGATGAAGAAGGTAACATTATGGACCAAGATGAGGAGCAGGGCAATAACAAGAGACGGCGATTAGAGATCGAGGACGGAATAGACGATGATGTTGTATCGCCACCGCCCACATTCAAACAAGGACCGCTAGCACTGCAGGGCTTGCTCAGTGCGGATACCTTAGAGGGACTCAAGTATTTTGCGGAAATTAGAAAGAAAAATGGGGTAGAACCACAACAATCTCAGATACGAGGACCTCCTGCGCAACCCAAACCACTTGCAGGAGGTCTTGGCTTAGGGGATTATGGTAGTGATGATGACGAGTAATGATATACCTCACTGTTGTATTTAATGCAAGTAGTTTATGGATGATAGACGAGCGTGTTGAGATGGAAATATCCATGATCAGAAAATATATCACTTGTAGTAACATCTGCACATCTATACCCCGCCTCCACCTCCAGTGCCATCCCCCCGATATACACCACTTTCCAATGAAAGGTTCGAGATACGAAGCGTCTCTTTGGCGAGATCTTCTTCCTCTTTTTCTTGTCGGTACTTGAGAAGGTCCCAGTCGTCTGCTCCATCCGCTTCCTCTTCGTCCTCGAACCATTCGGGGTTGTATTGGAACTGCCAGACTTGTCAGAGATACAGTACCATATTTGCGCAAACCACGTACCAGATCTCTTCCACTCATACCAGAACTCTTACCAGCAGTGTTCTGCAACTCTTTAGCCTTCTTCATTGCTTCCTGTTCAGCTTCTTTCTTGTCCATCCTCGTCTTCTTCCATACTGCGAACGTCTCACGCGTAACAGGAGTAAGGTTGGTTCCAAGCTTATGTCTCTCAACCTCAAGGAACTCTTCCAGAGAGATGACATTTGCTTTGTTAGCTTCATCCAAAGCTTTCCGTTGCGATTTGAGAACGAAACCCGGAGGAAGAGCATGTCGATATTTGCAATTATCACCGTCTGGACATTCCCAGAACCATCCAAACTTTTGTGATTCGATGGCTTCGATGAAGTGTTTGCACACGATCTATAACGAGCAACAATCAATTTCTCAAAATCAAATATTGATAAAAACACATTCACTTACATCTGTCGTCGTTCTCGGGTTTCCATGCTTGGATAAAATGACGCTCTGTAACTTTTCCTCGTCCCAAGTGTCCATAGTATCTATACGAATAAAATGAGTTCCTTCAAACACCCCTAACGGAACAGAACAATCATACCTGCCAGCTTCTCTTCTCGACTATCCTCATACAAATTCTTCTTCTCCACCTTCCTTCCAACATTCATATCATGACTAAACTTACACTTGGATCCCTTCTCACAGTTACCTGCCTTATAGAAGACACACAACAAAGTTTTCGGATCCACTCCAAACGGAACCTTTTGCACCTGAACAGGTTTAAACAATTCAGCCTCCTCCTTTTTTCTCTTGTCTTCCTCAAGCTTCTGTTTAGCTCTCAACTCCTTCTCCTTCTCCTTCTCCAACATTGCTCGAGATTTCCCGGTTACAGCCTGCTGTGCTTGAATCAGTGCAACCTGTTTTTGTACTTTGGCTGATTTATTTTTCTACAATAATTCGAAATTGGTGTTAAAAAAAAACCCCTGATTCAATTGAGAAATAATGTAGAGACAAACATTCTTCATGCCAAATGTCTAACGAAATATGAATGTACGATGATCAGCATCAGAATTCGTTCGAACACAGGTAACAAACCGGTAGTCCCGCCGCACCTTGTCTTCTTTAGCCTTGCTGGACGAGCCAGCTACTTGTTGCTTCTTTGGCGGCATGGTGGTGGATAGAAGTAAGAGTCACTCAGCGAGTAGATTAATGATCTTGACAAGGTAATGATAGGTCACGTGTGTAGATATACATAATAAAATAGCAACATAAACAAAGCAATATAATGTCCTGATAGTCCCAGCAAATGATATGAACGTTCTATAAAGCAACCCAGCTCTTCTTCTCTTCCTTCTTCACACCAACACCGTCCTTGCCACTACTGTTGCCACTGCTATCCTCATTATCTTGAAATTTCGCACAGTCTGCACCGCCCTCAGAGCGCACTAGGGGACCTTCAGACAAAATCCATCTTTGGAAAGTGCATACACTCACAATGTCGATTAAGCGCATCCATACGTGCAAACTGCTTGCCACATCCCTCGCAATTGAAGGGTCTATAGTTCGTGTGCAGCTGTTCGTGACGTTTGCAATCATGCTGCCGCGCAAATCCTTTGCCACATCCTGGCCAATGACACTGGAATGGTTTCTCCTCATTATGCGATCGTATATGACCTATATGGACAGGTGAGAACGAATTTCGTCGTGTAATGAATAGTGGTTTCACCTTTCAAGTTGAAACTTCGTGTAAATGTGCTTCCACATCCAGCAATAGGACAGACAAACGTAGCTTCCTGTTTTCTTCTCTTATGGCTAGCATTTGCTGTTCTTCCTGTTGTCACATTTGGTTTCGGTACATCCATTGATAGCGGTGGGCCAGGTGACGGTGATTGTCCTGGTGTATGATACGCGCTAGCACCGCTGCTTGGAGTATATGATCCAGGGAAATTATACCCCGACCCATTGTACGATTGCGATTGCTGTCCGCCAGAATAACCATCCACACCAAGTAAACCAGACCCAGACGAGATATTCGCCCCAACAAAACTGAGACCTATCTGCACGGGTGTATCATCATATGGAAGATCATTATAACGTGGGCGAGGACTGGCATGGGGGCTTGGGTAAGGGCTGATTCGACTTGTTAGAACCGGAGGTCCGGTTCCTCCGGTCCAAGCTTCTGCTCCTCGTTCACTCCTCGTGCCGCTTGATGCCCGGCGTATATGTCCTGGGCTCGAGATTACTGACCGCACAGTTTGTGCAGGACCCACAGAACTGATCGGAGGAAGGGGACCATCCGGTGAGCCCGTGGAGTTGTTATAGTATGTTTGATTTGGTGTCAAATATTGTCCAGGGGGATACAAGAACTGCCCGGAAGACGATTGTGAGTGTTGGTGGCCTGGGTTGGATGGAAGGAGAAGGTTGCCTCGAACATCCTCAGATCGCGATTGTCTGTGATGGACAGCACGGGGACCTGTGTCAGATTTGACCCTACGAATTTGCTCGGGGGATAGGAAATTATTGTTAGGTTTGCTTGCACCAAAAGTGAAGCCTTGATTGAGTTTGGGTTGCTGTTGATTACCAGGCGCTACGTCGTTCATATTAACAGTTACGTCGTCCGATATAGCACTACCACGCATTTGCTGCTGTTGCTGCTGAATGAATGCCTGGTCCCAGGTAGGAAGTTCTCGATTGGTGTCAGATTTGCTTCTTGATTTTAAGGCTGGGGGAAAGAGATAACTGCTGCTATTCCCCATCGCAGTGTCATCTAATATCTGTTCGGTTCGAGACGATGATGCAGCTGAGGCATTTGTGTTGTCATGGCAGCTAGTTTGGGGGAATGTAAATTCTTGATCCGACGGAACGGTTTTAGATGATTGTGCAGTATCTGTTACCGATCCTTGATCAATACCACCAGACCATTGCTGAGATGAGAGACCCAGAGTTGAACCTGTCATGGATACAGATATAAGAGTTAGTGACGAACAACAACTAGTTCAGAATAACTAACCGTGGTGTATTGTGTTGAGCGACTGTTGGAATGGGATCGATTGTCCTACAGCGCTATTGACAGGAGTTGCTGGGACTATGTTGAATTGTGGGCCTCCAAGAGTACCGTCGCCTTCGGGAGCATTGATTGTGGGCGGCGCTTGACTATCTTTGTAATCATCAGGCATCAACAACCTCGGAGGTGATGTTTGTTTCTGTGCTGGTGAGGACGAGACGCGAGGAAGAGGCTCTGTCCCCCAACTCGGAGAATGGAAAGTCATGTTTTCAAAGGATTGTGCGACATCTAAGCGAGGGGAGGGGGCGTATGACATGCCATGGTTTGAAGAGACGGATGAAGCGCGGGAACGTTTGTCGGGTTGGTCGTCGTTACTGGAGGGAGAGCTGTAGTCGTATGGAGCATTTCCGCGTTGCTCTGTGGACGAGATATATGATGTGTATTGAGGCATGTATTCACCGTCGTTGAACATCAATAATGAGCCACTACTTGGAGGATCGTAGTCCGTAGGGTCGTACCCGTGGGTCAAGCCAAGACCAGTAGAGTGCTCGTCGTCAAAGATGTTAAAACTGATGTCGTTGTCCCCGTAGCTGAGCTCTGAGTTTACAGAATATGGAGAGTGGACAGAGCCGTGGAAGGATGGGGAGCCTATAGAACTTAAACTAAAGTCCTGGATGTATGGAGATCTGTTTGGGTCAATATCACGGCTGAGAAGGGGGGGCGATGGAGGGACGACGTCGAAGTCATTTATATAAGCATTGTCGTTGTTGTTTGAGACGTCCATGGTGGATAATGGACACACGGGGAATGACGATGAGGCAGTCCAGACAGCAGGAACTAATGAGGGGCGGTGCTTCAGAAAGGGCGATGGGAAGATGCCTCTGTGTATCTCTGTTGTTCCCCAGCTTCGAACTCCGACGGCGCTCACCAGCGCTGCCATTTCCGCTCATCTCCGATTCTTCTCAAACACTTTTTGCCTCAAGGCCATCAATCCATCATCACTTTCTCTCCTCAAGTTACCGCTACCTTTACTCCTCCAGGCGAAGCACAGCCTCCTCGTTCCGTCTTCTCACTGCACCAGCACTGCTTTGAGATTGACGAACATGGTATACGGTATCTCCCTCGGACACTATCTTCCCATTTCACCTTCTAGCGTGCCATACAAGTGTTAGAATACATCTATCCAGAATCATAGAATCAGCCACGTTATAGTACTTTTGTTTTACGAGAAACAATCTCTCGGGAGTTTCATAGGCATCAGATTCAGATAGCCAATCCATCACATCTCTCCCTCTATTGACTATACCAGTGCCAAGCCACCTCTACTCTCTCACTCTGTGTAGCCCGATTGATTCCAAAGGGTTCAAGCTCAAGTCAGGCCTGACTGAATATGTCCAATAAGTCTGTTACACTTGGGGTAAATAATACACGTTTTTATGTTACCTATTTTTACGGTTGTAGAGGCGCAGCTACATTGCGCCCCAATATGTTTCGCTTTGTAAAAGTAATCATTATTCTTATTCGCATGTGCAATTACATCACACGGCCATCGAAGCCGCATTTACTCAACTCGAAAAACGATTATGACGAATAAGTAATTCATTGAGGGAATCGACGCTGGGCCCAGATTGCTGTTAATGTCCACTTATACTAGTACTTACATACTCTATGTCTACACATGCATATTCGAATGGAAGTAACTAGAAAGTATTAGATCTTCATTGGCATTTAGTAGTCAAACTCTTCCTTGAATAATCGTACAGCCTTGCACAGGTGTATCATACATCTGATTCAAACGATGATCAGATACGTTTGTTTGATCTATTAAATACATCATCATGATAACAAAAAACTAGTGATAGCAAAATGATGACATTAATAGTACACGTGCGTAAGTACTGTATCCACCAATCATTAAATCATTAATCATCCGCTACCGAATGTTTATTATTACTCCACGACACCCAAATGTTTGAATGCCAACTGAATATAGAGAAAATGTTTCACAAAGCATGGGGGGTATTTGCAAGATATTCGTACATATTGATATTCAGTTCAAAAAACTTCAACTTCTTCAAACCCTCTTGCTACTATTAATCAAAAATTATCTCAATTCATCTTCGTCCTTCCCATAAATTTATAGGCTCAGATACCATCGTCTTGACATTGTAAATATATCTGGTGTCTGGTGCTATAGGAACATCACATTACTTCCTGCAGTAACTATCACCAGTAGTAACTTGTAGCAAGGCTTTTAGAAATGTGGACTGTAATAATAATGTGTACGGAAAAGTTTTTTTGAAACTACAGCCCATCAGCGTAACAATTCGTCAACCATGGGTAATAATAATGCTAGTATCAAATTGAACACTTTTGATTATCTTTTAGTAGTTGTTTCCCCTCTTAATCACAACCGTTGAGGGAGAAGTCTTGAGATACATCATGCGAATAACCCCCACTCACTCAACGGGAGATTGTTGTTACCCGTTAATGCCCCATTTAATTGAACCCTCCGAGAAGTTGCAGATCATGATTCATGATCCTCGAAATTTCATAGATCGCCTAAGTTCAATGATCCGAGTGGCGAGCCTGGCTCCCTTCGGCACGAGTCTCTCCTGATTTCCTCGCATCTGAGATGTGGTACATGCTTATACATACAATGTATACAGGTAGTATCAAACCTCGGGGTAATATGTAATAGTATTTATAGGATTCTAATTGAATAACTATGTATATCATTGTTTTTCATTGAAAACCCGCAGGGACTGCGCAGAGGTCCCTTATTTGTATGATTTAGGTTTTTGTGTAGTGGCTCGGATGCGTGTTGATCGGTGCCTTGTGCCTGGCCGACGGAGTCTATTAGTAGTTGGAAAAGTTGGTTGAAGCAACTTCACCATGGATCATATACTCACATGAGCTACGGGCGACTTTTGCAGTTCGTTACAGAGTCACCAGTGATCACCATCGTTGAACTAAAGGTGGAAAACCACTGTTCCAAGTGTTACTCTTTCTCTGTATGATTTGGTTGCCGACTCGGAACTCCCCCTGTCCGTTGAAATAGCTTAAGAGATCGCAGCAGTTCACATAACACTTGTAGCAAATGTATCAGTATCTAGAAACTCATATACGGTAGTACATGATCATAATTTAACGTTTAACAATAGGTGTTCAATATACCTATCATTTCCTCAGAGTACTACTACTACTATACTACACGGTACTGCGATCTCCCAACCATCATCGTCACACGGGCGTTCAATTTACATCAACCCTTCAACTCCTTGTATCAACCCTTCATTTCCATTTCCTCAAACCATCTAGCCGTAGCACTCCCACTCCCAACTTGTTCAACAAATCCCACTCTTTCAGGATTCCCAATACCCATAACTCTAGGCCATTTTTCTTCACCAGCATAAGCAGCTTCATTAACAGCATCTACACAACCATTACTTTCATCTTTCGTTGCCCTTGCATAAATGCAGCTCTAACGGATTGAGATTGTGGGTCTTGAGGATGAAGATTGTTTGGATTTGTAACATGACCTTGAGTTTGACAATTCATTACTTCCTGGGTACGTGAGATTGTAGGATGTAATTGTCGAGTTGGAGTGAAATATGGATATATCCCTGGCATGGCGGGGAAGACGTGGCGTGATTTCAAGGTAGTATTAGTGATTCGGTTGAAGACAATACGAGACAACATGTTGTAGTGGATCCGATGAGAAGTCACAGTAATTTCAGGTCTAAAAAACGAATATCATTTTTTATAGCCGTT
This sequence comes from Coprinus comatus, assembly GCA_034638255.1. NCBI lineage: Eukaryota > Fungi > Basidiomycota > Agaricomycetes > Agaricales > Agaricaceae > Coprinus > Coprinus comatus. Next base: position 698,461 of record JAWPGT010000010.1, read on the forward strand.
TGCAGTGGGTATGTTTCGGATTTTAAGAAATAGGAGTGATCAAGTGCATGATTGTATGTAGTGACATCACCCAAAACAGAGACATGAAAGATATTACGACATGGTTGCACCTAACCCCAAAGAATATAATGAATGTGGGGTATTTTTGACGATGATCCCAATTACTATCCCCATTGGAGGAAGTTGAGTGGAAAGAAATGAATACAGGTAAGTGCAAGTTCGTTCAAACGACTCAAGCTTGAGCACTCTACCATTTCCTTCCAGTCATTCTTTTTTGTTCATATCGTTTATCTTCTCTTTGCCTGTTGGCACTTTTTTTTTTTTGGATGTGTAGTCACTCCTTTTGACAATATACCGAAATAATTTTCACGTTCAAATCGTTATCGTTATCTCGTTGCTCAAATGAGTTCAAGAAGTATGGCTTACAGACATACTACATAGCTATAGAATCTACTCCACGTCATCTTAACACCTTCTGTGCGCTTCCAAGTTACGCAATTAACACCTTGAATGGGGTAGAATATTGGTTCACCCCGAATGTGGGCCTCAAATCCTGCCGCACAGCCTGCATCATGCATGTAGCAACAAACCTATTTCAAACAGTTCGTCGTCCGAGTGGCTACGTAGCTTATGGACTAATGAAAGACAGGTGTTGAGATGTATCCAAGGGTACTTAACGACCATGTCAGTTGGAAGAATGGAATGACTGCTACATTAGACTTTGGAGTTTCAGCTCCTAATTTAAGCTTAAAGTGACAACGTCACCTAGACAGAAACGTTTGTCGGTGATTGTGCAGTGTGCATAGTATGTCAATTAGTATATATGTGCATTCCATTGTGTATATAGTATTACCAGCCCCTAATCGTTTATGTATTGGAATTTGAGTCGGACTTAGACGACACTGAAGTGCCCTGTGATTTGTAGGATTTCCACCGTTATCACTGGCTGTAGTCTGTCATCGTTTATTCATCACATTTACCATATCATTGTTGTTCAAGTTTTATCGATAACCTTCCACACATACAATCCATGATTAATTTACCCGTCAAGCTCCAAGAGTCTAGTTAACCACATAAACCCAAATATCGATTTTCACACCATGTGGATTGTGTGTAGTATGACACTACTGTTCATGAGATCACGATAGAAGTCGTTTTTAATCAACAATCACTACCACAGAGTCTTTGAAACCGTATGCCCCAGCACTCGAAGAACCTTCTATGGCCTGCTAGAATCCCATCATCATCATTCTTGGATGTCTCTGTATACTGTATATCATTATTTCCAAAAGTGATGCTTGAAACAATGTTATGCCATAGACGTATACACGAGAGGCGGACACATTGAAGTGGAGATTGTCGGGGGTTGTAAACTTGTAATGATTTTCGCGCTCGAAACTCCAAACAAAAAAAAAAAAGGAAAATATTGGCCTTTATTGCTGCTCAAAAGTTCAATGATTTAATCTCATTGGTAGCACAGTAGTGGACGATGTTTGTTTCATGACATATCTTTGTTAATCTTTTGATCAAGTTGGCGTTTTTGCGCTAAGGTTGCCAAGGCACTCCTCGGAACCTAAAAATAGACAGAAGATCTTACATAATTTCATTCACATTTGTGCTTCGCTTCAGGCTTCGAGTTCATATATATAGATTCGAATGAAGGATATTCTAACTTTTGTCCTTCAGATTCTGAGGAAGGAGATCGCAATCAGTTAGGTCCGCTGGCCTGATTAGTCTTATATGCCACAAAATATACTCGAGTTGACTGCAAAAGAAGCATTGCGGGTTCTTGATAAATGATATTAGTCGAATGGAGTTCCTGTCAATTGTCATGAAAAATGAGTCAACCGATGTCTCAACTTGGTCTGTACCGCCTCGTAATGTACCTTAAATGTACCTTTGTAAGTGGTCTCGGAACGAATCCGGAATCCCGCCATTTTACTGAACTTGCTGTATATCAGTGGGATCGGACTCTGCGTGGTAGTAGTAAACGACAATATCTCAAGAGACAAACATTTAATCCTCTTACATTTTTCTGGATGTCCTACCCTATAACGATATCCTCAGAATCTTGCTTGTACACGCATTATTACAAAAGGGGATATTCCGGACAACCAGCAGCGCTGAACATTAAACATTGTGTCAGGGCCGCTAGCTACCACATCCAACAGATCAACTCCCTCGATCATGAGGAATAGGAACCTGCTAGAGACTCAATGAGCATGGAGTACTATGGCAAATGTACATAAGTATATAGCTCACTGTGCCTGGTCACCTGTAGGAGTACAAAGGGATCAGGCTGGATGAGGTAACTCAACTAGCTTTTGTTTTATCTACACCTGTCAAACCTTGTCAAAGCCCTGTCCTGTCTACTTTCAGCTGATGAGGATGTTACTTACTTCCTTTATTATTAGCACATGATACCGAACTTAGCGGTCAGTACCTAGGCCTCAGGGTTAATTGTCAACGGGGAACCTTGGCATTATATATCCCTGCCCATTAAAACACAACGCGTTCCAGCCCCAACCTCTTTTTCTCTCTCCAAATCGTTCCTCCTGTTCACTATGCCTAACGCGTTATTCCTGGCTAGAAACGTGATTCTCAGTGCGCATTTATTCAAGCACACTTAATAGATAACTCAGTCTGCCTCTTTTTAGCTGTTGTCGTCGTGTTGTCCCTTGCAGTGATTGGACTGTGCGCCCATTGGACGCAACTTACCTCCCCGATTTTCCTGAATTTCCAAGGCCTAGGCCTGGTCACTGGTGCTCTCGCTATTCTCCTCTTAACGCCTTTGTGAGTGATAGCTAGTTCAGTGGCACTTAAATCTCCTGAGCGCTGAGCGCTATTTCGTAGATTGGCAATTGGGATCTTCAGGAAGAATGCCATCTTCACGACCATTGCTGTGGAGCTTCCGATAGTTGGTTCGTCACAGAATTAACATCTTAGGGAGTTAATATTTACAAAGGAACTTGCAGTTGTTCTTTCAATCCTGTATGTTGCGGAAGGTGCCATCACGAATAACCTCGCCCGTGAAGCCTTCCCCTTGGGATGCAATTCAAGGCTCTATAATGGTATGTACATCGTAAACTTATAATTTAACAGTTGGTTGAGCTGTTTGCAGCGGCAGATCTTAAGGTTTGTAGAGAGTTCATGTCGATCAAGAGTATATCCTTCGCGATCTTTGGTATTCGTACGTCTGTCAAAGTATATTCTCTTGATAGATGACTGATTGGAGAGACCTACCATAGTTCTCGCCTACTGGCTTCCACTTCTCATCTTAGTTGTCATTGGACTCACACAAGGTCAAAATACGCTCGGACAGAGCGTAGCACAGCTACAATTCTGTCAACCCGCCCAAGCGACTGATTTTGCCCCTGGAATCATGGATGGTGCTGGTATGAAAGAGGTTGAAGCAGGTGTACCGGTTGACGTGGACGCCTACCAGCAACAACAAATTCAACTACAACAGTTGCAGCTACAGCAATTACAACAACAGCAGGCAATTCTGCAGCAACAGCAGCTTCAACATACCCAGGCCTAAAGGCGAACTACGGATGTCCTGGAGGGAACAATACGAGCCGCTGATACAATGACCATGGAGAGTAGGAGTACCATCTGATGTGATTAATAAATATTCTTCGTAATATACTTTGAATGTACCCGGTCGGGGAAAACCACTGAACCGGAGTATTCTATGATGAGTTTGAATGGTCAGAAATTTAATGCGTCAAAAGATTTGGTTGAACTCGCCATATAGTATCAGAAATCCACGCTCGTTCGCAGACTGTTTCCCAGTCCACGTTACGATGAAGACTAATCGTCGAACGTTGAGCTATTACTGTATCAGATAAACTTGGAAAGGTTTTCGAGGTAGCAACGAGCCAGTGTAGTGAGTCATAGTGACTGGTTAACTACCCAGTGGAACAGAGATGGAGAATGAGAATGGTATAATGAGATATGTTCCTTGTTACTTTTGATATTGACATGAATAATTGACTGATGTTGACAATTGATGGTCAATGGCACCTGCCTGAGAGCTTGTTTGGAGCCTCTCGCGCCCGGTATTTCGCACTCCTCAGTTACGCGTTCAACATACTGATATAACCATGGTAGAGGCGAGGATCTAACGCGGTTTGCATAGTCTTTCATGAGAAGAGATAGAGAGTAAGCAAAATATGACTTTTACGTCACAAATATTAAATGCTCCACAAATCGTGATTATCATATTGTTCATCTTCTCGGTATTCCATGATCGCTGATATCTTGATATATGAAACAACATGGGTGCGTTTGATCTGTACTAATGGAGCCCCAAGTTATTCGTGGAAGAGATAGGATTGGCTTATACACTTCACTTCGTCACACCAAAAACATCAATATCTGACCGCAACAGGTGATTTAATGAAATAATAGACTCTATGAATGACTGACTCCCCTGAGTATTCTTCTAGGGAATAGATATAAGGGATAACTGTCTTCCCAGGGCAGCCTTGGTATTAACAACCTGCACTTGTAAGACTGACAAGATGGAAAAGACCATCGCCCAAGTCCTTGCAGCAAATGAAGGACCTCTTATGGCAAACCGATATTTAAGCGGTGAGTTAAAATTTGGAAATAACATCCCCAAACCCAACTTAGCCTACGACTCTAATGTTTTATTAACAGCGGTTGCCGTTACAATCTTGATTTATGACCATTTGTCCCGTCTGGAAGAAGAAGTGACCGATGTTTGGAGTAATATGCACAAGGGAACATGGCTGAAAGTAACATTCTTATGCGCAAGGTATAGCACGGATATTCTTATTATCTATAGTTCCGCTAGTAAGTGATGAAGAGTCTACCAGAGCTGACACCTTCTTACTGACTCTAATCAAAGTACTGGGAGGCTTCAAACAAGACCTAGAGACGAAGGTATGCGTTCTATAAATTCTCCCAATTATAGTTTCTAACAGCAACCTTTGGCAATATAGGAGTAAGTTACGCAACCAAACAAATCATTACTTGGGAAGTATTAACTAATACCTCACCACGATGCACGACAGTTGCAGGACTTGGGTGATTATAGTACTCCTGCTCATCTCTATCATGTTGATAAGCACAGATAGTAAGTTTTGGTTTTCAGACGCTCCAAATTCTGACTCGTGGTTCTTCACAATCACGATCAACAAGGCATAGTACTTTATCGGATACGGTACCTATGGGATGCAAATCGCACTATATCTTATAGTATATTCATCCTATTCAGCACGGTAGCCTCTGGGCTCCTCGCAATAACAATAGTTGAAATGATTAATTATCCAAGTACGTTAACCCGACAACTTAACACGGTTCGAAATTATATGTACTCATCTACTCTCATAGAGTTTTTTCAAGTATACGACGGGTTCCCATTCTGTACTTTGGACTTGCCTACGGAACCTATCTATCCAAGTATTGTTGAAGCGATATTACTTGTAAGTAAGAATACATCACTAACACAACACTAGTACTACCTTATACCAACACAACACTGAATACTATTTTTCCGGATTCTGATTAGGTCGTTTGGGATCTTGCCATGACATTTCTATTAATGTCAAATCTCTTCAGTAAACCTTACCAGTGCTCTCAGGATATAATGTCTCGATTTAAACGAGATGGAGGACGTTATTTCATAGCCTCACTTGGTACGTGATAACATATTTCAACTACTGCCAAAATACCGAGTCGCTTGATTCAAGTTGTTCGACTGGTCAACTTATTTGTTTTTATTTTCGCAAAGGTAAGTCATTTACGGACCGTACAGTGGTATCCTTGAAGCTTATCCGAGGCTATCCAGGAATCTCGCTTATCACTCACCCCGTAAGTCTCATGCAGCTACATGGAGTTATTGAACTCCACAGCGTTTTGCAATGACTGATCCCTTCTTCAAGCTTGCTTTGTGCCCTCAACATGATAATCAACACGCGCACCTTTCATTTAATAGGACGAAGTTTTGAGAGACCCCCAGCCCAACCCGTTTGCGACATATTCCCTGACAAAGACAGCTTCGAATCATTGGGGTCTACCCAATAGTTGTTATTTATGTTATGTATGTAGTGTACTGACTATTGACCAATTAAACAGAGGTATTTCACAATACCTGGACAAGACCGTTTATGTAGTGTGTGACATCGTAGTGAAGTCATGGAGTAATTATGCTAGTGGCCGCAATTGTGGTATGCAGTGCACCAGGCCCCTTTCCTAACAGCAATGTGCACAACAATGTGTGGCATGTCAATAAGAAGCACCACCCGCGTGACAACATGCTGTTCAAGAAGGCTCTCCGATCCAGCTTCGACCGTATGTTAGCGCATTGCATAAGCACCAATAAGTATCGGAATGGCCATTATATACATAGTGCGAATGCACAGGAAAGAAGACAGTGAAAAAGGTATATCGTGATGATTACATTTGATATTTGTATAATGCTACAAGTAGGGTATCATATCCCATAATGCAAGAGAAAGATGTAAAAAAAACAAACGAAACTTTGGGGTATATTATGAGAGCAATGTGGTGTTATAGATGCACTTATCTTCATGGCGACGAGCGGTGCATTTTGTGGTAAATAAATTGCCGCAGAACTGGCATGAATGGGGCATCACTCCCTTGTGAGAGAGTATGTGATCTTTCAATAAATAAGATTTCAGGGAACACAGGTCAATAGTTAGATGAAGCACTTACAGACAAAGTTGTGTTTGTCAGTGAAGCTACCCCCACATTCTGGAACATCGCAAAAGAATGCGGGGGGCTTTGTGCGACGCCGTGCGCTCGCAGCTCGACATTTATCGGAGGCCACCCTCATTTTGACAATGACCTCTCCATTGATAGTGGGAACATCTGGTCCAGGTACCGGCTTAATAACTTTAGTTCGTGGGCGCCTGGCAGGCGTTTTACGAGTGGGAGATGTGTCAGGAAGTTTCGCTCGTGAGTATGGGCTCGATCTCGACCGCGTAGAGTGCCGTTTGGTAGGCGAAGTTGTACGTCCTGTTGACTTGTACCAGTTTTCGTCTTGAGTTATATCAGAAAGAGGAGAAGGCGTCGCGGAAATGGGATGTTCTAGGGAGCCATTAGGGGAATTAAAGGTGATATCGACAATTTCCTTGGGCGCCACGGTACCCGCGACATCAACAGTGTGTCGTTCACGAAGTCCATGATTAGGTTGAGGATAAAAATCATTGATGCTCAAATGATCAAAATCTAACAAAAGCGAGGGTCTTGGAGATCCAGAGGTCGGCGAGTATTGGCAGTCATCTACAGTTTATAAGTTGTGGACAGTGACGCTAGTTTCAAAGACGACTCACCGAAGTGGGAATAACTTTGTAAATCGTCAGGAGTCCACGGGGCCGGTGAAGAAGGCACTGAAGGAACAAATAAGCAATGATTGCAAAATTAGTTTCAAAGTATGAAAGACACACCCGAATCGAACGACGATGCGGGACTACTTGGATCGTCCACACCAACACCTAGGAAGTCGTTGAACAGAGGCCGTAAGGCTCCATACGACCCGTAGGCCTCAGTTTGTGTGGGAGTGTACAAAAAGTTGAGAGAATCATCGAATAGTGTGACGCAAGAGGATGAGATAGGGGAATCCTGGGTGGGTCCCTCAACAGTAAAGGCGAGTTCAGATAGGAAGTCCATGTAAAAGTGTAGAAAAAAAGCTGAGTTTCTGACAATTTCGCAGCCATTTGGGGGGTATTTAAGTACTTCAAAGCTTCAGAATTCTAGCACTGCCCAGGACAAAACAATTCAATCCTTTGCTTCTTTGGCAGGCTCGGTTACGAGCGGCGATACCATTAAAGGTAAATCCGTCACTTCCGGAGTTATCAGTCACACATTAACACTCTCTCAAGAAACTCGGGAACTTCTAGTTCCCAATTACACAACTCGAAGTTGGTAAGTCTTGCTGTGCAGTAAAACCCTCGTAAAACCCCGCGTATGTGACTCCATAAACCTATTTTCTCTCATACTCTCCTCTTTCACTTCCCAATTTCTTCCTCTCATACGGATATTGGTCTCAAAAAAACTTTTGTAAGCTGGCGTCTAGTGTTTGATGTTTGATGTTCAGAAAAAAACTTTTGCTACTAGGTCCCGAGTCGACTCGCAACAACTGACTGACAACGTGTACAAGTATCCTCGTGTTCGGAACATACATATGACTATATATCAGCTTCTGTATCACAGCCTCACTGGCGACAAATGGAAACATGAACACGATGCAAAGTAAAATGGGCATTGAGAGGTGAAGCATAGGTATATACAAAAATGATTAATAAAATACACTGACTTGAATCGTGAAATACAAAATGGATGACGAAAGACAGAATGTATAGTGAGCATAGTTCGAAGTGGCTACTGGGTAAGGTATATATTATCATCCTGAGAGTGAGATATGCCTGGCAAACTTCTATTCCATAATCTTCCTCGGCGCCTCCTGCTTGGTTGGATGGGTGAATCCATCCGCGGTATATTTGGATGCTTCGAATCGATATGTCTATTCAGATTTCGGCTGTGGCTATAGAGTTTGTCACAAAATGAACATGGAAAATTCTTGATGCGACGGTGTCTTGTGGTCTTATGATCTACAATGCAGGAAACAAGTATTGTCGGTAAGTAGAGTCTTGATAACAACATTTACTTACTTTCGAGATTTTGTTTGCTCGTTTGTCGCTGGTGACAGATCTCGCACTCGAATCTCTGCGGTCTGGTAGCCTTCCGCGCAGCAGCCCGCAACATCTTGTCCGAAACGCCTTCCTTGCTTATTACATCCCACGACACGCCAGGGAATGTATGTGAAGATGACCCAGAAGTGGGACATGTATTTGAGATGCCAGAATCCTCCGAGACTGTGATCTCTTGTGGACCCGAATCAAGCTGGACGACCGGTACCGTACGGCTAGCACCCTGAGCATCGTTAACAGCTTCGGTTGGAGGAGCGTTATAGGGATCCAATGGAACTATCGTCCCGTAGGGAGATGCAGCTTCAAAGTTTCGACTCGAGGACGGTAAATTATCCTCGAGCTGGCCGTTGACAACCCCTACTGTACCAGTATGCGAATCATTGAATTGGTACAGCTCATCTAACCCATCCTCGTTCAACTCTGGAAGTGCACTGGGCCCTTCATGTGAAGATATTTGTGAAACAATATGCTCCTGTACCTTCTTCGAAGTTGTAGGGCTGGACCATAGTAGTTCCTTCTGGTTCTGGGCTACCCGGTTCTCTGTTGGGTAAATATCCCAATCATTCCCTTGGAAAGTGAGGTGTCTCTCCATAACAGGAGTTAATCCACTATGAGATTGAGATTGAGAAGGACTGAGGGTTCTGGGTGAAGTTAGATCGATTGAGTCATAATCTGGTGAGTTTTGGAAGGCGTGGGCTAACAAGCCATTGAGACCCTCAGAAACAAACAATCAAGAACCTCTGACTCACGATATTGTCCACATTGGATCGGGGTCAAAGGTAGGTGGCTACATCTGCCTGGAGAGGGTGTGTTGTTGTCGGGAGCTAATAACGGCGTCCCAGCGTCGTGACCGAAATGACAATTTTCAACTCTTAACATTTGTGAAGAGGCTGTTATACATTTATTAGTACTACGGGTTGCTGGGATTTGAGCAAAGGACATACGAGGAACAGATGTTGCCCAAACACTGGGCTGATAAGGTCGCCATATTTGTGAATATATAGGAACGGCGTGTCTCTCGTCTTGAGCTAAGGACACAGTCGGTATGAGACTTAAGGATGGTCGGGTAATGGACATACAGCTATTTGATTGTTTGGGAGATGTTGAATTTCCAACAGGGACAAGGCTTGATCCTGAAGATAAGTTGACAACTGGGTCAATCATTGCAATAGGTCTATACTCATACCTTGGTGTAAGCTATCCGAAGGCTGAGGCTGAAGCTGAGATGGAATTGTGCTTCGTCCCCCACTTTTTTGACTCCGGTCGGCCATCCAGTATAATGGGCTAGATACTTCGGTGTGGTGTGCAGGGTCTCTGGAACAGTGTTGGTGTGAGACGACAGTGAAGTCTGTAGAAGAGTAGCCGTACGCGTTCAAGTAGCCATTAGAAACAGCTTCTTCGCAGTAGTCTCCAGGAAAGTCAGACTGCGATACTAGTATGTTAGGAGGATAGTCTGTGAATTCATTGTTTGAGTAGTAGGTCGCGCCAGTATCGGGATAAGCGCCAGAAGGGCCCTCAATTGCGATTGTGGGAGACATTGCGATTATGCCTTAAGAGAGAACAGCCTTTTGTAGGCCACACAAGTTGCTGTTAAGGTCTATATATAACTCTATTATCCCCGGAAAGAGTGCCGTTTGAACCTTCGTGCACAATGGCTGATCTTGTTGAAAAATCCTTGGGGGGACGAACACGAATCGATGCTCTCGTTAAATGAGATAGCGTAAACTCTGTTACAAGAACCAGTGTTACATGACATGCCGCTACCCGAGCTGCGTTTTTTTATTACTTTACTTCCCACCTGTGATATTCTTAAGATTTCGATTTCCTTTCTCTAGTGTTTCTGATGCTGGTCGTAGTTGGTATGATCTTATATCTAACCAGTGTCAACTTCACGATCCTAGACACTGAGTAGTCAATGAGTGGTCAACGTTTCAACTGGTCATGGCGATGAATCGATGACATCTCACTACCGTCAATAGAAATTGAGTCCCACGCTCGAAATGCAAAAAGTTTTTTTGTCAAGAACCCTGCACTACCCCAGTTTTTAGCAAATCAGATAGATCACACGATTCACTATACTATTAGACCAGTAGCTTCTCACACTTCCGCCCAGGGCCCACACCGTCATGGGTGAAGAGCAGTGAATCGTGATTCCGCCAAGGATACAGGAATGAACTCGGGAACCAGTGAGGTCTCACTTTAGCACTTTCAAGACTCCTTAGAATCAGCCCGAAGGAAATTTTTTCCACTGGCCAGTGCTCTTAGTTATTATTATCTCTCAATTAAGGCTCGGGAACGACTCGGAATACTTACAATGTCAAGCTGGTCCGATGGAGTTATAACTACGTCATAGTTGAATCCCTCAAACCCTTCCTACGTTCAAGCCATAACCGCAACTGGGTCATCGTATAATTGAGTTCTCCGGAATGTTACCAGGAAAACCGGCTCGTCTTGTCTCATAATTGTAAGTTGCCCATGGGATATAGAATTTATCATAATAGACGATATAGTACAAATTGACCATCAGTATATCAGTCAAAATCGGCCGTAAGCGGTCCTGGCAGATGGCGATGTGGGCTTTACAATCCGGACGAGGGTATGATACCATAACAATGCGGATCTAGGTAGTCTGGATAGTAAGAAGAACCATTTCAGACTCTATACAAAAAATAGGTGCAGCATGTGGCTCATCTGAAAGTTTCATTCTTGAGATACCACCGCAAATGGTGCAAATGATAAAATTTTGAACATGTGCTTTTGCACTATGACGTAGCACCCTCTCTCATTCTCTTGGAAGCCTCAGTTAGTTTCTTGAGTCTGGTCAGCGTTCTCATGTCAGGTGCCTGCGTACTAGGTTCAGTAGTTAATTTCTCGAGTCCGGGGATTGTATCAAATGACTGTGGCGAATTGAATTTGAGGAAGTCCCCTTGCATGTTGCGCTACACTGCTCAAAGTCCAGTCAATATTACTGGGAGTAAAATAAATTTTCTCACAGCATCGTCCACACGAAACCTTTGGTCCTTTACTAAGAGTTGACATTCAAGGAAAAGAGTGAATATTCCTCCGATCGCGTAATCGTCTGCGCCATAGTTGTCAGCTACTGGAAAAGTGTTTATAGAAGTTGCCACTATCACCATGACTGACAGTGCTGAGGCCGAGTGTGCTAGGTCGTCAACCGAGTTCACTTACGCACGCGTGCCTTGCTGGGACTTTCTTGGGACTTGGGGTGGGAGGTACGTTGGGTATCGTGTGTACCAAAAATCGATTTAAGATTGATTAGTATCAGCTTGAGTTATTACCGTCGAAGCATTTACGATCTCTGCCATAGTGATTAAGGATTAAACGTTAATCTGGAACGACAGAAGACCTGAACCAAGTAGTTAACGGTATAGGGATCCCGGATATGCGTTCCCCCGATTCCAACTAAGAATGGTACTCCAAAGAGAGTAGTAGTAGTAGTACAACTAGGAGATAATCATGTCAGTGGAGTGATCTGGACAATTGTTGTAGCAGGTTACGCTGGTTGTGTCGGGGTACTAAGGGTCCACGGGAGAGATGTGTCCTTTGTTGCCTTTGGAAGGATGCGGTAGTGAGGATCAGGGGGTTGAACACTGGAAGGGAAGAACAAGAGATTGAACAAGATGATTAGCCGCGCTACCAAGCGCCTAGTGAGTCGAGCGGCCGATGAACTTCTCTCCGAATACTAAACCTAAGAGGGATTTCCATCTCTCCTGGATTCCTTCTCACTAGCACACCCAATACGGTTATATGAATAATTGATCCACATAATGACACCAAATCAGGGTCTTGGCAGTGACGGATTCATTTTTTTTTGCTAGTTATACGCAGTTGTACTCTACCCGGTGAATATAACCCGAAAGCAATTTTTATTCTAGGAATCCACATTCAATCCTCGTTGGTGGACATCGACTACAACAGCCTCGCACGGCACCATATTATCCTCCGAATTTCCCAACTTGGAGGGTTCAGTGCTCACGCTGACAACTTCTGTCAGGAATATCAGACAACTTCCATCATCGCGCACCTGCTACGCGGAAGTTCGTCGTGGGACCAACAAATCATCGGACCCTTGCCTCAAAGCTTTCGAACGAAGTGCGGGAATGTCAATTGGTCCCCCTCAAATTGTTTCAAGTTTTCAAGCTTTGGAGTTCTGATGGATTGAAATATTGAAGAAAGTTCGGTCGGTCGGATATTCGGGCTTCAAGCTCCAAGGATTGTGCCGCTGAGTACGACTCGGTCTAGGATGACAATAGTTTGGTCGAATGTATTCGCCAAGTCCTTACAAGCTTTTCTTATATCCTCGTACTAGGCTCTAGCCGTTCCTTGCACTGGTAGACCTTTAATTCCCTCGTTCAATTATTCACACCTAGACCGTGAAACCTTCTTTGCGGCGGGACAGTGTCTCGTTAGCCATTGATGCATCTAGGGTCTGTTTTTAATTAGATCAAACTCACGATGGCTCGGAGAATGCCTCCTTTTATGGAATGAGAAGAGTCAATATAAATGGTATATTCGAATTTCGGATATCTGCAGTACTGCTACCAGGGTATATAGGTTGAGACTTCGATCGGAAATTCAAGTTTCAGTACCTTCTTCGGGTTGAGCGTTTGTTCTGGCTTCAGTTAGTCAAATTAAAATTTAATAAAACATCACGAACCTCATAACCATGTTCATTTTTGCGGTGCCGACTGAGTGACCTCAGATGGCGATATGGCTTTTTACAATCCGGACATGGATATGGATTGATTCCATAATGTGAATTTTGGTGATCTGTAAAACATCAACAATCAACAACAACCATTAAGATGTTAAGAGAAGTGATTTCATTTGTCCCTTACTCTTAAGGTTCTGATTTGAAGTCAGCGTATCACCGCAGATAGTGCAATGATGCTTTGAAGCTCTTTTGCGCCATGGTGCCACCGCTTCCTTCATTTTCTTGGAAGCTCCAGTCAGTTTCTTGAGACCAGCCGGGTTTCTTCCAAGTGCCTCTGACCAATGCATATGTCCAGTACCTAAAACTTCGGGGTGAGGCGACATTATCTATGGTTATAAAGGTTGTCGATCGATACCATGAGTACTATAGCGATTCGCTGGAAATTCAAATGAGTCCAAGTATTGCGGACTTTCAAGAATTGTAGTGCTCGGCTGGCTATTCTGAAGACTTCCATGAATAGTTGTCTCGTTTATCCGGTACTCTTCCCCAACATATGCGTATTCCTGGTCCTTCAGTTGGTGGGAGTCCTCTGATAAAGTTTGCTGTAGTAGAAGAAATTTTAGTAATCAGAAAATAAACATAATTAATCTTCTCACTGTACTCTTCCAGGCTTCAGGGAAGTCGTTAAAACCTGAAGGTTCGGGGAAGTTGTAGGAAGGGTTGAATGCGTACACGTCCGTTTCGCAGAGCCGCTGAAGGTGAGTAGATGTTGTGATAGAGCCGAGGGTCCCTTCATGTTGGTCGTATGTATCTTTGTAGTTCGGCACAAGGCAGTAGTCACTGTAACCCGTTGGAGTTGGACTCGAAAACATGCTAGTTGGGCGACTAGACGTAGCGCTATCGCTACCGAATGTCTGCCCAGAAGGGGAGAGGCCCGGATCGCTCGCGGAGGATGATATCGCTGAGCGAAGCTGGTCGTATCCTAGTGCTAGTAGTGGACGCATTAAATTATTGTGCCATCGCTATGTTATATAGAATACGCACCGAGTGAACTGCTACCATAAAATGTGTTAGAATATTCGTAGTTATGACTTGGGGGTGGGCTTTTGCTTTCACTACTGTGAGGTTGATGTATACCAAAGCCTGCTAAGGTACGTCAAATCGGAAGCTTTCACAAGGGTATCTCTGATCACTCACGAGCAGATGTTTCAAGGGATGTGTTCTCTTCAAGCAGATCATATCGATATTCTGTAACACTGTTGCACTGAGGTATGGCTGCGTGAGGACATTTTTAAAATAATATCCTTTAACCTCCACTAGAGAACAGCAACATACTAAGGGGGTGTAGAAGATCTGTGGTTTTTTGAAAGCCTCAGGCTATATCTGATTTAGGTGAGATGGTAGGACCAAGCTTACGTCGTGTGTCTAACGTCTCAGCAGAGCGATCACATGGAAAACCGCCTCCGACTAAAATAAACTCTTTAGTTACACCATAAATTAATGACAGATGGCTTACTTCTGTAATCACGTTGTTGAGAATATTCGTTCCGGATTGGCTCCTCGTAGTTGTCAGACATTATGGTAGATATGAACACAACCAACTTGTCAAGAGTAGCAAGTTTTCCGGTTGGTATATCAAGGTTATAAGTTGTTTTCAGGCTCTTAAGTGTTTCCCTGAGTTGTTATTGTTGTTCAATTTCTGATAAACAGCATAAACAGCTATGTCATGAGCTTCGTAGGAGCTCATAGTCGGAGCACAGGTCCTGTCTTCATGAAAGTCTGAGATTGGTGTGTGTATTTTGAAAAGGGACTGAAATGCGTTATGGAACGTTCTGAGAGAAGTACCAATAAAAGAAACCAATGGAAACGAGGATTGAGTTCCGGGAAATGTGATAGAAGTATTCAAGTAATACCCCATTTCATTAATCCCAATGAAAATGCGTGAAGCGATGACTGGAACTGGAGATTGGAACTTGGGGCGCTGGGATCCCTACGAACCGGCGCGAATCATCGGCTTTCGGTACCGTGACGTAATGAACTGATGAAGAAGTATATCAGGATCTCAGTGGATGGATTCATGCGATCTGAACGTCGAACGACTGACGGATGAGGAAAGATTGTGCGAGACCAGGGACATTGTACCTCTCTGCTCTACAGGATTTACTCGTAGAGTTTCATCCAACAACCACATTCCTTTCGGGTGAAGATGTTTCAAATCAGTGATAGGAAACCAAGTGCAAGTGGCAGCGTGAGAGGCAGCCAGGATTGCCAGCTTGAGCACGAGTCGAAATCGAAGGGTACGCTCAAACACCTGGCCAATTCTCGCCGGTGGCAACGGCATCCGTAGGGTTCAATAGCATACATATGGTAGATGGGGGGAATACAACTGATGTCATCATTATTCAAGTGAAGTGAGTAATGGGCCTCGTTTGCTTGTTCCCATCCACCCATATATCGACCTTTTCATTATAGAAGGCCACTAATCCTCTTATCGGAGCTGCCTCTATCGTGGTTAACTTGTACCACCACGCCATATCCCGATGTATTTTATCTTGAGACAAGTTCACATCATAGGAGTATGCCTCTCCCTTGATGATATTTCAGGTTGAATGTTGCTAATACTATGGAATTAAAGCTGACCTTATATGGGCACTGGCTTTTCCTGTCTGTATCCTCTAACAAGTCTAAGCGACAATCTGTCTTGGGAATATAATACCTGATCGGAAGGCCTGTCTCAAAAAGTAAATAAGGAGCTCGTGTATTGGCCACTTCTATCCCTCCAACTTCGACGCGAACATGGCGTGAGGATCGTAGTATATCAACACGCTGTAAAAATACTAAGACTTTGTGATAAGCATATGAGTTGCCCCACCTTGTAAGGATCTTTAGGGTGTACATAAATTTGCTCATCTTCTTCAAAGCAAGCATCCATTGCAGAGAACCTGATAGTAAACAGCCCGGCTAATTCTGTAGTATGATGGTGTGTCAAAGCACCAGTCGCATTGTGGCCTGCATTGATGTTGTAAACAGACAGTTCCGGGGTCGCGTCCACCAGCTCTAGATAGAAGTGAGGCAGGTCTTTTTCTGTGAAAAAATATGTTGGGTAATATGGTTTCTCCCAGCTGCATCACGTATATGATATCTGGCGAGCACCGATTTGGGAAGGCAGGTGAACTCACACCAATTTAGCATCGACAGTATCAATTAAGCAGGCACCACCAATGTATACCCTAATGCGCTTGTTGCATTCTTCTATATGCGGGATGGAGAAGAAGGACGCCATGGATTTCTTGGTGTGTTGAGTAAAGGGGGAATCTTGGGATGTCTGACAATCCCAAGGACTGACATTGCTGACTCAGCGACGGGTTTCCAATATCTGTCTTCCATGCTACTTACTTCTCATATCCTCAAGGCTATTCCATCGGCTTCTAAGGCACTGAGATATATGTCTTCTACATTGGAATCCGTCGCTCTTCCCGAGCCGGAACGCATTCAAGAACTAGAACATGCACTTGCGGATATCCGAACTCGTGTCAAGAACGCAACACCGGAAGGATCCGTTTCAACTTTGGTTGCAGTATCCAAGTACAAGCCAGCATCTGATATCTTGGCTTGCTATCGTGCAGGACAATTTATCTTTGGGGAAAATTATGCTCAAGAACTGGTCGACAAAGCAGCATTGGTATGATATTCATGACAGATATATTCTGCTAAACACTAAACCGTTCCGAGTAGTTGCCTCGCCAAATACGCTGGCATTTCATCGGGACCTTTCAATCTAACAAAGCGAAATTGCTAGCATGTAAGATCTGTACTTTCTTTCCTGTTGGTTATGTCTACAATGTCATCAGCTATACCAAACCTGCAGTGCATTCACACACTTGCATCAATCAAGGCCGCTACTTCCCTGAACAAAGCCGTTCCTGATGAACGCAAGGATCCGCTTTGCGTTCTTATTCAGGTGAATACGTCTTGTGAAGACAACAAATCCGGACTCCCCGCAGTGACATCTGATACTGGTGTATCCGAGTCTGACCTCGGCAAACTAGCGACACACGTTATCAAGGCATGTCCAAAGCTTCAACTACAAGGTTTGATGACAATCGGAGCGCTTGAACATTCTCTCGATGCGGCGGAAACGGAAGAAAATGATGATTTCAAGGCTCTAAAAGATACCCGTGACAAGTTGGAGAACCATCTAAGGGGCGAGTTCAAGGAGAATAACTGGGGCCAGGATGGTACACACAGACTAATTCTCAGTATGGGAATGTCAAGTGACTTCGAAGCGGCTTTGAAGGCTGGAAGCGATCTTGTTCGAGTAGGGAGCTCGATATTTGGACATAGAACAAAGGTGACGACGTGATAGACTACTATAATCTGTGTCTTGATCTGAAGTATCAAAGTCTAATACTGCTGGCTGTATGAAAACCACATTCCAAATTGTATACCGACATAGCACCCTTGGTATTATGCCGGAAACTTTTCGGTATCACACATCACCACGCGGACACTGTATCCCACCTCGAATGCGGAGAAAATGATTAACATATCAGCTTCTTACCCTTTATTCCACAGACCTTTCGGATCTTTTATGACCAATGTATGGTATGTTCCATTGAAATGCTGAGGAAGTATACACTGATTATCCGGGGTAATAAGTAATGTCGGTGCGGTAATTTTGCTCAATATATCCGATTTTTAGCCTCGATGTTCATATAAAGGCCCGAAGGTGAGAACTAAGCCTTACCAGTGCCTTACCAACAACAACGATACCATGTTTTCGACTCTAGCTATTGCCAGTGCCCTCTTTGTCTCAAGCGTGGCTGCCCATGGTGGTGTTAGCTCTTATATCATCAACGGTCAGTTAGGAAAGGCTCAAAGTGTTTGGCAATTACTGAAAGAAAATAGGTGTTACCTATCAAGGCTGGCAACCATACAACTCCCCCACAGGTCAAACTTCTATTGAAAGGCCATACAGTATGTGAAAATTTGAATAATGAGGATATACATATCACTCACATCATGTGTGAAGGCTCCTATGATCCGTAAGGCATTAAATCAAATTCAAAAAATGATCGTCCAATTAAATGATGCCTTTCCATCCTCAGTATCTACTCCGCCACTGGAAGCGTATGTTTAATACTGTCTGTGTCTAAGAAATCAGCTTAGCGTGAATCTTTCCTAGACCTTGAGCTGCAACAACAACGGTCAAGCAAGCGGTGCGCAGCTCTCTGCCACTGTCCCTGCTGGATCTCAGATTACCGCTAAGTGGTCGTAAGTCAGGATTTCTTGTGTTAGGATTCTTTAATATTTCTTCTTTAGTCAATGGACCCATGCCGAAGGCCCAGTCATGGTCTACATGGCTCGTTGCAATGGCGCATGTACATCTAATAACAGTAATAGTCTGCGGTGGTTCAAGATCGCTGAGACCGGTTTGAAATCCGGCACCGTTGGGTAAGTGTAATACATCTTATTAACTCATGAACTGCATACGCACTGCCGTTCAACGCCCCCATCTGATCTAATGTTGGGCTTTTGTGACGACGCATAGTCTCTATGATTTAATACTTACTTTACTCACCCTTGTATGCTTTTAGTGCTGGAAAATGGGGTAATGGTGATATCATGGCAACTCTTTCTTATACTGCTACTATTCCCGCTGCACTTGCCGCTGGTGAATATCTTATCCGCGTGAGTGTTTTTGGCTGTACTTTCATCAACAAATCCTGCCTAGTGTCATGGGGCCTGTCATCCACAAAGGCTCAACCCAATTCGGACAATCCCAAAAGTTCTGGGCACATAGGGGATACTTATCCCCAAAGTTGTTATTTTTGTCCGCAAGTTTTACGACAAAAAAGCTCATTTTTCATTGTCATTTTAGCATGAACTTCTTGCATTGCATCAAGCAAACACTCCGCAGTTCTACCCAGAATGTGGGTCGAATGGGTTTTGCAGTCTTGTTCAGGACGATGTGTAACTGTTTTTATTTTATTTTTAGGTGCTCAATTGATTGTTACCGGCGGTGGCGGCAAAACTCCCGGAAGCTCATATCTCGTTTCCCTTCCCGGTAAGTCTCCTATCTTTTTATTGTCTTAGATGTAGTTTCGGGTTGGATTGAGGAAGGAGGTTTCCTTTATTTTTTTCACTCTCGTTTTGTCGGAATCTGTCAATGGCGTGGCATTTACTAACTTACGCTTTCTCGCCACTTGATAGGTGCCTACTCCGCATCTGACCCCAGCATCAACATCAACATTTATTTGGCTCCCACAAATGCCCAGACCACCTACAAGGTTCCCGGACCTGGTAAGTTGGCTGTTTTAAGGGCTGTTGTGATTATATCCGCTAACTCGAAATAAAATTGCTATATCAGCTGTCTGGAATGGCCAGTGAACACATTTGATTAGCAAGAACTCGTGAAGCATTGGTTAAAGAATCGAGATTCTGTGTTTGAAACGGTTGCCTCTATGTTTTCATGTCCGATAAACTTTGGGGGTGTTTGAACGCTTTCGCTTCTTTTGAGTATGAAACGAATCCAAGAAATATACTATTGTCCAAGAACTTGTATGAAGTTACATAAGAGAGAACCCGACTAAGCGAGATCTACATTCTTTCATAGATCCAGATTTGTTCCGTATTTTGGACTCTGACCAATTTCAGAGGGTCCTTGAATAGTTCAGCTCTACGCTTGAACAATAAATCTTTATCAAATATAACGCGATCGTAAGAGGAAATGGATTCTAGTAATCGCCAATCCCGAGCCAATGCAGGATTAGTAGGTGGGATTTCCGAGATCAAGTGGGTGAAATGTTTTGATGCTGTAAGTTCGGGAAGACGGAGGTTTTCGGTTTTATTGTAGATCCAAGGATTTGTTCGGATATTCGAGTCGGCGGAGAAGGACCTGAAGAACGGCGGTGAATTGAGGTGTTGGAAAAGGGTAACACCTGATTGAGCGGCAAGATTACAGATATGAATGTGTGGTGGTGCTATTTGAGGTTTGACCAGTGTTAAATGTTTGCTTATACACTGGGTCAAAGAAGAACACTTACGACTGATAGTTGAGGGAATGAGTCGGTGGATGGAGGAAATTGCATCTCCTCCGGGGTAATTATTCATGGCGATGCGAACAAGCAGGCCAGTGACGGTGAAATTGAGTAGGAGAGAGCCTAGAGCAAACATAAAGCAGATCTGGCCAAAAGCGGTGCTCTTTTTCCTGGACGTCCTGGTGTGAATTAATTGTAGGTCAGAAGTCAGGCTTCCCAGCCGGGCTTGCAGAACCTACATATATCTGAACCCTTGAGCAGCTGTGATATTAAAGACAGGAACAGCATATATGATAAAACGCCACTCCTTGTGCCCCAAATTACTGAGGAGCAAGATGAAGCCTATGTAGGGAAGTAGAAGAGAGGCAGCGCGTGGGTCCTTTACAGCACCAACGTAAGTGATTGGAAGACCCGTCATGAGCATCTTTGGGAGATACGACGAAAAATACGTCAAGAAAGGAGATACCTAAAGGTTTGTATGAGCATCTGAACAGCGAATACGACACAGACACTCACACCCCAGTTGGAACTTTGACCCTGCGCAACATTAAACAAAAAAGATGCAAGTTCAGGGATGAGCTGTTTTCGCCAGAAGTACGAGTCCACGATATAGGATAAAGCTATGCAAGATTGACATGAGAACGAACTGTCGAGAAAGTAGACGCCTACCTGCTCCCATGGTTGCAGCTACAGCATTTGCCTGAATCAGTGACCAGAAAGTTTCTTGACCCTGCACTAGAAGCTGTAAAGAAACCAGTGCCCATAAAAGAATCAGTTCAACTCTGAAAACTAAAGTTGCAATGCCGAAGAGTAGGAGTGCAATTCTAATTGATCTTTTCGGGATCAGGTGGGTATTCGGCACCCTGTTGACCAGAAGGGAAAGGCCAATATTAACTGTCCTTATGAGCTGGTATTTGGATTGTTGATTCAGTGAGACATACCCATAGGTAGTGCAAACATGTTGGGCAGTGTTCTTCCCATCCAGAAAAGAAGATGGAACTGGCTGCAAGTTAAGATCGTAAAGAAAGCTGCGCTTCGAAGACCAAAGCGTCGGGTAACTGCACGTCGAAGAAAGATAAGCCCAATGGCATTCCATGTAGCAAGTACGAGTCGGACTGGAAACCGTTAATAGCTTGTTGGGAATCATTCATAATGGCTGTGATACGAACCTAGGATTTGCAGGTCGGCCTTGGAAGCCGCGAAATTCAATATTTGCGCCATTATAATTATAGGAGTGGAGGTCCATGCTAGAAGAAGACTTCCAAGGAATGTTCGTGGTACAGCGCCGGGAAATATGAGATGATCATACTGAACAAATCAGAAAAGCTGATAATCAACACACATATTCCTTACGTTTTGCAGTGTCAGGCTGTACGCGAGAATATCATGGGTTGCCTGTATATTGAAGCTTTCCTCTACTTTTGTGTATGGAGCAAGCAGGACATAGGAATAGCCAAAAATGAGGAATAACGCGTCGAGTACCCATGACATGGCTGAAGGCGACTCGTTTACCCTTGATCCGCAACCGTCACAGGGAGTTACTCCGTCACACTTCACCCCCTAACACCCAACGTCACCACCAATGACCCCGACGTCCTTCTTTGCAGCGAGGACGCTATCGACCTCGATTCTGCTGCAAAATTTGCTCATAGCGACAACGCTTGCGTTAAAATACAACAAGGCGCTTTCGGATCCCAAAGCTAACAATGGAACGTCACTGTTGCCCGTAAGTCATCACGAAGCCTTTCATATCTCTACTATGTTGATGAGCTGTTGTCCAGGATCTATTACTAGACTATGCACCTCGACCTGGTTCGCATAAATTTGCATGCGTTGTTATGAACAGCTCCTGACTCATCCTCCTAGGTCGTTGTCCACCATGTTTCAATTGCATGCTTCCGGCATTTACTTGTGGACAGTTTGGAAAATGTAACAAATATAATGGCCAATGCGAATGCCCACCAGGGTGGGCTGGAATAGACTGCTTGACACCTCGTTCGTTCCCTGTTCCAAGTTCCTTCGCACCTGGCTTATTATCAATCCAGAATGCGACTCCTTAGCGGAGGGGGATAAACGGCGGCCTCGTGGAGATGGGGAAAATTGTCAATGTAAGGAGGGCTGGGGAGGTATCAATTGCAATGGTTAGTGGGGTTCCGTGCTTCATACTACGCAGCTGCAATCTCATTTGTATAGTTTGCAAGAACGACAGAGCATGTGTTGGTTTCCCTCTCGCTGGAGGAATAGAAAGCTTGCTAGACGAAAAACACTCCGAGAACATGACATGCTATACTGGCGGAGAGACTGTGTTCAACAACCACCAAATGTGCAACGTTACTAGTATGAACACCCGGCAAGAATGTCTGACGTCGAAGCTAATCAATACACAGATAGGAAAATCCTTGACATGCTTCCTGATAGACCTCCTCAAGTCACTTTCAGCTGCGATTCAAGTGATGCAACGTGTTCATTCCAATTTTGGACTGCCCAAGTTGAATCGTTCTATTGTGCCCTTGACGAATGCACCTCTGAGCAACAACCCGGTTATGACACAAATACCACAGTATATGCGTGCAACAAGGTTAAATGCAGTTGTGTACCCGGACGGTTTATCTGTGGTGAAGCTGGTAGCGTCGGTATGGATCTTCCAACTGCTCGAATTGCCAAACACTTACACAATTATTCTCAAGACATCGGTGAT
The DNA here is from genome assembly GCA_034638255.1 of Coprinus comatus. Classification (NCBI taxonomy): domain Eukaryota; kingdom Fungi; phylum Basidiomycota; class Agaricomycetes; order Agaricales; family Agaricaceae; genus Coprinus; species Coprinus comatus. Next base: position 721,576 of record JAWPGT010000010.1, read on the forward strand.
TTCTTGACGGAGTCTATCAAAGGTCCTGCCTCATTTAGTTGCAAATCTGGAAATGGTTGCAGGTTCGAGGAGCCGGCGATGAACGAACTTATCAACAGTATATTCGGTGACACTTATATAACTTTGGAATGCGAAGGTGGTGAATGTCTTCATTATTCTCAAGTACCGGGATACGTGGTAAGCATAGACTTTAAAGTATATTTTCGTGTACTGACGCTATTACTCTTAGCGACCCCCTAAACCCAATAACACATTGTGGCTCGCACTGAGCTCATCTGGGGCGATATTAATCGTTGTATTGTCCTCGACAGGTTCGTACCACTTTTCGTTTGGAAGCACATACTACTCACTTGCAGTGTAGCTCTTTGGTATGCAGGACGCACCGGCAAAGGAGGCGATTTTGGTCAAATTCGCCTTCCCGAGACCGAAGCCGCGAAGTTAATGACAGATCATGTTCCAACGTCGTTGTACTTCTCTGGGGTCTCATACGCACTGAATGGGCGGTCAATTTTGGATAATATCTCAGGAAGTATCAAAGCTGGACAAGTAATGGCGATCATGGGGGCCTCTGGTGCAGGAAAATCAACATTCCTCGACATATTGGCGCGCAGGAACAAACGTGGTACCGTCAGCGGCAAAATGCTTGTAAACGGGAGAGAAGTCAAAGATGAAGAATTCAAGAAAGTCACAGGATTCGTGGACCAGGAGGATACATTGATGCCGACTCTTACTGTGTATGAAACTGTGTTATATAGCGCATTGCTGCGCTTGCCAAGGGATATGAGCTATGAGGCCAAGAAGTTTAGAACCTTGGAGACCATGAACGAACTAGGTATCCTTGGAATCAAGGACTCCAGGATTGGCCAGACAGGTAAATAAACGTGTTTAATAATATGACTAAACCTATGTACTAAGAACAACTGCAGGTTCTCGATCGATCTCTGGGGGCGAGAAACGGCGTGTGTCCATTGCATGCGAACTCGTTACTAGCCCTTCTATTCTCTTCCTTGACGAGCCTACCAGTGGTATGTTTCTACAGAAAAAGGCTAAAGCTAGTGACTGACGGAGAACCAGGGTTGGACGCATTCAACGCATTCAACGTCGTGGAGTCATTGGTGTCATTGGCAAGAGACTACAACCGCACTGTTGTTTTCACTATCCACCAACCGCGAAGCAATATCGTCGCTTTATTCGATCAACTCCTGGTTCTGGCTTCAGGAAAGGTGGTATATTCTGGAGACTTCGCCAAATGCCAGGATTATTTCACAGCAATTGGGTATCCTTGTCCCAGCGGATTCAACATTGCCGACTATCTCAGTGAGTCTGATCTCTGACTTTCGCACATTGATCTGATCTTCTTTCTTAGTTGATCTTTCAATGGAAGCTAGCTTCGAACCTAAGACCGGTGATAGTCCTCGTATCGATACTTCTCAAACAGATGCTACTTCCACAAATATCGACGAGGAACAAGGCCTCACCATCGCACCACACTCCGTCCCTATATCAGTTCGTTCTATCACATCAAATACACCGTTATCCGATGGATCGGGGAGCTCCACCACAACGACTGGATACATTCGCAAGAAAACGTCGCAGATATTCAATGCGGTCACAATGCGGTCAACTCGATTCCCGGATGTACCTATTGCACCCAAACTAGCCGCGTTGGTGGAAGCTTACGCAAAAAGTTCTATCGCTGCGGATATCAAGGCTGAAGGAGAACAATGTGAGCGAGAGGCAGGGTCTAATGGGCATGGTACACAAATCAACAATGGAACAATGGCGACCAACGAATTGCCCGATGTAGCCACGGAAACGTCCCTGCTTCGTGGCCGCAAGCGAGCATCTTGGAGTACTCAGTTCAGTATCCTTAGTGGCCGTGCATTCAAAAATTTGTATCGTGACCCAGCGTTGCTAGCCGCACATTACTTGTCTGCGATTACTCTTGCGAGTGAGTACCTACACCCTTTTTTTTTTTTACCAGCGCTGCCTCGAAGCTGATATTATTTTCGTCTAGTAATATGTGGCTTTTTCTATCATGGCGTTACGTAAGTCCACTCTATTTTGACGCCCACGACGAACTGACATAGACATTGGTTTTAGGAATGACATCGCTGGATTCCAGAATCGTTTAGGTCTATTCTTCTTTACGCTTGCACTCTTCGGCTTCTCGTGTCTCTCGAGCTTGGGACTCTTCGCCAACGAACGTATTCTTTTCATGCGTGAACGGTGAGTTGGACACACTCTCATGCAACACTTCACTGAATATTCCTTGTAGCGCCAATGGCTATTACTCAACCTTCATTTATTTCTCTTCTAAGGTAAACCGTGATATAAAATATTTTTATTCCTTCATAACCTTCCTCACTTAGATCTTGTTTGATATCCTTCCTTTGCGCTTCGTTCCACCCTTGATTTTCGGAGGCATCGTTTACGGACTGGTTGGCCTTGTCCCTACGGTTGCGGGCTTTTGGAAATTCTTGCTTGTGCTAGTACTGTTCAATCTCACCACAGCTAGCGTCATACTCTTCCTTTCCATAGCATTCTCAAGTGTTAGTGTTGCAAGTCTGGTTGGGACTCTGGTGATGCTATTCAAGTAAGTCTCTCCATCGCGTGGGCAGTATCACTGGTAACACTGATCTCTCCATAGTTTAATGTTCACTGGTCTTTTGATCAACAGAGACTCAGTACCAATCTTCTTCCAGTGGCTCCACACTATCTCCTTCTTCCATGCGGCATTTGAGGCTTTGGCTGTGAATGAATTGAGGTATCTTCAGCTGAAGGAAGTGAAGTATGGAGTCGAACTAGACGTTCCTGCTGCTACCATTCTGTCTACATTTGGTCTTCGCGCACAGGTGAGTGATAAACCTTGTTTATTCGATGAGGCTGTATGTCTGACGTCAAGACACCTCGACAGTCTTACTGGTGGCCAAATGTCTCCCTCCTTGGTATATTCTTTGTCTCATTTACCATTATAAGTTATCTTTGGCTCCACTACTTTGTTAAAGAGAGGAGGTAGATTATATTTGCGTTCGAATACAACTACCCTCTAAGGACGGACCTCATTCATACTAAGCATCGATCTATGTTTGTCTCTTGGCCATATGACACGACCTGTTCTTTTTGTATAGTATCATTTTATGTTGATCCTTGCTGTAGATAATCTACTTCCGATTTTCCAATGAAACTAGCACATGAATGCTGTAAACCTTCCCCCAATCCGATCTATTCTTATCAATCGAAGAGCAGATTTTTCCCGTAGGGGAGAGATGTAGTTTTGGTGAATCAAACAAAATTAGATGCTGAACCGCGCACAACTTCGGTATGTTCAAAATATTTTTAGCAATGAGCTGGGATCAACATCATAGTTACGTGTCGAGAAGATCATATATCCTTTTGTTGAATGTTCCCAGGTAACGGTTGGTAATTCAACTGCTTACGCTGACTCCGGCCTGATTTTTCGAGAAAAGTTTTTTTATCCATGTTGCTTGGTTGTAAGTTGGAGGTACTACATTCCTGAAAGTGAGATGAGAACCTATATAGTAGTGTAAAACAGTAAAAATAAGTTCGGGGATAAAGATACCATCAGAACAAAAGAAACACATTCTTGTATGTTATATTTATCATCCGCTAGAGCAATCCGCTCGCTACCCCAGCGCCATGAGCTGGCTCAGGTCTCAATAAATGGTTCTTGGAAGAACCCCAAAGATACATCATACTATAAAGTTACAAAGTGTAGCAATCCCAACATCGTCGGAGAACCTGAGAAGTTTCGAAATTACATACCGATTCGAAAATGTTCAAACGCTATCTATTTACTTGGAAAACCTTAAAGAGTTCTTCTTAAACTTCTTGTATTGCCGTATCTTGAGGTGTTGGCTGTTGTCTGGCTGCTTTCCCCAGTTTACTCCTCGGAGAACCGCCTCTAGTCCTTATGCTATGTGTATGACATATTGTAGTGCGCGCTTGTACAGTCGCGGACAAGCGAAGTCCACATAAAAAGTTCGTGTGAAAATAGTGCCAAACGATAGTCTTGATGAGAGCTTTCCAACGCACTAAGGCTTACGAAATTTCATCGAGCCGTTGTCTCTAAAAATGGACTTTATAAGGAGCTCAAATTTTTTGGCAAAACAACCAAAATGATATAAAAATTTTAGGAAACTATGTGCAATCGTCTCCTTTTGTTAATGGGAGTCTGTACCACAATAATGGAACAATTTCAACGAACGGTTCTTCTATAAATCATAAATAAAAAATAATATACATTTATTATTAATAATTCTTCTGGTAACGAAAACATGCCTTGATTAGCAAAAAGAGCCCAAACAAAACATAAGTAGACTTCGTAGAACCAGTCGAACTGTAAAAAAGCATCGGCTGAGGCAAAGTACCCACTATTTAGAATGAGGATCCCATACCATCCCTTCCAAATTCCAACAATCAAAAACTATAACAACAATGAATCAGGAGTAGATTCGGAAGTGGAAGTCTGAGAGAAAGACTAACACTATCAAGCTTCAACAAAGAGCTGGACTTGAGATCAGGCACCGAGCGGCAAGCAGTGAGGAGGAAGGGGATACTGTGTTCATCAACCCGCAGCCGCTCATGGAGATTCATGGATGCTTGTCATATTAGATTCACTAAAAAGGCAGCCGCCTGGGCTATTTGGAAGCAAAAAAATTGCATAGGAGTATATCTCAGCAGGCCACGTTACATATAGAGGCACTCCTTAATTAACATTATCAAAGACTTGTGGTGGGCGAAGCGCCCAAAAATTTGGTAGTCCCAAAAAAACCATAGGAAATTTTTCGGAAGTGCGTACTTCGCTTCCATTCATTGATCTGAGTTACCTGCCAAGATGGCTTCTTGGTCTGTCGAGCCATTCCCGAGATACTACATAGGTGGACTTTGCTTGTCCGCAACTGTAATAGTCTCGGTTGAGGTATTTTCATTCACCCATAGTTAAGGTTAAGCAGTGGCTTCATGTAACATGCTAGTCTTACAAGGTAGTCTTACACAGCTCAGTCAGATATTCAATCTGCTCAGACTCCCGATTCGAGGTAGAAAAATATAAAACTAAAGACAATTGTTATCTAAATACGAGCTATATATGATCCGAAATGTTTGTCTACACCAAATAAATTGTCGAGGGTGGTGATGTGCCCGTCACACTTTAAGTGAATGAGATCTGGCTACATATCAATACCATCCAAAGAGCTGCGGCAGAGTGAGAAGAAACAAAACAGTCAGGTGTTCTAAATGTACTTGGCGCAATTGTAGCTGCTACCTGCTTTTGCAGTCTGAGGTGAGGCAGAGGTGAGGTAATGTAGTACTTGTAGGCGCTGGCTTGGTACCTGTCCTTGTGGACGCAATAGAAATGTTGTGATGCGCTTTCTCGGAGTGGATGATTTGTAATAACATTGACATGTTCACGGTTGTTACAAATTAATGGTGACATAAGTTATGTTTAGTGACGTCAGGTGACGTCGGAATCTCTGATTTCGTAAATAGTACTTAGTAGGCGTTAGTAGGTCATCTCTCAGGACTGCTCTAAGAAAAGTAGATAAGCATATTGAGATAGTAAGGTAATGGATTGCGAGACCGCCGCCATATTAGCTGCCAAACCTGAACCTCTCAACCCACCCATCTTGAGCTGAAGCCTGAGCTTGGGCTTGGGTTGAGTTGAATGTTTGTGGAGGTGTAGAAAAATCACATGCGGAGCCTACGAATAAGTCCGTAGTGCAAGACGGCACCGTTATGAGTACTATGCAGATCATCTAGGTAGCGATTATTAGTCTCCGACTTGGTATGGCCCTATGTTATAAAACAATCACTAATATAGAGTCATAATGAGGGTTGGTGGTGCCTAGAATTAATTATTTCACTTTGACAGACAGTTCAAACACACCATAATACTTCCCTGACACTCTCTTCCTGCCCTCTTCTAGCGGACTCCCGTATGCCCGTGTTTTTCAGTCCGGTCAATTGATTCAACATTTAAGTCAATGCCCAGTGGAACCTCAAGTTTAACATACATATCGCATATATCGCGTGGAGATTGGCAAGGCTTGCTCTGCCAGGAACAAGACGAAAAATCCTTACGACCGAGTACATCGGCTATAATTATGTCGGAGATCGGCCGTAAAAAAAACAAGTCTTAGCGAGTGGCGACGTTCTGAGGTTCGGCCTTTTCCTCATCAATAATGATTAACATATTTAGATACAAGTATGCTTTAAGGTTTATGTATGTGTACATCAACAAAACGATTCTGTCCCAACATATTCCTGGATGAAAGACGAGCATTAGTTGTGTATATACGCAAGCGATATATTCTCGTAGCCCAGGTTAACTGTAACGGGTACATCGCTGCATCCCTGAGTGTTTACATTTATTTGGACTAGCTAGTATAAGTAGCGTAGGTTGACGTTGATGTACCCACTTCTTACCTTTTTCCTCTCTCAATACAGAGACCGTGCAGACTTACTGCTGTTCGAATAAGTGTAAGATTACCTCGTAACCGCGACACGGTTACACTTTTTTAAGTCTACGGACACTGTATACCAACACACTCTATAACAACACAACACAAACACGCGTCATGGAACACGCGGAACCACAGATTAACCATCCATACGAGGATGAGAGAAGTAACAGTGGATATTACACACTGCACGAAGCTAGATGGTCAATATTTGAACCAGAGACATACGACACCTTCAATACCAATCCCAATTGGGGAGACATTCTCGAAGACGGGCCGACTGGGGTCGAAGACACATCACTCACTGAGAGCATTTATACTGAAGGAGTAAATATTCACGCGTCGACTGCACGCGCAGAACCACTGGTGAATCATCCAGTATGGGCACAATATAATATTACAGATATACGACGACGTGAAACCATTATAAGACAAGCCCGAGATGTGGCATCAGACTCCTTCAAAGAAGCCGGAATAAATGACGAACCCCAAGGATCAACTACGTATAGCAACGTGGTACTAAGTATGATAGGCCATCTAGCATCTACATATAATGACATACGTCGCGAGAATAGAGACAACTCAAGGGCATCAACACCCATGAGCAACCTAAGAGAGCAATTTGAAGCACGAAGAATTGGCACAGCCTTGCGACAGCCAACGCCGAGATTACCAGCAGAAATAACGCGTACCATCGACTTGGCTAGTGAAAGACTGTTTGACCCACTCGACTTGGACTACGAGACGGTCGAGCAATATAGACGAAGAGTAGCCGCACAAGAGCGACAAAAACAACTCCACTGGCAAGACGCGAGGTCAGTATACCAGAGCACACCAGCCCAGCCTACGCAAAGTGCACAAACCAGGCAGGATGGCGAAATCAAGACAGAACAGAGTAGTATTAAGATACTCAACTCTCCATCTGATGATGGACATAGACGACCATATTTAACTGACTCACAAGCGAGGACAGTATTACCGCAAACTCCATCCGTTCGATTTAGAGAACCAACGGGACATAGACAAGCGCCAAGTATCAAAAAAGAGCGAGACACGCCTCCTCATTTTACCAAAACAATCGCAGATACAAGTAGCTCATCATCAGAACCCCCAACGGTACCATGGCATACTAAGCCAGGCATTAGCAGTAACATGAACTCTAAGTCACAATACGTGAACAACGAACAACCACGAGTTGCAGAAAATGACTATGGAAGATACACCACTGTCAACAGATCTAATACTGCCAGACCCACGACCAGACCTAGTGCCACTGGGTACTATCAACAACCAACAGCATCACAAAGGATGCCATCAACAACACCTCAAGGAGTTGGACTAGGAAATAATGCTATACCATCGTCACGACCACACCAGTATAACGGTACACAACCAATGGGAACGGTACCAGTAGCAAACAACTATCTACCCAACCGACTACCTCGACCACTCTCGCTGGCAAGAGATGTCACAATGACTCCGATTAGGGCTCCGGGGGTCACTGAATCTATACGCGCACATAGGGAAAGGATGCATGACCAGATCAAAACAACAGTCATGATGCACCTAGCGTACGCACCAAGTACCGATGATAAAACCGCCAGTAGAACGGCGGATACCACCATACAGTATGGAGGACAAAGGGACTTATCGGAACTGAAACGATTTATTACAGCATTGTGCATGAATTACAACACTAGAGGATTAGGTGGACAGGATATAGCAAAGGACCAAAAACGACTGTACAACCTATTGTCACACCTGAAAGGCGATGCAAGAAACCTATATCTAAATCACATAGAATCCATGAATGAAAGAGGTGATCGTTGGACGTTCGAGGATGCATTATGTGCACTATATGACCGATTTATACAACCCACTTCAACATTTGAAGCTAGGGACAAGCTACGAAGAACCAGATATAATCCCCAACAAGGAGTCGGATCCTATTATGATGAATTATGCATGTACTCTAATAGCATGTCAACGCCATTGGACAATCTTTCCCTAACAGAACAATTCCTAGCTGGAATACCAGATGAAATGAGATTTGAGTTACTAGTCAATATTGGACTTCAACCGGAACTACACTCACTAGAAGAGTTCAGGGACCACGCAACAGCTTATGAGTCAAAAATGGAACTAAATGCATCTTACCGTCGTCAATGGAGGAGCTTCAAACCAGGGTACAACCATAACCACAGTGGAAGTAATGGACAAAACCAGAACAGATATAATAATTCACGCCAAAAGCCCGACTATAATGGGAATTCAGAAGCACCCAAACCATCAAGTAGAGTAATAGATACCCAAGATAACCGACAGACAAGGACTGCAAACCCCAGCAGTACTAACCATATGCATAGTCAACAGAAACAACCGGGATCGAAAGTAACTCAAAGAGCAAACGTAAAATGTTTTGTATGTGAGGGTGACCACTTTGCCAGTAAATGTCCCAAACGGAATAACCGAGTACAACTCAGGGCAATGAGAAGTGAACAAGGGAGTGATTCAGAACAGGACAATGAATACAATAATCAGAGCAGTGACTATGGGGAGAATACTGACCCAAACGATGATGTGGTTGAGCAACTGGATCAGTATGAATCCACGTCACCCTACGAATCCGATATAGAGGAAGTAATCATTGACATACCTGAACCTACAGAATATATTGATGAAGATAATGAGTTATATAGCAATGCACTCAATGTTATAAGTATGGCGGGCCACCAAGTAGAAAAACCTACGAAAACAGAGCCTGAGAAAGGATTCAAGAGAATCAAACTGACGAAATTAAAAGAAAGAATAATGAGACCACAGGCCTCAGATGATGAAAAATGGTGCCTTGCATCATATGTCACCATTGGAGAAATACAGGCTTGGGCATTATGGGACACTGGGAGTACGACTACAGGGATTACCCCAGGAATAGCTGAAGTAGCCCAGATACGTGTTCACGAGCTAATGGATCCACATATACTCCAACTAGGAACAGTGGGGAGCCGCTCCAGTATAAAATATGGAGCATATATACCAATCACAGTTGGTGATACAACAGTAAATACCTATGTGGACTTAGCCAATTTTGACAGGTATGATATGATTATTGGCACACCATTTATGAGAGCCAACAAAGTGAAACTGGACTTCGAGGATGACTCCATTACAATTAATGGGAACAAAATATTAGCAACACGAGTAATCGTGAAGGAAGGTGATGCTAGAATACGGCGTTACAGGTCCACTGAAAAGGACAGCCATTGACTCTCTGAGAAAGGCAACAGTACAGAACAAAACAAAGCCGTGCATATGGAACAAATAGCAGATGAATCTGAAAAGACTAAATTACCAACGTTACCAATATCACACCCACATATATTAATGATGGAAGAAGACTATCGCCAAGAGGCAAAGAACAATAATAATTCTACAGCAGGCGATGTGGGAAGCTCCACAGGTGCAACAATGAAGTCAAGCACACAAGGTGCTATGGTAGAGGATGGGACTGTATCAGGACCGCAACTACATCCAAAGAATAACACCAGGACGCTGGATAAGGATCGGAAGCAGGATAATGATCACAGAGAAGGGGTTCTATACTTTGACCCACGAATGCCAAAGGAATGGAATTATATGGTACAGGGGATGATGCAAATGCATGGGTGCGAAGAACTACCCAATACAAAATATAGAACAGTGGCACTTTCAGAAGTATCCAAGCCATGCATCTTCAAAAATAGAATCAGAGAACCTTATCGGAATATGGAAATTGAACTAAGAAGCATGGAATCCGCACGTCGAGAGACCAATGGCATTAACAACAACAAGTCGGTACTTACACAAGATGAGCGAAGACAGCTGCGGGAATATTGGATTAATAAATATCAAGATATTATGAATGGTCCACCAAATACCCTACCACCACTTCGAGCTGTTAATCATGAGATTAATCTGATTGATGACAAAAAGCAGTACCAGTACCGGCGGCCCCACTGTCCAGACTCCATGCGAAGTCAGCTAAGGGACAAGCTGAATAGATATGTGTCTGCTGGATGGTGGGAACCCAGAGCAGTGGATAGGGCAACCCCCTTGTTATGTATTGCTAAGAAGGACGGCAGACTACGTACAGTAATTGACGCTAGACAGCGCAATGATAATACAATCAAGGATGTGACTCCACTACCAGACCAGGAAATCATACGAGAAGACGTGGCTCGGGCAAAATACAGATCAAAAATAGACTTATCGGATGCATATGAACAAGTACGAGTTATAGCAGAAGATGTTTGGAAAACAGCATTCTCTACCCCAGCTGGCACATATGTAAGTAAAATAATGCAGCAAGGAGACTGCAATGCACCAGCTACATTTCAACGACTGATGACACACATATTCCGGGACGTGATTGGACTAAATGTCCATATATACTTGGATGACATATTTGTGTATTCGGACACCAAGGACCAGCATGAGAAAACACTAGGGATTGTGTTTGAACGCCTCAGGCAGGAAAAACTGTATATAAAAGCATCTAAATGTGAACTTTACGCCAGGGAACTAGATTGCCTAGGGCATAAGATTAATGACAATGGGATATACCCAGACACAGACAAATTGGCAAAAATTAGGGATTGGAAAACACCCAGGAACTACAATGATGTGCAACGCTTTGTGGGATTAATTAACTACCTGGCAAATTTCCTACCCAACGTAACTGCATATACAGGACCATTGATGTCCATCACACAGAACGGGACACCATTCCACTGGAGACCATTACACCAGCGTTGCTTTGATATGATTAAACATATATGCTGTAAGACACCAATTTTAAAACCTATAGATCCGAAGTCAGGTGAACCTATATGGGTGATATGTGATGCATCCACAACAGGGGTTGGAGCCATGTATGGACAAGGACCAGAATGGAGCAGTTGTCGACCGGCGGGATTGATGTCAAAGAAATTCACTCCCGCACAGCAGAATTATGCCGTCCATGAGATGGAAACAATGGCTATATTGGAAGCACTAACAAAATGGGAAGACAAACTTATTGGATACCCAATCCATATTATCACGGATCATAAAGCCTTGGAATTCTTCAAAACTCAATCACACCTATCTCGACGACAGCAACGATGGACGGAATATTTGTCACGATTTGATTTTGATATTACCTATGTGAAAGGAGAGTACAACAAGATTGCAGACTGCCTTAGTCGTTACTTTGAGGGTGATAATGATGGTGAAACCCCATACCTTGCTGAAGACTATGTTATCGCAGATCGCAAATTGGATCCTGAAGGTGAAGACTTACCAACAATGAGGGGCCGCGAAGTTAAACAGAGAATAATTGAAATTCGGGCACTCGAGACCCAGCAGATTCGACGAAGTAGCCGATTGAAAGAGAAGGTGGAAAACCGGATTATTGAAGCAGAAGTCATGAAAGTGGCAGACTTGCAACAGAATGTTACGAAGGAGCCACAGATTAAGTCACAACCACAAGTGGTAGTAGCACAGCACAGATCATCAGACCAGAGCTTGAGCATCAGTGACACTGTACGACAACTGGTCATAGACGGGTATTGTAAGGATAAACTATTCCAGCAGGTTATGAGGAAACCAGAAGAACACAAACTATTCCAGATACATGGGGATATGATCACAACGACCAATGCCAATGGTAGCAGGGTAACGTGTATACCTGATAATCGAGAAGCAATCACGCACATATTGACCAGTGCGCATGAGATTGTGGGACATTTTGGAGAGTTGAAAACAAACGAATATATTCGTACTTGGTTCTGGTGGCCGAAAATGATGAAAGATATTAGGATTTTCTGCAAGACATGTGCAGCATGCCAAACCGCAAAAGTGGGAACAACCAAGCCAGCTGGTAAAATACACTATCTCCCAGTCCCACACCGACCTTGGGAATCCATTGGTATGGACTTCATCGGCCCATTCCCAGAATCTCAGGGTTACGACTACTTGTGGGTCATCATTTGTCGCCTAACCAGTATGGTACACCTCATACCAGTCCAAACCACCAACACAGCGGAAGAGCTATCTTGGGTATACATACGTGACATTGTACGCCTTCACGGACTCCCTAAATCCATTGTGAGTGACAGGGATTCCAAATTCACTTCGCGATGGTGGAGGGAGGTTCATCGCTTGCTGGGCACAAATCTTCTGATGTCCACGTCATTCCACCCACAGACCGATGGACAGACAGAACGGGCCAACAGGAGTATTGGACAAATACTACGGACAGTGGTGCGCCACGATCAGAAGAACTGGGTTGAAAAACTACCAATGACCGAATTTGCGATTAACTGCAGTGTGTCAGAGACGACCAAATATTCTCCATTTGACTTAAATTATGGATACCTACCTAGAATGATCGCAAGTCTTGGGGATGACCACAGTATACCAGGAGGGATACGTGAGTTCGCATCACGAGCATTGGCAAACATGGCAGCAGCACACGATGCTATTATCGCTGCCCGCACATTCCAGACAACGCGGGCTAACCAGAGACGCGACCCTGAACCAGATATCCATGTGGGTGATATGGTTTACTTATCAACCCGAAACCTGAGCTTGCCAAAGAACAGGGCTTCAAAACTATGCCCAAAATATATTGGACCTTATAAGGTTATAGCAGCAAACCCAGTATCATCCAACTATACGTTAGAGCTCCCGTTGTCATTGAAGAGTCGCAGACTACACCCTACATTTCACGTTAGCCTCCTACGACCTTTCCAGGAAGTGGATGACTCACAATTTCCGGGCCGCACCCAGCCTGAGGCATACGATTTTGGAGCTGGTGATGACCAAGAGTGGGTGGTGGATGAGATAGTAGGACACCGGCGCATTGGGAGACGCAAAATTGAGTTTGAGGTTCGCTGGAGCATGGGGGATACCACATGGGAATCACTAGATAATTGTAAGGACCTTGCAGCCCTGGATCGCTATCTAGTAGTGCACGGTGTGGACAATGTGTCTGCATTACCAACACGGAAAGACAATGGAATGGCTAGACAATGACCACTAGACATAGAAAACTTGAAAGAGATCAGCGTTCAGACGCATATATAAGGGGGACACCCCAAACGACATGAGCTCACCCCAACTCATACTTTTACTACACGCGCATACTACATACCCAACCATCCACTATGCCCAAAGCATCGACAACAACTGGCAATCGGTTACAGACAGCGAGCATATTCGCTCGAAAGGGGAGGGGGATGGCAGGACCATCTGCAGATAACCAACAACCTGAAATAACTGGTACGCCAGGACAGAAATCCCCAAACACGTCAGATGGAACTAACAACCCCATAGGACAGGAGGAATTGTTGGCAGTAACCAGCGTCAGTACTGGGATAAGTCAAGTTAGTCAAAGAGACGACAAGGAGTCAAGGAACAGACATCACCAGGACAAAGTACATCCATTCCTAATCAGCACAAACAGCCAGCACACAAGGCTGGAGCATAGAATCACACCAAGGCAATGGACGTATGGACGACCGATCTGGGTGAGACCCAAGGTTAACAATTCACACGAGAATAACGTGGGTCATACCCCGGACACCTGGGGAACAATAGCGATCAATGGATCGAACGAACGAAACAATGAGATGCGAGGAATGTTATCATTCCACAGTTACTGGTCAAAGGACACAAACATGGTATTCATGGGACATTCAGCTAAGGCCGCAGCTATCCATGAACGCGTAACAAGGACCCCATTCATACCACCGGCATCTCACCCCATATACGCAACCAGCCGCAAAGGACTGCCTAATTCCATTAACGAGGCACAAGGACTATTGGATATAGCTCGTTCAAGCAATGAGATGGGATTTATTCGGGCAGAAGCATACCTTTTGTTACTGGAACTCTATGTGTTAAGTCAACAAGTAGTCGACAAGTGGTGGGATGAGACCATGGAATGGTTAGCTGACAGCTCTGACTTTGAACCTGAAAAGGACATGCCCAATATAACTGATGAAGACATACGGCCTGAAGGACTCACTCGCAGAGTACTGTACCCAACTGGAGCATTTCCCGAACTGCCAAAAGTCACCATATTTAACCTATTCGACCTCGACGACCATGCCTCCGTGATACTGGCCCACAGCCACCCGGGAACACCACATTACATACCAGGAGTAGTATTTACTCACATGTTCGAGGTAGACAGGCGGTCTATGTTCGGATACAGTCTAGGACGCGTTCTTTGCCAAGCTGACAAGAAGACGGGGATACAACGAAAATTTTTACAAGCATTTGCCATGTTGGTAGCAAGGCCAGGACTATACCTCGACTATATTACTAGACGCGATCGGCTATTGCCTCATCATCAACGATTCCGACCTCAGACTGGAAGTGGCACTAAAATTCACCCTATCGCTCTGAAACCAACCGACATCATCCACATTTCCGTGGACATGGTAGCTGACGTATTGATATTCAACAAGGTCTCCCCTCGATGGATAGACCACGCATATACCTTCGGACTCTACTATCTCGACTACCTATTCCACATTGCCAATACCCCTTCCGAGGAATTAATAGCCATTGATGATAATCGGCTAGAAAGACTACAGTTATATGGGACTCCAGCAGCTATCGAGCAATGGGATGGATGGCGTACTCCTACTTCAGCTGAGATCAACAGGATGCAATTCTCATTTGAGAGCATAGCCAACCGAGTAAATGATGATCCTAGAAACAACTACGGATGGATTCCGGCAGGAGCCAATGCCATACTTGAACGATTACCTAGTCGGGACTACATGGATGCCGACGAGTCGCCCTCATCAACCCAATCCCCAACGGACGACCGCCCCACTGATGTCAACACGTCAATGGCCTTAGTCGATACCGATAGTCGGATGACTCCAATCGATGAACGCGTCGATTATAGCGATACACCACTCGAAGAGTTAACCGAGGACTCGACAGTCCAACCTCCTGAATTAGACAATATCACGGACCAACCCATACGAGGGCGTCGTTATTCAATGCCCACTGGGCTCTGACCAATGGTAAATAATTATCTGATTTAGCCTCTCGAGGTATATATATATATCCTGAAACTACTATCGCCATTCATTATTTCTATCTCGTATACTACATTGATTAATTTGAGACTGTGGACTCAGTCTGAAGGGGGAGTGTGTAACGGGTACATCGCTGCATCCCTGAGTGTTTACATTTATTTGGACTAGCTAGTATAAGTAGCGTAGGTTGACGTTGATGTACCCACTTCTTACCTTTTTCCTCTCTCAATACAGAGACCGTGCAGACTTACTGCTGTTCGAATAAGTGTAAGATTACCTCGTAACCGCGACACGGTTACATTAACCGTACCGCTTCTGCATTATCTCAAACGATGCGAGTGATATACCGCAAGGACTCATACCCTTGAGTGTGTGCACTTGGGAATATCCTGGAATATCACTATGAGATAGGATGGTTAAACTTCTTTTGACTTGCGATGTCTCGACCGAGTCCGTGGAGAAGAATCATGGAAGGGTTATCAAGTCGGACGATAATCGCGCCACACTATGCCAACTCAATTGTCCGATAGGGAAGCAAAGAGTGACCATGTGCTACCTCAGACTCCTCACTTAAAATCCTTCATACGCCTGCACAGAAAGTGGTTCCATTCTTGTTGAATAGAAACGGAAAATCACAATAGGCATTCTGTTCAAATTCTGTGAGGATCCTTTATTGCCCGGTGACTACTTTTGAGATATGTTGTTTTAAATTTAATTCGTTCTCATAGAGTTGACCTGAATTACAATTACCACATCAGCGGGGTCGAAGTTGGTCGAAGCGCTTGATGATCACCGAGTAAGCTAACTTAATTTCCAAGACATGATCAAGAAGGGTTCACGGAGAAAGCGGGACTGAATTGTCGCATTTATCGAAGTTTGAGGTAAATGCAAATTCTTGATGACGAGTGTTACGCGCGTCACTGTGACATCGTATACTCTCTGAACAGTCATCCTCCAAAGTCATTCATCCTCTTCCAGAACACATAATCCATCCGACACCATCCTTCTTCAACATCTATCTTGACGTTCAAGCCACAAACATCCTTCCAAACTCTCGACTCGCTCACTTCATTCGTTCCAAAGATTTCAAAACAGCTGACTAGCGATGTCGTCCGGCAACGCAGAATTACATCCTCATCCTCAATTCAACAAACTAGTCAGCATCATGAATAGGACTGAACTCCTGGCACTCTCGCGGCATCTGCTTATTCCAGATGATATTGTTACCGGATGTACTGTTCCACAGTTACGTGACCACATTAAACAGTATTTTGCCGACCACCCAGATGCAGCCACGGACCCCGTTTATCAACCACTATTTCCAAGGCGTAATCGGGCTCAACATCGTCGTATTCATGGACAAGGGCGCGCCGTTGCTACGTCAACACGTACAACCCGTTCAACTCAGAACAGGCAACCCCCCAATCCAGACCCTGAACCTAGAGTTTTTGAAGAATGGAATGGAATCAGACAATCTGTACAACCATCCGAATCTGACTCCTCGACATCATCTTCCACTTCACGGTCTTCACCTCAAACTGATCCTATTCCTCTAAATCAACCATTGCAACATATTTTTCAATCCAATCCTACTAGAAGCCAACAGACACCAATTTGTCAACCTCAGAACCAAACTAGTGATATAGTAACCAATCCTAGACCCGAAATGAATGGTAAGTCTTTTACTTCTGTGATTTGCGTTATAATTCAGCCCATTTTGTTTTCAACATTGTGATGAATGTTATATATATATATTATCATTGCGTATGCAACTATTCATATCTATCATTTATATTCTATTGTTGCATATGCAACCATTCATATTTATATTAATATACACGCAACCATCTATATTCTTATTATTTGAATACCTATTGATTTATCAATGATTATACAGAGCTACTTAACCCATTCGATGTTTTGTCAGACGACATGATCAACCTATTACCTGACGGTCGTTCAAATATAATTCATCACTCAGGCCGCCCATCTATTATCCCTGGTTCTTCAGCGAAATCTCAACTGTACCTTATCCCAGACCCTATCCGAAACAAGTTTGCCAAGGGAGGTTGGACAACACATATTCCGTTAACTTACCTCACGGATAGGAACTGTATTCCTGGTTTTTCAAATTTCTCTAAACAGGACCAAAGCTTTGTGGTGGATAAGAATGGTACTTTGGTGGTTGCCGAAAAACCGTTCACTGATGTTGGCGAAACCAGACTTTCCTTTGACGAGTGGCATCAGGCCTGGATGCGTCTATTACAACTTCTATCAGAATATTTACCAACAATACACACTGCATGGCTAGCTCACTTTGAACGCATCCTCCGGGCATCCGATCGAGCTTCGAAATGGGATACATGGCTGGCTTATGATATTGAACTCCGAAAACAGTCTTTACATCATGGTCTGGACCCAAGTATACTTCATTTAGACGTTTGGAACAATATTGAACTACAAAATATCTCACATCGCGCAATGACATGGGTTCAACAGAACGCAGGCCCAAAATCATCACCTTCAAATTCCTATCCCACAAATTATCATTATCATAAACCAAATATTCCTTTTCGTTCCAATCATTTCTCACCTTCCGGACCCCATTCCCAACAACCACCTATTGGAAAATCTTCACATCGGTGTTTCTTCTGCGGAGATAGGAGACATCTCTCACGTTCATGTCAAGCGACATCATTGGTTAATGGAAAACCACTCATACTATTTCCCAACCCACAAAACAATATCCGCAGAGATACAAGAGGGAAAACATATTGTTTCGCCTTCAATGGATCACCAGGTTGTCGATCTGGAAAATCATGCACTCTTGGCGAACACGCATGCTCCTTATGTAAATCATATGAACATGGTGCTCAATCATGTAACGAAGTTTGATTTCTTGCCTATTGTTACACCACTCATAGCCGATAATTGGGAAAAACTATTATTTTCTTGCAACCTTCTTGATCTGTTTATTGATGTACCATCTAGTCTACGCCATGGATTTGACATGGGTGTTTATTCTTCTATTTCCAAAACCTATACACCTCCCAATCATTTATCTTCTCTCCAACATTGTGATGTCATCGAAAATCATATTAAACAAGAACGTATCAAAGGCCGATATTCTGGTCCCTTCTCAAAATCTCGACTCGAATTCTTAATTGGCCCTTTTAAAACATCTCCACTAGGCACTGTACCAAAGTCCGATAATATTACAAAATTTCGTGTCATCCAAGACCTATCCTTCCCACGTAACAATCCATTACAATCTTCAGTTAACTCTGAAATTAATCCTGATCAATTTCTTTGTGATTGGGGAACGTTTAGTCGGATATATAGAATTGTCCAACAAGCACCTCCAGGTTCTCAAGCTGCAACATTGGATGTGGACTCAGCCTTTCGGTGTTGTCCTATTCGTCCCAATCAACAAAATCATTTCATTGTTTCATGGAAAAATTTCTATTACATCGACCACAATGCCCCATTTGGTGCTTCAAGTTCTGGTGGAGTCTTTGGCCGTTTAGCTGATACTATGACTTCAATTATTCGACATTTCACTTCATCTCCCTGCGAAAATTGGGTTGATGACTTTGTACTCTTTCGTTTTCCCCATCCATCACTATCTATTTGTCTTCGCTATGCCTATGATTTATCCTTCATTTATAACATTGCCAAACCTCTGGGTTGGCCTTGGAAACTCTCAAAAACACGCCCTTTTGCAACCACCTTTATATATTTAGGTTTTGTTTGGGATCTTGATAACAAAACTGTCGGAATCCCTTTTGAAAAAAGACAAAAATATATTATTCGTGTTTTTTCCTGGCTTCATCCAAATTCCTCATTTACTCTGCATGACGCAGAATCTCTCCTTGGTACTCTTGTTCATTGCTCATTGGCACTACCAGAAGGACGATCACATTTACCATCACTTTCAAAATTTATAAAATCATTTGCTGGAAAATCTCGCTTCAGTAAACACCATCCAAACAAAATTCTATTAGAAGATCTTATGTGGTGGCATTCACAACTTAGTTGTGATCCATGTATTTCATCCATCATACCACCTCCACCACCATCAGATATTGGTTTTTGGGTTGATGCATCTACCTCATGGGGGATTGGAGTAGTATTTGATAAAGAGTGGGATTCCTGGAAACTAAAATCAGAATGGGATCATGATAGGTTTCATAATATTGGTTGGGCTGAAATCTTGGCAATTGAGTGTGGCCTCCAATTAGCTATCCATCGTGGATACCATCATACACACTTTATTCTAAAATCTGATAACATGGGCGTTATTGATGCAATCAATGGAGGAAAATCAAACAATCCAGCTCAGAATTTTATTCTTCAACGTATTACAACATTACTTCGAGTACATTCCTTATGGTTTTCATCTGAATATGTTCCTTCAAAATCAAATTTAGCAGATCGTCCTTCACGTGGGTTACCTATCCTAGATTTACAACGTTCACTAGATACTTTTCAACTTGATTCATTTTTAGCAACCTATTTAGAATCTCAACCCACAACTATTATTATGTAATATTCTATACCACATGACGTACATGTATTGATTTCACCAATTTCCCTCATTCTTCACACTTCCATCACGTTCACACACAATGCCTCCCTACCGTAATCAACTACAAAAATCATATCATGACCCTCCCAACCTTCTTTCACCTCCATACAGCCACCTTATGATACCATATTCAGATTCTTCACAAGCAGATTTGGATATTCAGTTATCACCATTATCATTCCGAAAAATGTCAACAGCGATGCACGCAAGTCTAGCACCCTCAACCATTGGTATATATAAACAAAATATAAAGCTCTTTATAGAGTTTTGTATTCGAGAAAACATTCCTAGAAAATCATGGACACCTACTCCTGAAATTTTACTATGTGCATTCGCAGCGGACAATGTAGGGTTGACATCAGGTTCTACGGCAAGCTCTAGGATATCAGCACTCAAAGCATGGCATATATATAATAATTGGCCATGGATGGGTAGTACGAGACTCCAAAAGATTATTGTTGGGGTAAAGAATTGTTCACCTCCTTTTTCCCATAAACCCAAAAAACAACATGTCACACTGAATGCACTCGAAACATTGGCATCATCATTGAATACCCTTGATCCTTTCGACATCACTGTTTTGGCTTGTGCATGCATCGCTTTCTGGGGTCAATGCAGACTCGGAGAATTGCTTCCATCATCATCCTCTGATTTCTCAACCAACCTTCGACCAATCCGATCTTCAATCAGACGTTCCGATCATGATAAAACAGCATGGCTACTTCATCTCCCATCAACAAAAACACATCGCCAGGGTCAAGACATTGCATTGATGCATCAACACAGCCCAACGGATCCAATCAATGTTCTCAGACTACATTTTAAAGTCAATTCATTATCGTCAACACTACCCCTATTCTCATTTCACTCTGCATTGGGTACAAAGTCTCTCACCAAAAAGCTTTTTCTTGCAAGATGCAACCAAATTTGGTCACGCACAAACCACCCTCGTTGCACTGGACATTCATTCCGAATTGGAGGTACTACTCGATTACTCCTCTCTGGAGTGTCTACAGATGTGGTCAAGGTTATGGGAAGATGGTCCTCTGACTCATTCCTCAAATACTGGAGGTCCATCGAAGTTATTGCCCCTTTGCACGCTAGCAATATCAATACATCATAAAGTGGGGAAGTTTTTTGATACTATATAAAACCGCATTTTGGGGGTGAGCCGACAAACTCATGGTCACTTAAGTCGGCTGGGCGGTTTTTTGGGGGTGACCCGACTTAGCTCCCTTTTCGTCTCACCGCCTGGACTCAGTTCCATTCCCCCAAAAATGTCATGTGTTGATTCTCTTTGTATTTCTTTATGCATAAATATTTTTGACAAATAAATCATTCTAGTTCTAACTTCTATGTAACCGAGTCGTGTCAAGAAGAAACTTGAATAAGAAAAAGAATCTGGAAATACATGTGATTTTCTATTTCTAATCGAAGGCTTGCATTAAAGAGGATGGTGACCCAGGTGGATTTATGCTACTTACTAGAAGCAGTATAACTGAAAGACAAAATCAATCCACGAGGGAGACCGATACCGAGACCACCGGTACCGCAAAGAACTTTGGTCAATCCTAACCGAGTGATGAACGACCCTCGAAAAAAAAGTAAATTTGTTTCTACATAGAACGAGTGGAGTATAAAATCCATACACCTGGTTGAGGTTGCGGAGTAAGTAAATTTGTTACTGTAGCTTGGCGGCCCCGAAGGTTGGCTGTCAGAGATTTTAAACGAGAATAGACATCTCGCGCTGGGTGGATTTTTCCAGTCTTTGACTGAAATGGTTAGTTAAACGAATAATTTTGGGCCATGCAGATAGGGGATTTTACATACCAAATTGGTATAGTCGAGACTGCTAATAGCAGCAATCAGTCGCTAATCGGTATAGGTATACATGGTAAAATGGTTATTCACCAATGAGAATTCGTCGTTGGATATGATTTTCCAATGAATAAGCACCATCACGACAGAAAAATGAAATACATTCCGACCTATCAGTTTATGATGAATATTATTTGTTCAATGTACACCGGGGCTTACAACCGCCGCAGTCGCTAGTGAAAGAGGGGAAGGATCTTGAAGATAGGAGAAAAATTGTAGTCGTAAACGGCCACGAGGTACTGAGTTATTTCTACCATTTTGAGACGGCCGGCAGTACCATGTCTCACCGGTCAGTCGGATCCAGAAGCTAAAAGAACGCATAGGCATCATTCTCCTGCAACAAACAGAAGGTGTAGTAGGTTATGAAATTTATCTTTATCTCCAAACAGCCCACACACCTAATCATTATCATTCTTTAAAGTGCCTGTCTCACCCACCGTACACTGACAACATGTAGAGAACATAATGCATTGAATTAACTGCGATGTTGAGGGCAAACCTTGTGTCCATATAAGTGGGATCACTTGAAGTCGTCACTACCCGAAAATTAGTGTTTTGAGGGATGCGGAACAGCGAAGGGAGAGCGTGAATGGTTACGGTTAGTGGCGCGGGGCAATCTGGTCAATGGAAGCGTGACTGACTATGGTATTATTGGAACTGGCGTCATAGCTGAAGAAGACGCAATGAGAAGTGCGGGGAGGCCATTGCGGGGTACCAAGTGTTTGATATCTTGACAGATCTGTCCCTGGAAAAGACGACAAAGAAACCTGGATTACGCAACAAAAAAAAAACATTCTTTCACTTCCATAGATTGCACACCAAAGTCATGTTCTCCAGTGTTATGTTATTGTGGAGTCCTGGGAAGATGTCCATCAACAGTGATTTGGTTGCCAGAAGCCAGTGAAGGAGACAGATCAAACTTCGGCCCCCGACAAAAAACTCTTAGCCTACCTACATGGGGAGCCGCAGAAAGTCCAGTAATGTACAAGAGATTGTCTGGAAGGGGTGAAAGAGCGAGGAAAAAAATTTGAACTCCGGTGTCCTTGAAACGCAGGGTCGAAGAGCAACCACATGGACGTGCCCCAGATTGGCCCCAGATGCCTTCTACTGATTAGGCGAGCCGGCCCAAGCTGTCAACTGGCCCTGTGGGGAAATCTGGGCGGGACCTGTCCGGAACCAACCACGGAACTCAGGGGAAAGCCGGCCGTTGCACTGCCACCAATAAATCCCATATATGAGTACAATCACATGCGCTCTCCTCATCCTTCCCCGCCCCCCGCCCCGCCGAACGCGCTGCTGAGAACAACATGGACACCCTCCTCAGCCCAGCAGAAACCCATGCATTCCAGTCCTTTCTCTCGTCTATGGACTACCAGGACCTTTCTACGTCAGAATGGGCTATGTATTCCAATAGTATGGTCCAGAATGACGACCTCTTCCAATCTTCACAAAATTCGGAGGCATTGACCAAAGCCACGAAAGACCTCATGGCTTTGGATTCTACTCGCTGGGACCAAGCTACACAACAACATCATAGTTACGATCACCACAATCACCAACAACAGATATACCACTCACGGCAAACTTACCGACATGAGACCTTTCCTTTTCTCACTAATAAGCATTTGCAGCAGCCAATACTCTCACTTGCTTCCTTGCACGAACTGCATAATGTTCATATTTCTCCATCATCTACATCATCAAGTGCTACAACACCAGCAACGCCACATTCACCGTTTGACTTTTCCGACATTTCCATGCATGCATCACACTCCCAGCTTCCGCCTTCGCAACTGAGCCAACCGATCCTGCGACAATGCCCTCCTTCTCCAGGACCAAGCACGAAGCGATCTTCGACAAGTTCTGCACCAAATACCAAGCGTGCCCGTCCGTCCCTATCAATATCATCAGCACCATCGGCGAGTGGAGCTGCTAAACAAACTCTTCTATCTCCTTCGCAGAAGAAGGCCAACCATATCCAATCTGAACAAAAACGTCGAGCGAATATTAGGCGGGGATATGAAGCGCTTTGTGAGACTGTCCCCACTTTGCGTGAAGCAATCCGAGAGGAGGAGGAGGCAGAGGCAAAGCTTAACGCTCAGTCTGGGTCTAAAGGTTCGAGGTCGAAGCGGAAAAAGCGGGATACAAGCGACGATAAGGACAAGATAGATGGCAGGGCGGGTCCGCGTAGTGAAAACGTTGTTTTATCTAAAAGTGGGCTTCATTATCTATATTACGCGTCAATCAAGCAATTAACTTACGTATGACTTCAGCTATTGAGTATATCAATGACCTTCTTGCCGATAGATCTGCATTGCTTTCCCGGCTACATCGTGCACAATCTACGCTGCCGCTGGGACATCCTGTGCTCACCCCCGCATGTACCGGAGAACCGTTGTGGGAGAGAGTATGGAAAGGCGGTGATGGAAAAGTTGAAGGCGAGGGGAATGACGACGAAGAAGAAAATGATGACGGCGACAGCTCATAACTGT
Organism: Coprinus comatus; assembly: GCA_034638255.1. NCBI lineage: Eukaryota > Fungi > Basidiomycota > Agaricomycetes > Agaricales > Agaricaceae > Coprinus > Coprinus comatus. Next base: position 746,096 of record JAWPGT010000010.1, read on the forward strand.
CATCGAATCTTCATGTTTATGTATCATAACATGCATAACGCGAAACTTGGAATGAAGTCAACTTCATACAGACACCAGCGATGTATCAATATTCAATGGCTGTTGATGGCCCACTCAAAAAAAAACCGCACTCATCCTCGTATTCTTTGTGGCATGGCAATTTACGATTTGTCTAGTGTCAATGGCAGGAACACTTTTCAGACTACATTCCCCCATCAATTCTCCGTGCAGCATTACTTGTGTATATTTAAGTTTCGTTCCTTTGCTTGATTTTTTATGTCCATCTGTGTTTCTACCATCGTTTTTTCTCTTTCAAACCGAATATTTGTTAATGCATAATGGAGGAGTATAACTATGTAGTTGGTATGTTATAAAATTGTGATTTTCCATACATAGATGAGATCATGATAAGATTGTTCACCTCATTCTCGCAAAGATTATGATTCAAAAAAAAGTTGAATGGTTAGTGATTCCTAAGTACAAGCGGAATACAACAATACATATCTCTAGACGACGCATTTACATGAAATCATTGGGATCGTTTCCAAAATCGTCCAAAGCCTCGTCATACAAGTTTGTATCGAGTCTATGAATGCAGTTACTTAGAGACTAACGAGAGGCAGATGAGGAAATACATACTTGTTGGCAACTTTTGCAGCGCCCAAAACCGGTTTTGATGCCCCTTTCTTCTTCTTTCCGCCTGTCTTGTCTCTCTGCTCTTTCTGCTTTTCGTTTGCAAGTGTAGTAAGTGCAGTAGCAGCCTTGCGAACTTCTACATCCTTCAGAGGAGCTGCGAGTGCACGAACGTGTTGTTCGACAAAGACATGGTAAAGGGGCTTGCTTTGATGACGTTTGATAATGTATTCTATAATCTTGGATGATAGTTCTTCGAAGTCTTCTTTAGTTCGGGGTTGACAGGATATCAGGAAGTCTAATTCGGAAGAGGATGTGCCTGAGATGATACCATAATGTTATCAACACTTCAACAAACCACGACGAAGACGTACCACCCAGAGCAGCGGCGCCAAATAGATCTGCGGCATTGTTCAAATCGGCTTTGAGTTCTCTCTCCCTGTCTCTCCTTGCTTTTTCTTTTGGGTCAAGGACATCATCAGAGTCATAGGTTATGTCGTCGTCAAGTTCGCCTGCTGCTTTTTTCCGAGCTTTCTCTGCTTCCTTTTCTGCAGTTTCTGTTTGAGAGTCCCTTTCTTCTTAGGAGGTGCAACGGAGGCTTTGGGTTGGTCATCTGCCTCTGACTCTGAAGAATCCTCCCAGTCTGACTGTAGAATTATTAGAATAAATCCATAGAGAAATGTGGATGTACGCACGACTGGACCATTTTCGTCCTCGTCCTCGCCCTCCCACTTTTTGGAGGCTAGTGCAGGCGCAGGTGTCTTCTTCTGTACGACTGGTTCGCTATCCGATTCTTCTATAAAGAATTTAGATGGAAATTTTGAGCAAAAACAAAGGAGTCCATACCCCAATCTGACATTGTAGATGTTGGTGGTTATCTATTCTGTCAGATATTCTAAGATCAATGGACTCTCGGACTTTGCCGATCCCGTCTCTTCTCTTCCGAATTATGAGCAGGTCCGTCATTTATTCTTTTCTTTTTCTTCCTCTTTGTCTTCCTCATTATTTCCCCAACTATTGTACAGTACCTCAACACGGCTTTTAAAACTTGCACTCCGCTAGTCAAGAGCCACGGCTTTACACGTGAAGCTCTGGCAAATTCAGTTTTGCATCTCCCACCCCCGGAAACACACACCTCACCTCTTTCTGATGCCGCCATATCTTCAGTATTCGGTAATGGATCACAAGCTCAGCGTGCACTCATTAATCACTTTCTTGACTCCGGCGTCGAACAAATGAAACTGCGCGCTCATACGATACAGAACACTCAGAACCGAAATGCTTCTGTGAAAGAAGTATTGGAAGAGAGATTAAAGTGGAACGAACCTGTACTGGAACACCTAACAGAAGCATTTGCGTTATTGGCCGCCACCGAAAACGAAAGTGGGACTATTCTAAGCAGGCTGGGAGCGCTAAGAATTCCACCCGTAGATCCATTACCCGCATTCAAGCACGCTTGGAAAGTCGCAGATGAGGCTTGTTACTTGAGTAGTGATACATCGGGAGAGGTAAGCTTTCAATTTCAACTTTTGAACGAGTATATGCGTGTTCAAACGGATACAGTTATCTTGGTATGCGCGTCGGACATCGCTGGCTGCAATTTATGTTGTCACGGGTAAGCAAGTATGAATCTTTGTTGCAATACCCTGTGGTACTAATAGTATTTAGAACTGCACCAAATAACATCACCGCATACAGCTTCACAGTTCCTCGACACCCTGCTCGCGTCTTCTACTAATCTCAAGAAATCGGTGGATGATATCGAACTATTCAGTTTATACTTGTTTAAGAGTTTCAAAGGCATTGCCAAAAGCTCCGGCATGATATAGTTATTGTGGGTCTCTTTTCTTCACCATTGCACCCAGCGATCTCCATTTTCCGGCTCGGGATGGTGGACGGTGTACCGGATCAAAGAATAGAATGAAGTCTGAGGTTCATGGGTCCACCTGACTCCCGGGTGCAATTCAAATATATTGGATTACACGCTCCTTCTTTGACTGTATGCGGGAATAGAAGACCGTCTTCCTTTTTTGTGAGTAGGTTTTTAGAGCTAATAACAAATGTTATTCATTTCTTGCGCAGTTTGGTCCAGCTACGTCATTAACATCGCAACGGTTGGCCGGTTTACCGAGGTTTACCGTCGCACAATGTTGCTTGGATACGGTCTAATGCTGGGTGGTCACTAGGTGGTCAACTCTGGCTTCGCACGTGTTTCTAGTGTGCTATCCAAGAAGTTTTTGCTCCCTCTATGCATATATGCTGGGTGTCAAAACCTTGCTTCGCTCGGTTACATTACCCAGCTGGGATAGGGCTAAGCCCTTTGAATCTAAAGAAGAGTGTCATACCTCTTCTGTTCGATGGGAAGATTCTCTAGTATTCCGTGCGGATCTTGAGAAAACCATTAAGATATTGGTATCTTTTAACGCCAGAAACCTTGTTGGCTTCTCACCCAACTTCTTCGACATTTGCTGATGTCTTACAGTCCCTTCGCTCAGCTAAAATGAGAAGACCACATGGAGAGGCGTAGAGCGTACAAGAATAACGATAATACCCGTACACCATATTTGAAGCTCATCGCTTATAACCCACCATACCACTCCCACACACATCCCCACAATCACTTCCGGTAGCTTCCGGTGCTTTCCATAGCTGTGCACATTTCAGCGAAGCAAAAATAAACACGTACTAACAGAACATCAAGTTCTTTTAATCTTACTACCGCTCATACATACGCAGTTGTTTCTAGTGCATAAAGCGAAGCGGGAACGGCTTCCCATTGGGCATGTGTTCATTGTAAGATGGTATTGAAGAAGGGGTGCATGTGTTGTTCAGGTGTTTGCTGAATGCTTCTCCTCTAAAAATGTTATCTGTACAAGCGCGCGTCACTCTCCTCGAGTTTCAAATTGACGCTATTCAACCTACCGGTTCCAGTCTGTTAAAAAAACTTGGAGCAGGGGTTTTTCATCAGCTCTTCATATTACTCGGTTACATCTCCCACAGTGCAATATCCTTCATGGACACTGTTCTAGAGTGTTACATGGTCGCCTACAACGGCAACCGGATGTAAAGAATAGCGCCATGAAGTGAAAACCTAACGGAATGCTCTGATCAGCGCATGTGAATCAAACAAGTTGGTATTTTTGGTTAAGCATGGCTGTGACGTGCTGGACTCTATCATAATAACTTTCCATCGCAGTCAAGCAAATCGTGGAAGCAATACGCTTGTCTGGTGGTTGACCCTGCTTCGATCTTCACTGCACACGGCCTTGGTCCCACGGCCTGGTTTTCATCCTATAAAACACAATGATGAGAGCCCTAGTACCGTATCTCCTCGTTCTGCTCAACTATGAAGCCTCCCTCGCATTTCAGAGAATCTTCTGATATAAGCGCTAGTGACCTCCCCGCTGGGCCGTCTCCTGGTATACAAGAAAAACAGTCATTCTTCAACTCCGACATATTCCGTTTTGCAATATTTCTTGCCATGGAGGTTGCCTTCACGGCTCTTACATGGTACTGTATCAAAAGTCCTCGACAGCTTCCCTTTCTTAGTCTCAGGGAGTCATATATCAGAAGTGGATTCGCTACAATTTTCAACTTCTGGCATGGCGTCGCTCTGGCTTTCGCCGCTGGTATATGTGCAAACTCATTTAGTAGGGAATGGGCAGCACGAGAAACAAGAACCGATATGGTGTCCACAGTAACTGGGACTCTTTACAATAAATCTTTCTACTTCTTCAAACCTCGCGCGACAAACACGTACAGGATCGCTCTTGTTGCTTCTTACCTCATCCTCTTAATGGGAACCACTGCATCATCCACAATTACCATCTCCTCTGGCGTTCAGAGCTCTCACACTCTACCAATCGCTTCTCTCCCTCAAATCGACGTTCGGTTAAATGGCGACCTTGATTCGCCAATTGTTTTGGGTCTTCGTGAGCGTCTGAAGAGGGCGACCATGATCGTTCAACTGGAAAAAATTGATGGTCGACCTTTCAGCTTTATCCCTCCACCCAACCGGCTGGTTCCACTTCCAATCGACGTCATCACTTTATCCAATCATGTTTCATATGTTTCGGACGTTGTGCAGTTTCGACACTCGTGTTCTTGGAGATCACCAGATCGTTTCGATGGAACGTATTTTCAATTAGACGGAGAAGACTGGGAGGTCCACCGAGACACCGGTGGTTCGCTTTTGAATAACGCTGACACTTGTAAGTGTTATATTTCAAGTAAATTACTCAAATGTGGGATGTGTAACTAATCAAACGAAACAAAACAAATAGTCGACTCAAGTACCAAGAAGCCTGGCTCAACAATTATCCAATTACTTCCAAGGGATCCACGGCGAACCCAGGATTTGCGGTTTATCTCTTCCTTGGAGGTAATACAACAAATCCCGTATTTGTAGACGAGGAAAACACCAACAAAACATTTATTGATCTCTCGGATTTGCCATCCTTCAGGGATCCCCTTGGGTTTGTTTCATTCGATACGCGACCAATGGAGAGTTCAGAGACCTGGGTTGCTGCACCACTTGCTACATTTCTCATTTGCTCACCGAACCTGCAGTTCGAGACGGATACTGTAGTGCTTGCCCCTAACACCAACCTCACGGATCCAGATATCACACTCCTCGCTGCGCAAGAATCGGATTCACCTCATAATATCCATCTGGAGGCTGCACGCTTGATAATCTCCCGAGCATTGGTTGAGGCCATCAAAACTCCGGATGATGTTATTGATGCTTCTCATGACATACCGCACGTCAACTTCAACTCTGTATCTTCCAGTATATTTATGCCTAATCCTAACTCTGGATCATGGAACCAGTCTTCTGCGGTCCGACCTCTTTCCATTGAAACGATCAATCAGAATGTTGATAGTTACATTCTTACTGCCTTGAAGGCGTTTACAGATGGGATTCAACCAAGAAGCAGGATCATTAATGTCTTGGGTGAAGGTGAATTTACGGCCAGTGTCCCAGCGACAGAAAGGATTTTCGGTCTTATTTTGACCACAACTCTAGAATGGAGTGTGTTTCAACTCGTTGTGGTCATAGTGGAGTCGGCGCTACTCGTTGTTCTTGTTGTCTTGAACAGGACCCAAAATCGTCGACCATTTGAACTGAACTATATTGTAAATAGATAGGTTGTTGTTATGTTATGTGCACAACCTTAGGTTTGTGGATAGTTGCATTATACTTTTCCTCAATTGTTCGTGTTTATATTGTACTACGTACATCGGTTGTCTGGTTAGTAATGGTCCCAAGAAAATGCTTTAGCTATAACACAAAAACGGATATTAGAATAGTAAGTGTTCCCCTCTGTAGTATCCCTACAGGTCCGTGAATCGAACCGCATTATTTGCCCCCTTGTTAGAGAGACTATTGAGTGCCCGGCTGTGTCTCGCTAGTATCACTTCTAGCATTGAGTGCAGTATATAGAGGTGCGTAGCGGAAAAACGATTGGATAGGTGTGCTTGAAGATGTAATGTGATTATGTATGGTGTCGAGCATGCATTTCTTTGACGAAAATACAACACAAGCATCTTCTGTGGCGTTTTGGAGAATGAGGTCGTTTACATTCTGGGTCTCCTTCAATGACAACTTAGTGATTGTGTATTTGTATGCATCGTCTTTAGTTGTGTCCGTCAGGCGACAGTGTCGCAGTTCTTTTGGAGTCGGGCTTCCAGGGTAGTGTGTTTCCGGAAATGGGACATGGATATCAATCAGGGTACTTTGAGTCTCCCGATAGAGCTTAAGGAATACCTTTGGATGCATGAGGAACGCTTCTCGGAAGCTATTTATACGTAGCACAAGTGCTAGGCGAGGACTGATGATGAACATGGAATGAATTGCAGCACCCATGATAGAACCCTCCATAGTCGCAAAGCTGTTGCTTCCCATAACAAATTCGCTTCCGTCGGCAGCCTCCCACATTCCAATATGATAACCGTTAGCGAATGCTGCATAATCCATTGCGAAATAATTGCCAACGAGTGTGTCCTTCTTGAGATCATCAGGATCGATTTCGGCAGGATTCCTATATTGCCGATCATTGGAAAATCTGGAGTTAATTTTCTCTCCTTCTCCAACTATCTCGGTATGCGAGGTATCGAGGAGATAAGAGAGACCATGGAGCCAAAGATCCTCCAAAGTCTTCAATCCGTGATCTTTCATGTACTTTTTGCGCCTACGAACTAAGCTTTCCTGCTGCTCTGATCCATAAAATCGTCCTCGAATGAATGGATTGTGATAATGCATGATAAATGTGAATTTCCTCAAGTCTCCCAATAGCTCCCGTGTTAACGTGAAAGAGCGTTTGTTAGCTCCAGAGGAGGACTCGATAGTTGTTAGAATATCTGCGGCCGAGCTCTCTAGTTTTGAAAGTTTTTTTTCCACTGGTTGCATCTTTTTGCCACTCGCACTAGTATCGCTTGTGTAGAGGTTGTTCCCAAACACTTTTGTAATACGTTGTGATTGTAAGGATTTCGTTGATAAGTCATAAAAATCGACTTTGTGCTTCCTAAGAGTTGTATATGTATATTAGATGAAGAAGAGAGGTTTACTCCAGTTCAGCTTGAATCATACCGTTTCACAGGACGTTGGTCAAACTTGCGTAGAACGAATTGTGGAATATAGTGTTGATAGTGATTGCGAACTTGGCACAACCTTGGTAATGAAGGTATCATTCTGGAGAGTGCACTGATAACACGAGGCTAGTGCTGAAGGAGGGTACAGGAGAAGTGATTTGGCCGATGAAAATTAGTTTTAATCATTATTACGTACAAGCATGAGTACAAGCATGTGGAGGTGAATCCAGGGTGAATCTCTCATGTACCACGGTGGCATTCTCTGGGAAAGTGCTATCTATTTTTCATGACTCTCATGTCTAACGAAAATTCTCTGGGACCACGAACGGAAAAATTATAGGTGACCTTTGATTATTGAAGCTTGCACTTACCGACTAGAGTCCTCGATCAACACGTTACGAAACACGCGACCTTTACACGGTATTGAGCATTGGGCATTGTCATTGATCGTTGATCGTTGAGCATTCTTTATGTCTTTTGACTGATTGAGGAATATGTATGTCTTTATATATCATATGTACACAGTCCAAGTTAGGAACGGTGAGAAAAATAATCATATACCATAAGTTTCTGTGTACGCCGTACATATAATATAATCTATGAGATCTGAGATTTTATGTTTATATTTGCAGCCTCAGTTGGCACTTTTGGGCTAAGATAGATTGCAAGAATCGAAAGGAAGAATAGCAAAAACAAGATATTTTGAATCGTGTCTGTGGTCGCCACTTTTCCTGTCGCGTTTAATTTGTCTTCTTTATTTAGGGGAGGGCCAGAATTATCTTCCACAGGAACCAGAGGGGGCGGAAGATCCTCCACTTCGATAAGCACTTGAGTAGCGGTTCCAGGCTCATCCCGGTATACGACCTCTGCTTTGCGACGAGTAATATCCTCTTTGTTTGCGCGCCACATAGGTCCCAGGGGCGACGTCGTAGTTTTCTTTGTCTTGACATGGCTAGGTTGTACCAAACGTAAAAATGCATCGTCTCCCACCACCGATTTCATAAAAGCCGGATTTTCTTCTGTTAGCCACTCGATAATGCCCACTAACATTGTGCCTTTTACTGTTGCTGCGCGCGTGCCCTTTTTCGTAGACCCAGTGTTAAAAAGATAGTTGATTAACAAGCTGGTGTATCCAAGGACTCGTGTCGAGTCCTCAGGAGACAAAGTCTCGACAATAGCATGTTTTATTTGACTCTGTTGCGTTTCTGCATCATTCGCTGACACACCGAAAGATTTCAGACGATTCTTCGCGTGCGATAGTCGAGTACACATTTCGAGTGCCATAGGGTGCTGTTGTTTGGGATCGGCAGTCATGGCTCGATAGAACCAGAAAAATTCATCCCAATCAGAACGGAATTCCATCTTCATTCCCTCCAGAGCTGTACGCAATCGGCGATCTGCGTCCAGCTCTTGAGGAATGTCGATATTCGAATGTTCCGTTATTGCTACCACAAGAGGAAAATAACGTTCGTGTGTATTTCCCCGGTCGAATTGAAGTGAAGGACTAGTAATATGCGCTTGCACTTCTTCTAACACGGAATTCTTCGAAGAAAACACCAAGTTTCCGTCGTCTGGAATATTCAACAAAACGACATCGTTGACTGCCCTGGTTTGGTCCGCTGTGAGCTTCGTGATTGAATAACTAAACCTGTCCTTCAATGCAATATTGGTGGCACGGTACTCGCATTTCTCTTCATAGCCTCCGAAAGCTCCGAACGGACTACCGTGCCAATGGACTTGAGGATAAGAGATCTCTATATCATAGAGTGAACTCTTCATCTTCCACCCGCTCATGGATAGCACCTGGACACTATTACATCGTAGGACAAGAGCCAACTTTGGAGATACAATGAATAAGCGATGGATTTGTACAGTTACCCCTTGGGACGAGAGTAACATGTGGGAGCAAGACTTCGTATCAAACATGAGACCTTCCCATAGACCGAAACTATTGTTCCCCATGACGAATTCTGTTCCAGGTGCTGCCTCCCAGATACCAATGCGGTGCGTATTGGCCAAACCTTCGTAGTCCATGGCAAAATAATTGATGGAAGGGTCTAGCCTTGTGGTCCACATTTCATGCCATTGGTACGAGGGGTATTTGGCTACTGTAAGTTCTCCCTCTCTGACGATGTGAGAGTGTGGTGTGTCCATCACATAGGATAAACCGGCGAGCCAAACATCCTGGTATGAATGTAAACCATGCTTTTCCATATAATGATTGATCCAATCCTCCATGTGTTCCTCTTTCTTTTCTCCAAAATATCTATCCCTAACAGACGCGGTTCTAAAATGCATGACGTAGACGAATTTGCGTAAGAAACCAAGCGATTCTCTCGTCAACGTGAAAGAACCCTTCTGGGTAGCGCTCTCGATAGAATTAATGATTCGTGATGCCTGGTTCTCCAATTGAGACAACTTCTCCTCCACATTACAACTTATTCCATCCGTCTTGTCATTGTAAAGGTCTTTCTCCCCAAATAACTTTGCAACTGGACGATGTTGTAATGTTTTCGTGGAAATGTCATACACGTTCAGAAGCTCTGTCTCGATATGGTACTTGTTCCGTGTCTTCCAGGACCCTTTGTTGCGCTCTTTCACAGTTCTATGTAATCGCTTAGAAACTTATAGACGCGGTTTGGGGTCGATAGGCTTACTTGGGGGGACCTTGAGCCTCAAGGAATTTGCGCAATATAAAACGAGGGATATAGTGATGATATTTGTTGGCCTTAGAGGCTGCCTTTCTTGACCTAGGCTTAGACTCCATGGGTGGGGGAGAGATGGATAACTCAGGCTTAACAGAAGAAAGCTAGACGTGGCAAAGGAAGCCCAATCCCATTTTCTCACCCAACCGATGGGAATTTGGTTGTCAGTCAGCCTCAACGTTACGTCACGACCGATCCGACGGTAACTTGTAAGTACACATATGGATCGCAATGTTTTACACTAATATGGGGAAGTGGGAGTATCCAAGCTGAGAGCACTTATGACACATAGACAATGTAACTTGAACTTTCCCAACAATTCTTTAAATTGATATGAATATCTCTTTGCTACATATATGGAACGTGCTGAATTGCAAACTGACATGAATAAGTAAAATAACGTTGATATGTTGAATCACAATACTTACTTTCTCCACAAAATTTCTGGTACAACATGCTTACAATCATACTCTTGTCAAACGCCCAAACACATCTTTTCCCGCCACACTTTTGAGATAATCCGGATTTTCTTTCACCATCCATTCCACAAGTCCGACAAGCACTGTATGTTTAATAACAAACCCATCAGTTTTCCTCTTGGGTCGTTCATATCGCAAAAGAAAATCAACTGCAGCAGCGGCAGCGGTAAAAACGCGGTTAGAATCTTCACGAGACAAACTATCCACTATTGGCATATTTGGATACCGAGTACCGGGCTTGTTTATCGAATTGAATACGTATTTTGCTTGAGAAAGTCGTATACGCATTTCCAGTGCCAATGGATGTAATTGGTTAGAATCAGCGTTCATCGCCCTATAACACCAATAATATTCATCCCATTCCGAACGAAACGAAATAAAACCTCGACGTAAAACTTCCAAAACAACGCGCAAACGATAATCAGAATCCAACTCCTGAGATGCATAATGGGGACTCAATAGTGTCTCCAACTTTATCATAAGAGGAAAATATCGTTTATATGGTTCATGCATTGTAAGATAAACCTTGAAGTCGGCTTGTGTGACATGTGAGCGAATGGTATTCAATGCAAGTTGTTTCGAAGAGAAGACTAAGGAGCCATTCTCGTGGGTGTGTAGAAGAATTACATTATTCACTGCCTTGGTTTTTTCTTCCGTAAGTTTCGTGATTGAGAAAGTGAATGTGTCTTTTTGGGCAGCAGGGGTAGTTCGATACTGCCACATCGCTTCCTGGAAGGTAGTAGCATCTTTAGACAAAGAGGGTGTTCCATGCAAACAGATTACAGGGTCCTCCATGTTCACATCGATAAGGGAACTTCTAACATGCTCCTTCCTAAATTCCTCGTTAACCATTCTGATCTTGTTCTCCCGAAGTATAAGGGCAAATTTTGGGGATATGACGAAAATTCGATGAATTGATGGTGATTCGCCAAGTCGTGCCAGTGCTTCTTGTGTTGCAGGTTCTAATCCGGTTGCGAGAAATATACCTTCCCAAAGACCAAAACTATTGTTTGCTACCACAAACTCCGTCCCAGGAGCTGCTTCCCAGACTCCCAAATAATGAGCGTTAGCCAGGGACTGATAGTCCATCGCGAAGAAGTTGATCCCAGGCTCTACTCTCGTTTGCAACATTTTCAACCACTGATCCCAAGGGTATTGAGCTTGTACAAGTTCCCCCTCCCTAACAAGGTTACTGTGAGGAGTGTCCAAGATATAATTGAGGCATTTGAGCCATATATCTTCGGTGGATTTCAAATTATGCTCTTTCACATAATGGTCCATCCAATCCAGCAAACTGAAACTCGCCTGTCTACCCTTCCCGAAATACATCTCCCGAACCTTCGGTGTACGAAAATGCATTATATAAACAAACTTCCTCAAAATACCCAAGGACTGTCTCGTTAGTACGAAAGAGCCCTTGTTGCATTTATGGATAGTTTCTATGACGCGCGCTGCTTCATTCTCCAGCAGAGACAACTTCTTCTCCACAATTTGGGAATCGATACCATGTGTGATGTCGGTGTAAAGATTACTCTCGCCGAAACTCTTGGCTAGGGTTCGAGTTTCAAGTGTTTGGGTGGAAAAATCGTAGATATTGAGGAGCTCCGTTTCGATGCCCTTTTTCTTCGCCTTCCAGTACGCCTTGCTGCGTTGCTTAGACGTCCTGCATAAACACGTTTGTGAGAAACGTCAAGTGAACGTTGATAATAAGATAATACCTTGGAGGACCTTGCTCTTCGAGAAATTTACGCAATATGAAACGGGGGATGTAGTGTTGGTATTGTATCTGAGGATCCGACCTGTTTGAGCCAGATGCCATGGCAATCTGCAGGTACAACAGAAAAGCGGGGTGAAGGCTGGAACTGGAAAGCTGGGTGAGGTTCGTTGCCAAGGTGTGAGAAAGAGGATTTTAACTCTTCCTCGTGTGCCATAGAAGCTCATCCCTCACCGTCTAAAAAGAGTTTCGGGATTAGAATGGGAATGCGGATACAATATATCAAATATAAGGTTAACAAGTTATCGTGATCGGATATTGCGTGGTCATGAGCGAACGGTGTAAAGAAATCCTAGGGAAACGAGATGATTCTTGATTCAACGGCGGACTCGCAAGAATACGATACCGAACTTGGAACTGTAGGATGGACAGGTCGTCACAATTTCATGAATAATGGAGAGATGAATGAGTCAATTGAAATCATGAATAGAGACAGATATGTAAGCTGATGATACAAAACCTAGATAATGCTACTTCATTACTCCTCATCATCGTCATCTTCAGCCTCCGCAAGCCACTACAACAAAAATCAGAAATGATATACCTATATCTCCCATAGAATAAATAAACGTACCTTAAGGAATGGTTCGCTAGCCTTGCGAACCTTCTTACTAGTATCCTTATCGGTATACTTCTTGCTGACATGAGTACCCCACTGGGTGATAACTTCCTCTTCAAGGACGTCAGCTTGGTAGAACTCCATCAACAACTTGGGTACGGCTGGAATAAGGTCGGGATGCATCAATCCGACAAGCCGCTCGAGTCCACCGAGTAAAGCTTTTTGGTGCCTTTCGGAAGTAACCAGCTGTATAAGGAGTGAGTTAAACTGGCCAATATCTATTATACCAATATATATATATATATACCTTGCGGAACAATGGGGCATATGCTTTGGCTTCGACGACTGCGTTTTCGGTGAATAAAGCCTGCATGAGAACTAGGATAGACTTGTGTTTCTTCTCAATCCCCAACTCTTCGACCTTCTTGTAGACTGCGACAGCAAAGGACTTTGAGTCTTCGGCTTCATCCCTTTTCTCTTCAACCCACTTGCCGAGGAGCGAGTAAGGACTATTAACATCGTCATCACTACCCTCGTCATCACCACCAAGGACAGTGGCAGCCATAGCGCCCTCCAAAGCTTTGATACGCTGTTTGACAGCCTCCGGGGAGGTATCGGCACCCCAATCCTCTTTTACTAGAACTGAGTCATCATTAAGTTCCGCAGCTTCCGCCTTGATCTTCTTAGTCAACTCGTCATCGCTCTCGGCCCCATCAGCGGCAACCGCATTTTCGGCATCTCCTGTATCAGCGGGACTATTGCCTCCACCGACACTTGCGGCGGCGGTTCCCTTCTTATCCCTCTTAGACTTGACGGGAGGATTTTTGAGGATGAAAGTGGTCAACTTGTGACGCATATCGATTCCGGTGCGCTCTCCACATGCCTTGCAGTCACGGATAATTTCCTCATGCCTTCCACTCTTGAGGATTACAAGATCCGTTTCCGGATTTTTGCAAGACTTGCAAAGGACGAATTTTTCAATGAATTGGTCGAGAAGCTCACGTAAACGATTCGCATCGTGAGCACCGTTGACAATGTATCTGTCATTCTTCTCGTCGAATGAAGTTTGAGCACCGAGCTCACAACCGAAGAACTTGGTTGGATAGGCAGGTGGGCGACTGAGAGCACGAGCAACGTCAGACATGTTAGGTACAACGGTCTTGATTCCGTTGCCCTTTCCCTCGATTTTAGTGGTCAAGATGGGCATACTAAGTGAATATATGCGTTAATTACTGTATTACTGATATAGATAGAATCTCGCTTACCGGTAGCGATAAAACTTGTCATCGACATCGCGACGAATGTTTACAACGCCTCCGGAAGTCATGTTGGATAATTGTATGATTTAACGTTGCTAGACGTCGCATGAGCGAAAGATGAAAGAAGAAAAAGAGATAGATTGACATACAAAACTGGTAGAAGGTCTGGACGAATGTTTATGCTTTGGTATAGCAATTGGCGGACGAAGCATGAATCCTCTGCCGGTACAGAAGAGGATGCGTAGAAGGGAGTGAGAAGAGTAGGTAGACGCTATTGTGAAGACCTGGTTAAAGACTTCACAAGGAGAGACGGAAGATCGTGGTCGAGTGTCAAGTTTCGAAATGCCCACGTTGCCTAAATTCATATTTTTCGGTCTCGGGCTTCGGCTACTTCCGAGATCCCCGTCCGGCCTCATAATTGATCAGGGTTCCGTTCCACTAATCGTAAATTCATCCCTCGTATTTATTGGAAGATAGGAATGCTAGAAGCTGCATAGGAGGAGTAGTCCAAAGGCATATCTAACAGCTACGTGAGCCTCCAGCTTCTTTTTACACTTTGTGGTATACATACTTCGATGCCGAACCAATCGGCCAAATCTGCGCCGCAGGAAACCGCAAGGCTTCGTCAGCGATCGGCATAGAGCGTATATGGCGCGTGTGTGCACGCTACTTATCGATGGTTACTTTCTTTGCTGACATGTCAATTCAGGGCAATATTCACATGCACAAAATAAGCTTCCCTTCGAACGTGTACTCTTCCGAGCACAGTGATTATTTTATCTTTATGTGACATACCATATTTATTTCCTCAATGTAACAAGCCCTGCTGGCGTAGTGGTAGCGCGTCTCACTTGTATGGCAATGAGAAGGTCACTAGTTCAATCCTGGTGTGGGGCATTTAATTTAATTTTTTTGTCACTATACCTACTAAAAAGATAATGATACACTCCAGTTGTAATAGAGCCATTTGATAAACGTACTGTTCACTTGAAAAAACTATCATTATACATATGTCTATTAAGATTATCTATCTATCAGTATTATTGGAGGTCCAACATTATATATAAAGTCCCATATTAATTTGATGAGCTAAACCAAACAGGCGTGTACTGCGTTAGGCTTCCCTTCTTCCAACACCAAAATCCAACAACCACCCAACACAACACACACACAACACACAACCATGGCAGAACTCGTTGATTCAATGCTAGATCTAATGAGACGACTACCTCCTACAAGGACAGAAGAAAACGTTAATGCTTTAATTAACATTTGTCCAGACTACGCAGATGATCTTTTGGGTAGTGTTGATCAACCTCTTCAACTTAAAACAGATCGTGCTACTGGACGTGATTATCTGGCTTGTGATTATAATAGAGATGGTGAAAGTTATCGGTATGTTTTCATGAATTTTTTATTGTTTTTTTTTGTTTCATATGGTTGTTGGCGGTGATTGTAGTTGGATGTTGGATTGTAATGTCAGATGAAATTTAACTGACTTTACATTTTACTGTGTTTTAAAAAGATCACCCTGGTCAAATGATTATGATCCTCCTTTGGATGATGGAACCATTCCAACCCCTAAATTGCGTAAATTGGAGATCGCAGCAAACGAAGCTTTTGATACCTATCGTGAAATGTACGTGTCCTTGATTTCAATTTCATTGTTTCACTTTTGAATGTAGTGCTTATAACCCATCTTGATTGGAACGAAACGGGAATGCGTGCGTACAGGTACTATGAAGGAGGTGTATCATCTGTCTATCTCTGGGATTTAGAAGATGGTGGATTCGCAGGTGTAGTTCTATTCAAGAAGAGTACGTGCTTTCTATCAGGATAAGAGTTTCAATTGCTAAACTTACTCTATCACTCTTACTCCGTCATGTTCATGTTTATCTTCCCTTTCTATCATTTCTTCTATTACCTCACCTCCCTCCTTGAACCTTGTTGGGATCACGAAAAAACCGGGTACCTGATACCTTCCTACATTGCATCTCCTATACATACGCACACAACCCGTATACACGTCACTATGCATCGTGGTCTATTACCCATCATAGCAATGATGCCATCTTCAAATCAAGAACCTTCGGGATCCTGGGATTCGATCCACGTCTTTGAGACAGCTGAACGAGGAAGACAGGCGCACTACAAACTTACATCCACAATCATGCTTCAAATCACGACGTATCAGAATTCAGAAGAAGGTGGTGTTGAGAATGAGAAGAAGAATGCGAATGCCGGCGTAAACTCAAATCCGAACCCTTCGAAACATAAAGATATTCATTTTAAGCGAAATGGCGAAGTCACGCTTAGTGGTAGTATGACTAGGCAGGTACGTGAATATTTGGGAGATTTCAGAACTCGTTTTTGCATCATTTGTAGAAGTCCGTTGGTATCGCACCACTGAGCGCTTAGATTCCGAATTTCTTTAACTTGATTTTTTGATTATCAAAATTGCTGAGACTGATTATCACCTAACATTTCCACAGATTGAACAGGACTGGCCTATTCATGATCCATCTTCACACATTACGAACACCGGCCGCATGATTGAAGAGATGGAAATCAAGATGCGAAACTCACTACAGGAGGTACGAATAAATTGGTAACCATGTCATATTGTTTCCTTACTAATTGTGTATTTTTTGACAGGTGTATTTTGGCAAGACGCGTGATGTTGTATATGATTTACGAAGTGTGGATGACCTAGAAAGGGCTCGTCGACAACGAGAGCTCCAGAAAGAGCTTGTTGGGTTTATTAAGCCCGGAAGGCAGTAACGAGACATGGGCAGTGTACGATAGACATCAGCAACGCAAGTATTAGTCACAACACAAATAGGAAGATATGGGGTTCGGAAGCGATCACCGCCTCAACTGTTCGTCGGCAATTGGATTCGCATGAATCGTGATCTGAAGGTGTGATAGAATTAGCAGACAGGCACGACAGGACAGGGTAGACCGCTCACGTTGTTGAGTTTAATTTCGCTGAGCGGTCTGTTTTTGTTGTTGACGGGTACGCGTTCCATGGCATCAAGGGTAGAGTCTGCACCGTCAATAACTTTACCAAAAATAGTGTATTTGCCGTCGAGGTGTGGCTGCTTGGCGTAAGTAATGAAGAACTGGGACTTGTTTGTATCTGGACCAGAATTGGCCATAGCGACGATGCCTCGTGCATTAAACTAGGGAGCACATTGCGGATCATCAGAAGCGCTTAGATTACCCGTTGAGAGAAGCCTCACCTTGAGAGTGGATCTGATTTCGTCTGGGAAAGGAGCACCCCAAAGACTCTGGCCGCCTTTGCCTGTGCCGGTGGGATCGCCTGTCTGGATCATGAAGGCCTTGATGTTGCGGTGGAAGATGCAGCCATCGTAGTAGCCTGATGCGGAGAGGGCAAGAAAGTTCTGTCGGCAGCTGGGCGGTCAGATATGGGTGAGACGGGTAGCTGATGAAACACAACCACCTCTGCAGCCTTTGGAACAGCCTCACAGAAGAGTTCTATCTGTGACAGGTGGGTCAGTGTGAGTGTGACATGGGTACTGGGATGGGTGAAGATACCTTGAGATCGCCATGGGAGGTATGGAGTGTGAGTGACTGAATGTGTGTTGGTCAATGGCAGTCATCGAACGGACAGAAGACTGACCATGGCAAAACAACGCCAAGTGTGACGTCCTCAATGCTGATACACAATCCCCGTCACACCCTTGATGCAAATATAGCCATGATTGATCTTCGGTATTGTCCTCAAATCTCCATGTTCCAATCTTTCACACTCCCCTCATCACCACCATCATCTTCCCTCTCCAATGCGTACCCCTTCTCTCTACAGCCAGGACGACCCCATCTCAGAGGCCCTGAAGCCCCCTCCAACAGAGACTGAGTCTGAACGTATCGCCCGTCTCCAGTCGGAGGCTGAGGCCCGGAGAATCTCCGAGCAGATTGACGAAGATCTCAGAGAAGAACGAGAGCGCATTAAACGTCGCAAGGGCGATGTCAAGGTATGCATCTGGCCTCGTTCTATGCGCATATATTCACCTCTACCCCAGCTTTTGTTGCTAGGTCAAGCAGAGAGCGGGAAATCTACCCTACAAAAGCAGTTCCAGCTCATGCACAGGCCCAATTCGCTCGATGAAGAACGAGTGTCATGGAAGACAGTCATTTATTTCAACGTCGTGCATTCCATCAAACATATCCTCACCACGCTCGAGGCGTGGGACGATGCCCTAGACGACAGCGAGGATGACACAGTATCTTTCACTGAAGAGCAAGCAGAAGCACGTGGAATCGCAATTCAAGCATCCCCAACCAAGTCCCTTCTCACTGGTAGTCTTAACAACGGTTCAGCAGGCTCCACAAACTACGCCGAAGTCACGTCCGCTAGTCATACCGACGCCTGGCAGCGAGAAGCAGGTGCCACTCAGATTGCTACCTTGCGACAAAAACTTTCTCCACTTGTAGCGACAGACACCCAGCTCGCAGACCGGCTAAGCGGCGGAATTGACGTTTCTGGTTCGGGTAGGGGTAGCGTTTACGTGAGAAGTGGTTGGCAGGCCCGCACCATAGAAAACGCTATGGGACGCATGAAAAAGCGGACTAGTTCTGGTAGGAAGGAGAGCATTTCTTCCGAGGTGCAACAAGTACAGGATATTTTGATCATGGACATTGCACGATTGCTTGCATTGTTTGAAACCGACATCCAGGAACTATGGAATCATTCCATCGTCAAGGGTCTGATTGCTAAACGTAGGCTGAAGCTCGATGAATGGTCTGAATAGTACGTTATATTCACAACAACTATAGCTATGTGCTAATTATACCAAAAGTTTTCTCAGACACATCACTAGGGTGGCAGCACCAGATTATATTCCATCTACTGGTATGCGTTTTTAATGCCATATGCAACAATGTCCTGATTGTTTGCTAGATGATATCTTGCATGCACGTATTCAAACCATGGGTGTAGCGGAACATATCTTTGATGTCAACATACACGGAAAAGCGGTAACCTGGCATCTGTATGATGTTGGCGGCGCTCGCGGGCAAAGGCATTCCTGGGTTCCATACTTTGATGACGCAAATGCCATTATATTCGTAGCTCCCGTGAGCGCATTTGACCAGGTAAGGTATTCTCCTTTTTTTAATATCTGATCGGCCGTAACCATATGTATTTAGTACTTGGATGAAGACCCCCGCGTTAACCGCATTGATGACTCCTTACAATTGTTCACTCAAATATGCTCAAACGCTCTCCTCAAAAATGTTCATCTGGTTCTCTTTCTGAGTATGCATATATCAATCTATGAGTTAATATCTGCTAAAAAAAAGCCCTAGATAAAACAGATCTCCTGAGAGGGAAGTTAGATAAAGGTCTCAAAGTTCGCAAATAGTACGTTCCATCTACAATCCCCAAGGTTCAATGCTCAGTGAATGTTTAGTATTACGTCATTTGGAGAGCGCACCAACGACTATGAAACTGTATTGAATTATTTCCGTGCCCATTTCCTGCAAGTCCACCGTAGGAATAACGAGAACCGTCGAGTTCTTTACACTCACTTCACTAGTGTCGTCGTACGTGTAATAATCTACGCATTCTAAGGTTTATTTCTCACGTGTATTAGGATACCAAAGCAACCCAACGCGTTATTGGAAACGGTAAGCATGAATGTTTCTGATTACCTCACGACATAGCTCACACGTTTTCAACAGTACGAGACTCGATATTCAGAGGATATCTACAATCTGCGGCGTTGGTTTAAAAAGGTGTTGAATACCCAACACGTCGAGCATGAAATCACGAACACAGACATTTAGTCACCCAATACCTTAATTTGCCAATACGGCTCACTAATATGCCCTCCTTTTTACATCTCTTTGGGATTCCTGCGACCACAAGCGAATTTTCTTCTTTTTCTTGCCGTTGTGTTGTGTAACCGTACATATGTTGTGTTTGTTTTTGTTGCTTTCTTTGTTCCATAGCACTATGATTATTCGAGGTCGTATCAATACATTGCCTTTCTCTATCGGACAGGTCCTAATAGTTGCTAGGGAAGTATATGTTCCATTCCGGTTTGGAGCCATCGTGTGATTAGTTCTATTAGGAGTGTCAGTTTTGTCATTAGTTTGACAATTGAGATTTTAATCAAGGGAATTTGATTACTCATGTAGCTACAAGCGTTGGTATATTTAGTACATTTCAATCATTGCTCATAGGTGTGAACAAAAAAAAGAGAGAAGTACTATCATTACCCAGAAGTTCGGAATCACCAGAAGTTCGGAATGTCACAAAAGTGACCGTGATAGTTTCAACCTCCGCTTCACACTACCGCGTGCGGACGTTCAATGATATATGATGTGCGATCAATACTTCATCAATATTCAATATCCGACATGGCAAGGCTTCGGCAGGCGTGACAACCCTTCCAAAAAATTTCTTCAAAAACCCACATTCCTTCCCACAAAAAAATGGTATGATAACATTCAGAATAGTGTAAATAATAAGCATACAAGTTTTCATGCACAAACTTGCCCTGAGCGATGAGGAAAACGGGAATTCCGAACTTGTGGTGATTCCGAACTTCTGGGTAATGATAGTATACGATTCCTGGTAACGTCGCCTTCCGTGAACTATATATATATGGGTTTCTTGGACTGCCTTCGGGTGTATCAGAAACTATTATAATCATTGATCAGCTATTACTAGTGTAAGTGTATTAATACAATTGATAGTGATGGTTTATCCTGTCAGAGATGAAGATATAAATTCCACAAAAAGTGGAAGCATAAGAAAGATTGTTGTATGCGCCTTGCAAAATATGAGGGAGTTTTTTATATAATAATTTTAACGTCCCAGAGGTGTAGTCTTTATGACGGACGGGGTTTTAAAGTTGCACTTTTTAATGCATTGTACAAGTTCCACATCTTAGTGGTGGGATGAATAGAAACGTTATAAGCTATAGCCTAAATAGAATGTTATAACATTCGACCGAATGATTATAGCCGCCGTAGCACAATGGTAGTGCGTTGCTTTCCTAACGACTATCCATCACAAGCGAAAAATTTGACCTTGTGAAAAAAATGATGTGGTGTAAGGCAGAGGTTGTGGGTTCGAGCCCCATCGGCGGTTCTTCGTTTGACACGCAGACTTTTTTTTTTTTTTTAGAATTGAACCCAGATTGAACCCTTTTCGCTCAAGTTCAATCAAGTCGCCAACAGCGAAGAGGGAGGAATGTACATTTTTTAGACGCTTTTAGGGGGGGTAAACCTATTCGGAAACCCCGGAAGCCCCGGAAAAACCACCAGAAAATTAGAAACCTCTCTAAGGTTTCTCAATAAGACGTCTATAGGCAAGTCTGGCATACTGGTGTTCGTCAGTATTCCCATGATATGAATATTGGTTAAAGAAATAGAAATAAAATATATATAGCTGTGCACTTAGCCCACCCGTACATAGTCATGTCTCGTGAGTGAAGCATCTAGCGCACAGCGCGAGATGCGATTTCTTGTGAAGAATACTCATGTTGACGATTCACATTCCAACTCTCACATTCCAATTACCACTTCGACCACCTTAGCAGTACATCGCTAGTGCAACGATATACGTTGCCAATCCTTTTACTTACCCACCCACCATCCCTCGGAACAACATTAGGTGTGACTCCGAACGACTGGGTGAGCTCTCGTCGTTCTTCCGTTGCATCGCCAGGCTCATCCACATCATGTTCCATATCCGACATTCTCCCTCTTCTAAACTAAATGGACATGATGCAGTCTCCTCTCCCAAAACTTCAAAGTGTTATTCTGTAAGATCATTATATACATTTATATACATATTCTATGCATGATCATCTACCGCCTACATGAGTTTCACGAACAAGAGTTGCTAAGTTCTCCTTATAAGTATAACTCTTCAAGTTCGTAATTTCCAGTCTTATCCGAAGCTACAGGTAACTGAGTAATGACCATGTCGAGTGACTACCGAGGCCCAAGTTAACCGGTACCAATGTTGCCGCGTCATTATCACAATACTAAATCACTGTGTGAGAGTGTAGCTCTGTAGTGTACTTACTCGAGCAGACTCGATACCACCGTCCTACTAATAGTCTATATACATAGACCCAAAGTGCAGTATTCAAATTTTATGCTCACCGCATTACCCAGGTTTATCAGACTCAAACCGGACGAGCCTCTGGAATAACATCAACAGCGGCCGCAAACGCAGGCTCCTTCCCAGCCAGTTCCCAGCCGACCTCGCTGCGCACGTGAGATAGCTCCAGCCAAACAAACCAAACAGGGGAGGTATTACCATACCGAGCGCAGCGAGGGGCTGGCACAACAGGTTTCCCGGGCATCACCGGTGGCTGTGAAGGACGAGGGAACCTCGCTCGGAGCCTACGTTTACGTAAAACAGCTGCTTGTCACTGTTTGGCTTCGACCACGCGCAGAGAGGGGCAGGCTCCTTCCCATCCCCTCGCTGCACGTGCTCGGACTGAGAGACAAACAAGAACAACGCTTACGTAAATTTTAAGGAGAGTCCTCACGCAGCGAGGGGCTGGCACAATTCGACCGCCGAGTGGCTGTGTGCCGAGCTGAGTTTGAATGAGAAAGACATAACGCTCAAGGTCGTTTGAGGTTCCCATCAGCATCACCGTAACACATGTCCATTAATAGATCACGCTCACTGTTCACCTGAGTCGAAACATCCCCCCGATTTTTATTCTGTGAGTCAACTGTTGATACTCACCGGTTATCCGTGATCTCGTAAATCAGCTTTATCTGTCCATTGATTTCTTTCATGAGAATGAGCTGACACTAAATAGAGATGAAAATAAAGAGGTGGTATAGAGGAAAACATACAAAGACACTGTGTGTTCAGATTACAATGTTGTCAGCCAAAAGTATGTGGCTACCACTTCAAGGCAAAGTCAGCAATACCAGATAAAATTCAAGAGAGCACTATTGCAAAAATCTCGGCAGGGATACAATCAAAGGAACTGATAAGTTAGATGTCGACAGGGGAATTACTTCAGGCAGAGCCGAAAAAGGTTTCGAGGCGGGAACAGTATCACAAACACTCAAAGAAGGGTAGAAAGTTGGTGAGAGGAGGTGATGGTGATGATTCTGAGCTGGAAGAAAAAATTGAGGAGGAAATGAATTCATTGGTTTCACCAGAGCAAGATGATCTCAATGTTCAGTTGCAACTTACTCGGCATGAGAAGCTTGCAGGGATTGTAATTGAGATTAAATCAACTAGAGCTGGGATTCATTTATCGGGCCTTCATGAGTTTACAGGGGGGGTATCAGGCATACAAGAGTAGAAGTGTGATGTGACACACTGAATTAATCAACTATTATAACTACAGTCAATTACAGTAAACTTCCCAAAAACGACCTCTTTCTTGAGGACTCAAACCCCGCTCGGTAACGCCCGGTCGAATTGTGCCAGCCCCTCGCTGCGCGAGGACTCTCCTTAAATTTTACGTAAGCGTTGTTGTTTGTCTCTCAGTCCGAGCACGTGCAGCGAGGGGATGGGAAGGAGCCTGAGAGAGGGGATGAGTAGGAGTCTGCCGCAAACGTAGCTTTAGAGGAGGGTTTCTGGCCACGGTTTCTGAATAAGAAAAATGCCTTTCTGGTTTCTCCGGGGTTTCTCCCGGGTTTCTGGGGTTTCCGAATAGGTTTATCCCTTTTAGGCACTCTCTTATTGAATGGGGTAGGTTGGTATGGGTTTACTACTGAGCTGCACGACACTAACCAGATGTTAACCAGACTAACCGAGTCTAGGTGGTGTGGTAATAGGCTCCTGTGTCAGACGCAGATCGACAGTCTGGTGAAAAATTGACGACAAAAAAATGTTTCTAAGTAGAATCTCCTTCCATTCGTGCCACAAAGCCGCCACAAAGTCATACGTAACAGTGCGGAGAACTGACACTACAACATAAAATTACCAGAAGATGATGGCAATAATGGCTCATTATGGTGGTCGAAAGCTGGTTGGGAAGGCGACGCCGCGACCGAGTCTCATAACGTCAGTTGTGTTCCTGATATCTATTTAGTGAATTGATAGTAGTGTAAACCAGTTTTCGAGAACGACTGGACCAGGACTGGACTTTTGTAAGGTTTTACTCCGCCGAAGCCCTACGAGAGCCAAGGCACCAGGAATCCTTTTGCCAATTTCGACGGCAGGAATGGAGAGATGTAGATTAGAGCTACGTACAGTATTTATTTTTCTAGATTGTACGGAACTCTCGTCATGAATTAGGATATGTGCCTGCACGAGATGAAAATGGGCTTAATTGTCTCATGGGTGTCCGAAAGGAGTGGACAACTAACTTGCGTCCCAACCGCGTCCACACTATGTTATTGTTGATAAGTTGCGGTCCACATTAGCAAGTCTTGGAGCTCCACCTGAACCTGAACATCAGAAATTCTTGCCATATTCGTTCCATGTGTGGTGAGAGATCTCTCGATATCCCCAAAGGCCTGGTCCCAAACCCATGAACCAAATTCACAGTTGGTTCAAATTAAGTAGATCTGCACGTCTGTGTAAAGTAGTAAATGATTCGGAACATCGTCAACATATTTGACAGAGCAAGGGTAGGAATTTCTAATAATAATATATTTAACCCCTATTATAATAAAGTTGTAAGTGCAGAGCGAGAGCCTCGAGGTGTCAGGGCTGTGCGAATAGTGTGGGCGCCCAGCAGCTGTGATGAAGGTTGGCGTTGATGAACTGGCTTTGGAGCCTGAAAAAAAAACCAACTCATTTGATCCAGTCTGAGATCTAAAAGTTGGCACTGCCAAAGTGTGATATGTGTCCTAGTTTTTACAGTGTTTTTTTTTTGTTAGGAAAGATCTATCGGGTTTACTGGAATTGTAGGACCATGTGGATTGTGTCTAGTGTTGTTTGTATAGACGCTACAGTGCGGTTTTAGTATCGGCCACATGAGGCGAAACCCGCCGATGGGACTTCCCTCGCACGATTACTAAAACTGCAGTTCAAAGGTAACATGAAGCTTGCACCCGGTCTAGTAGAACGTGTCAGTGTTGTATGAAATTTACTGGTTCAGTTAATGTTAGACGTTATTATAGGATTTAATATGATATAAGTTGTTAAAGACATCGGAATAGACTCCTCAGGGCACTGAGCTCTGATGAAACTCAAATAATAGACCCGTACGAGTATGGATTTTTTCCCGGAGAACAAGGACCGATTGTCATAGACACGCGAAACGGCGACTCGCACACATCCGGTTCGTAAAAATATCAACCTTTCAATGCCTTTCAAACAATCATATGCCAGCTTGTTAAGAAGCTCTATGACAGAGCCAAACCCTTTGTTCTGTTTTCAAATTACCAAAAATGAACTTGGAAAATTTTTTTACAACACTCGCCACTGTCACACTGATCGTAGTGTGATACAAGATGGCCTTCCAAACATCTTGGAGGAAGGTATGGCGTAAATGCGGTGGTCAAGCGATGGGCTGAGTTGGAATCTTGAACATATGACTACTCATTGCTGTTGAATCCTGTTCCAAGAACAATAAAATTAAAACTCAACTACTCCAAAAAGTTTACCCTCGGCCCTGGAGTATATATATAAAAGCAATGGAGTTTGAAATGAACTCGCTCATTAATAATTGGAGTTTTGTGCGGCGTGTGTGGTGCATTAGATATCCCCGTACCCAAGCTACAAACGCTTGTATTTGAGTCAAACAATGTGCGCCTACACTGGATATTATATGTCAAACAGTAAACAGATGACCAAATCCTTCAAAAGAGAACCTTGTGATGGGATCAATCGATCAAATATTGTACAAGTATAGTATGTCAACTCAGGGCTTACATTGCGACAGCCAGGTTATCGAAGGAAGAACTTCTTTCACACCCGTCATTACACATTAAAGAGTCAACTACAGTCACTCGAAACGA
The DNA here is from genome assembly GCA_034638255.1 of Coprinus comatus. Lineage (NCBI taxonomy): Eukaryota > Fungi > Basidiomycota > Agaricomycetes > Agaricales > Agaricaceae > Coprinus > Coprinus comatus. The sequence continues at coordinate 772,021 of JAWPGT010000010.1, forward strand.
GGTTTGAATCTTTCGCCAATACAGCGCATGATGCCTCGTCGGCATTTCTCCAAGTTTACTAGTCAAAAAAGGGTTGAATCTTGATATATTGAATATTGAAAATACCAAGCTTCATAGACAAAAATGAGGGTCCGATCGTTTTTGGGAGTACACTATTAAGAGAGCAGCTGGCAGTCTGGGTTGCTGTGTTCCGATCTCCAAAGTGCCAGAGTATTGGCACTCAAGTGATCACACTACTTCCATGACGTCGTGTATTAATATACACCTACACAATGCAAATCAGAAGTCGATAGAAGTTTTCAGAAGCTAGATGGATGGATGAAGAGGACGTAAAACATCCGAGGAAGAATTATTCCATGAAACATTGGGATAAATACAGACCTTGATTGATTATCTATACTTTTGTATCTGATAAACGCCCTCGAAAACAACAATGTGCGAATGACATGCTTCATGTGCGAAGTGATCTCACTTTTCCAACACCGATCGAACTGGCACACTGCAAAACGAAGCAAACTCATGTTGCATTTGATGAAAAAATGGTCACATGTTTGATGAGATAATAGTGGCAGACGCCGGAGAGTAAGAATAGTACTGATTTAAAGTCTTACACACCACTTTCTTCGACATAATCTGCTATGGCTGAAGCGAAGAAGGAGGTTTTGGGGAGAGAAAAAAGGAAAAAATACCGTTCAGTATGCAGATCTCTTCCAGATTGTGTGGTCACTCACCGCCGGCGCCAATTACCGACACAGCGCTGATAAGCTTCTTTTTTCATGTTTAGGATGGAACGCCGATCTGGGAAAAACGAAACGTCGAAGGACCCGGTGTGTGGGTGAGCTGTACGAAAGTCGTCGCGGATATGATCTTGCTTTTTTTGACGCAACCACACAGGTGTGAGAGGAAAAGAGAAACAAACTGTTGGGGAATTGTATGACTTATTCGAATCGGTGAGCTTTTCTCAATGTGATGTGATCAATCTATTAGACCCGATAGGAAAATCTAGTTAGCAGACGAATTATGGCCAGAGAACGAAGAGGTCGATAGTGATGGTTCCGATACAGAAAACCCTGAACTTAGTTTGGAACAACAAATCGCTAACGAAATGACAACAATGCAAAAGTCACGCAAGGAGAAACGATTCGGTAAGACTAACCCTCTTTTTTGTAGCGTTGTTTTTTTTTTGACTACTTCATTACTCTAGCAAATTTACAAACGCATGCCGCTTGTGGTAGGAACTTATATACGCCGATCAATCCCAAGTCAAATTCACGTCTTCAGTTGTGTTTATTTCCTGCAAGCCCCCAGTGGATCCCGTAAAACTTGTCATTAAGCACGTGGAGAATGTTCTGTCTTCAGGAGTAACACGCACACGGTAAACTTTAAAATTATACATTCATCGAAGTCTAGACGTTCTAACTGTTTCAAGATATACGCACCGCCTTGTCCCTGTCAGCAATACTTGTGTTGCGAATTTACCGGAGATAACAACTCTATGTCACAATGTATTCACCCCATTTTTCGAGTCTCACGGAGAACGAAAGTTTACTGTAAGCTTCCTACGATATCTGCGTTTCGTAACTCACGAAGCCACCCTAAAAATCAAAATCAGTACAAGATTGAATTACGAATTCGCAACCATAGCACAATATCAAGACCAGTGCTCATACAACACATTGCTTCATGTGTACCCGAGGGACACGCAGTTGCATTAGGGGATCCTGAAGTATTTATTCTGGTAGAAGTCTTCAAGGTTAGCACCGATCAAATGATGAACCGTATTGCGTTTTAACCTTATTCAACAGAGTGTTTGTGGTATTTCAATTGTACAGGGTTACTACCGCTTTCAAAAATTCAACGTAATGGAAATCGCGAACGCTAAAAACTTGTCAAACGTAGAAACTAGTGAACGAGTTCAAACGAATTAAATTCTTGAATCTCGTACTACAACAATGCGAAATAGATAGATAATTGTTGATAATTGTTGTACTGCGAAGGTTAGGCATAGAAAAAAAAAGCAAAGCAATGACAGCAGAAGATGGAGAACAAATTCAACCCGGGTATTGTCATCAAGATTCGTTACAGTGGAAGAGAAGAGCTAGTAATAAGTAGCATCATAGTAGGGATACTGGGGCTGGACTTGAGGTTGTGGGCAGTGATATCCAAGCCATTGAGGAACCTGTGAGCCCATAGGGTATTGGGGGACAGGATAGACCCACTCCTGTGCATCGCATTGCTGTGGGTAGTTGTATAATGTGGCTGGTTGAGAGTCATTGGCGGTGTACCAATTAGACTGTGGCTGAACACTCTCAGGCGTGAATCGGTAGTCTGAGCAGCTCTGCGGTTCGTACGAGGTAGTGCAAGCCGAGGAGTCGTTGGCACCCACCCAAGCATCCAGATTGGAGCTTACGTACTTCGAGGCATTTAGCACTTGACAAGACGTTTGGGGAATATATGGGTTTACCTCATTGGAGTAATAGATCTGGGGTGTTAGTGGTAGGACCGGTTCTGGAGAGGATTCGGGCGTGTCGGCGGCGCGATGGCTCTTGCGTGAAGAGATCGTTTTATTCGCAAGCTTGGCAGGTGGTTTAGACGAGTTCTTTCGTCGTCGCGACGATTTTGGGGAGGGGACAATTCGATGGCCAGTAATCAAGAATAATACTAATAAGGAAACGACAACAACATTGAGACTCTAGACAAGAACCGATTGTTAAATACTTACGCTCCATCTCTCTACAAGTGTCCTTTAGCTGTTGAAGGCGACTTCCCACTTGCTTAGCAGTCCTGAACCGACCACTACGCGTTTCGATATATCGTGCCAAAAAATGGTTACGTCCAATGAAGCGTCCTCGATGACGAACAGTTTGAAATTTCTGTTGGTGTGCATATGCGCGGAGACCTAGATGTATTTGTAATGAGTACAAAGCTCAAACTGCCTTGACCACGGTGAAAACGTGCCGTTGATAAGCGCCGCCTCACTGAGAATTGTAAAAGGGTTGGTTAATATATATGTTCGTAAACTCTATATTTGGTAAAAGTCACTAACACTTTTGGTGGCCACACAGCTTCTCGTCCATCACGACAGATTTTGAAACCCTTTCGGCCAGTGACATCTTGTTGGGAAAGAGCAGCGTTGCGTTGTTCCTCTGAGATTGAAGTCACCAAGTCGTCCAATGTGAATGTTTGCAAGGTGAATGTTTTAGCCGCGTTGGCATCCGCCAGGAAACCAGTACCATTGACTTGGAATGAAGTTTGAGACATAAGTGTTGATTGGTGGATGGGAGGTTATTAGTTCGTAAGAGGTTTCGAAGGGAGTGAGGAATGAAGTTCCAGGCTCATGCCCGTGTAGTATAAATACGTCTGAAGCATTCGTGTTAGTTTCGTATATATCTTCGAGATGTATTCAGAAAACAGCTGTGACCGCTAACTAGATGAGGGAACTGCCAAACATCGACAGCATCTCTCTGAGCTTGGGATCTGGAACGAGATCTCATTCTTGTTTCTAGAAACGAACTTGAATGAACCAGTTGAATCTTGTAACAGATTCACGAAGTAAAAATAGAACGATCATCCACATTCCGGTTACTACCAATGTTAAGTGACTCTGATCATTGGATTTGGAAACTTGAGTTGCCGACTTGAATAACAATTGTCATATCACTGATAAAATAAAGAAGTACCTGTAAGGTTCGCAAAAACCCTGAGAATACCCACGCAACAATTATACCATTTCAGGTCTACCTAGTGTTTGCGCTTTAATATCACATAACAGCCATGATCCACGACGCACGCCTGCTATTGTTGGTCTATTAAAACCAACTAAGGAGGGTAAATGTCTCTTTTCTACGCCCCCTTGCTAGGAAGTTGACGCTTTTCGGTTTGCTATCATCATACACGCAGCTGTAAGAACTAGAACTATCACAGACATGCCGACCACACGTTGAAACCACCCCTCGAATGTTAGCGCCATGTAGAAGATCCGAGTGTCCCTTATAAGTAATTGGATATGTGGAGTAAAGGTGTATACAACGACATCAATTGGTGGCCGAGAGGGACCGTTAACGACCCTTCCCTTGCCTAAGGGTGGTTTGATCAGCATCTTAATACAATTTATTTACACAGCTGAATAAGGAAGTGGCTTTTACTTCATTCAACCTATTGTTGAATGCGAGCTCGAACTAAACAACTGCTTTACTCCCAAGTCCTCTCTATTCCTCGCTCGAACATCGACCATACAGTCACAATTTCGATTTACTGCAACGACTGTAACAAATAGTAATGCGTTTCCCTTAATTATGTGGTTACTTAAGTTTTTTTTTTTACTAAATAACTGACAGCGCGGAATGAGTTTCTTGGCGTTTTAATTCCATACAGTAAGGAACGCTTCAAACAGATGGATACCTACAACACTCTAAAAAAAGCGAACGTAAACGTTGCCTCAACAAGTCACACGAACGTTTGAACGGCGAACTTCACGCTCAAGTGACACCATTGATTTAAATACTACAACTAAATCGGCTTCAGTGGCGACTTCCACCGTCATTAGAACTTTAGAAAAACGTCAAGTCTGGAAAAAAAAATGTCTTCCATTTTCTGTTACTATGACGGAGATCACAATACAGTGTCTTGTAAAAAAAAACCAGTACCTCGGAATCTATATAGTACCGAGAAATTTGCGTTCTAACCCAATACATTCCCAAGTGCGACACAAGTCGGAATAACGGAGCGAACGGTGTTAAGGTGGTGTAATAGCTTATATCTTTGGATATAATGTTTGATGGTGCGTCTTTTGTTTTAAACTACCCAGTTCGAATAGAAAACAAGCTCCTTCCTCACCTGCTCAGAATCCCCGCTCTTCGCGCCATATTGGAGCATTTGAGGCAAGGAAACTGTACATGATCTATTTTTGTGACCGCTAGCGTGGCGTAGCTTCGATCTTGAGTTCAAGGTTGAGTCCGTTATCATAGAAGTTTGTGTTAGAATATTGGATAAATCTACCGAAGCTTGTGCTTATTGTTATCGAGGCATCTATGCGTGAAGAGATTGAGAGCATTAGATTTTTCCTAAAAATTAAAGCGTTATCACAATCAGGAGATCGAAAACGTGTAGATTATTAACCTGTTGAATCTCCAAGAGCCCAAGTGTTCATTTTCTTACCATCGCAGTCTCCTGCAAAATTGTACAAAACCTTCTATATAGAGACGAGATACCATCATCATCTATCTTCCTTATCATGATAATCTTTGAGTTTGCAGCAGCGCGTGCAGCGTGTTTCGTGACCCAATGCCATCATATCCTACGTTTATATGGACTTCTGACAAGCAGTCCCGCGTTATGAGCCATGACACGATGCCAGTGGGTGACCAGAGTCATTTCCGGAACATAGGTCGGCTGCGCGGTCCAACGTTGAAACGTCCATTCCACAAGCCGGCTTGAGATTTTACCACCCCCATCAGTTAATTTTAGACGTAATCACCACTCCTTCTATCATATCGTAGTAGTAGTCAAAACTTAAAGGGTAACAAATCCTTCGAAGGTCACTATGTAATATACCATCGGAACCTATCACCCTGTTTTTGTTTCAATGCTCCGTACCGATCAATCATAAGTGGGTCTCACCTTCGAGAAAGAACAACGACGACAACAACAACATCTCAACCCCACAAAAGTCCGTGTTGTTCGTACCCCGTTGTCCATTTCAACCCACGCGTAAGTAGTTAGCGCTGAAATTTTAATTTCGCTGGCTTTTGGTTTTCTCGTGGGTTGTGGTGGCGTGCTACATACTATGTACAAACAAGGTTTTGATAGTGACAGGAATGTAGTACGAAAATGCTAAACTGATTTTTTTTATGTGTTCACCAAACTTCCTTTGATCTCGGGGATCGTATGAAAGCCATCCCATATTTGGTGTTAGGGTGGTTTAGTACTACATTAAATAACACCCATCATTATTCCCCAAGGGGGTTTACCCCACACTTTTGTGTAATGTGGTCACGAGTCACCAGGCGTACCACTACACGTTTTTTTTTCAATTCAGCATGGTCAGGAGACTTCAATGAACTCCCAACTGGGGAAACCAACGGGGAGCACCTTTTCTCAGGCTGCTGCCTCTGAAACCTCTGGCTTTAGTAGCTTGAAATGTACGTCTTGGCTATATTGTTCGAAAAACTATAGAAAGAGAAGAGCCTAAATAAAGAAAAATTGCGGACTATTTACAGCGTTGAACCCATTCGAAAGTACCAATTGTCGTACCAAACACTAGGACCTGCTGTTTCTGGTCTACCACAATCATGATAGTCACATTTCATTGCCCAAAGCTAATGTACAGAGCGACAGAAGTAAACAAACTAGTAGTAGTATTCGAACAATCCCTGAATTAAACTCATTAAACAGTCTTTACCTCCATAAAGTTCGTATCAATGGAGGTACTATTACTTTCAAACAATTAATAAACTCATTAAGCGGTATGAATTATCATTCTCAAGTTCGCGAACTTTGCCACAGTGGATCATCGAATACTAGCCTAAGTATGTAAGTAGTCGAGACTCAAAAATCTGAAACGGTCCTCCTGTAACTTATATCAACTCGATCTTACTGTCGAAGGAGTTTTGATAGATTAAATTCTTAAAGCAAAGGCGCGGTAGTTGAAGCTTGAGGTGATAGCAAAAATAAATAGATACGTACAAGTATGAGTGTAGATCATGAAAACATTAAACACTAGAGAACGAGTTACTAAAAGAAGGTAGCACGAGAAGGAAATACTATAACAAGGTCTAAATTCTTGATGTAATCAACCAACGAGGGGGCCTTGTTGATGCAAGGCGTTGATATATGATAAATTGATAACCGTTTTAGGAGAAGTATCAAGTATACGTCACTTACTATATTGCCATCATAAATCTTTTTAGATGAACATTGAGATCGAGTGCGGACGGAGTATACACATAAAACAAAACAAAAAACGCAAACATCCGAGCCACGCTGCATGAGTACTGAATACACAGCGCAGAAGTTGACTGTGTGTTACTGTTGGCAGCAGCAAATTCGTATATCTGTAAAACGTCAATGACGTAGGTCCCTGCCAGTTGTGACGAAATGTCCTGTACACATACGTAGTGTATCACCTGTTGTTGACATAGATGGTCAGATTACTACGTTCCAGAGTCGTGTACTTCAAAATTCAAACAAGTACCCTAGGGATCGGCTCACATCTTCGATTTATGAACCATTGACATATTTAGGTGGTTTAAAGCCAAGACCAGGCACGACTGTAACACGATGCAAGTTTTTTTTTCATAAAAAAATGGCACTACGCCACAATCGTCATCGATAAAGCATGGCGCACAAAACACCATTTAGATAGACACAAATCACCGGAAGCTGTCTGCTGTGAGACCACCAGGTGATCAGTGACCATCCAAACGTATGCAAATGGAAGTACTTCGAGAAGTACAGTTCTCCTATTTATTGGTTACAGCCCTACGAGTAGCACACCGGAACTCGGGTATAAGATCCTAAATTTTGTAATCGCATGTGACTTCTTCTGCATTACAATGTGGGGAGGTTGGACAATAATATTTTACCAGTGTGTTTGCAGGTGGATTCTTGCCAGATTCTTACTCAATTTACCTGATGTCACGTGATTATTATCGTGACATCATCTAATTGTACCTGGCACAACTAGTTTCCGGTGCCATCATTCCGGGGTGTATTTATACTCTTCCGTCTGTGAAGATCAACTAACTGTGTACATGAAGTCGAGTAAACCGTGGAGCTCGGTTTATTCTAATTTCGATAGTACTACCTGGCGAAAAGGGGCTACACCTCCTATGATAGAACTTATAAGCATTCCAGGACCAAGCGGCATAGTACTCAACTGAGCATACCTAATACCCGAAACACCAGCCAGGACGTCTCCATCAAGAATTTGCGGATAACCGGTAGAAGGAGCACGACGTAAGCGAGGCACACCAGACGAAGAAATGGAAATGGAGTAGCGTACTCTGCATGAACCGAGAGTACGACCCCAACAAATATGATTAAATAGAAAAAGGAGAGACAGCAAAAAAGGAAGTGACTATTAGGTCGGGTCAAAAAGCGAGAGGGTCTATGCAATATGGCGATTTTCTGTGAACCGAAACATCAGACCATCCGCAACGGACAAGCTGGGACAAAAATTCTACAGACATAAGGATTGTTGAAAAGTATTAGATGACGGATAATGTTAATTTTGGCAACACGGTCTAGCGACGTGGTGCCAAGGAGGAGAGCTTGAGGGCTTGAGAAAGCTCAGGTTTCCACTCGAGCCGCCGCATAGCCTCGGTATAATCTACCCACTCTCGTCTCCGCTCATTCCGTTCCAGCCAATCTTGTTCAAGGGTAGTGACATCCAGCTCGTAGAAGTGATACGTGGCTGAGGGTGTTGGTATCGTGATAATGTATCGCGTTATTGTGCCACGTACACCAGCTGTAGAGGATAGTTGACGGACGTATATCAGGAGATGCGCGACGAATGAAGGAAATAGGTAAGACCTTCTTCAAAGGCCTCTCTCGAGGCTGCAGCCTCAAGCTGCACATCCGTAGGTTCCCAACCACCCTTAGGCACTACGTAAGAAATATCGAGTCAGCGGGTTATTAATGTTGCTAACGTAGCATTTCAAGCGCGGACTCACAAATCCATCTATCCGTTCTTGATCGACTGGTGACGAGTAGAACCTTTCCAGCCGCTCTTGAGATGGGGAGCGCGCAGCAAACGACACGCGGAGTGGCACGTCCCTTTGTAGCCATGGTTGAATATGAATGGGGGTAGAGTAGTTTGGGTATAAAAGATGTGTTTGAGGAGGGATTTAGTAGACGCTCATCAACTGTTGAAGTAGAAGTCATAAGCCGCCCGGGGCAGGACCACGTAGAATCTTGTGAGGGAGACGTCTTGTTGGTGATGGATGAAGAAAAAGGGGAAGTTGGACTAATGGGTGGGAACTAAGGGCCTGTTATTATGACAGAATACGGGGTAGATATGGTTGGTTTAGCATGCAAAACAACAGGACGTCTGGATAACTCGGACCTTGGTTGTGGCTTTTGCAAACGGCTAATCAATGCTGGATGGCTAGCCTCAGCTATCTAGCTCTCAGCGAGGCTCTCGATGGGTCACAAGAGCGGATGAGGGAGAGTGGCAGGCTCGCCGATGTTGTAGTAAAATTATGTGTTCAAGCCCATCATAGGCTTTTGCCGAGCCGTCCACGAAATAGACCACGCACGTTCTTCGGGCATCCCTCCGGTTCATACCTATCTTCGGATCAATCGGTTCCTTAAATGGTACTTCGGCACAAAATTAATCATTAAAACTTCTAAGAATAAATACATTCTAGTCACATTTACTCGTTCCACCTAAGCATAGACATGATTCAGCTATTCCGATTGGCCTCAGAAATAATTACCACTCACGCGACAAACCACATACATCCAACTCCAAAGGCCATCGCAGCAAACTGTCAAACAACAATAGTCAATTAGGCACATGTCTAGATCCACAGTCCCATTAGATTGACTTGCCTCACGCATTGCTTGCTTGGCACTCTTACTGTCCTGTAACAACCTAGAAGAAGGATCAATCAAAGAGTAAACACATTGGCCTCCTCCGTGCAATGGCACCTATGCTAGGCCTTAAGCCTAGCTCTCCCTAGGTGATAACACGCCACAACACCGAGAATTCAAATCAACATACGTTGGCAAAACTGCAACAGCACCTATATAAAGAAAACCGCCAGCCACAAAGGGTATTACCTGGTTTCGTTAGAATGGGTATCATCAATAATACAATCTCTTAGCGCATGTGACTTACAAGATCAGCCCATTGTACAGTTGTGCTGAGTAAACCAGTTGCATCTTGTCGGACTGCTGCAGCAAAATCAACATAAGCAGACTCGGTACTGCTCGCTGTAGCAGTATGTACTGCAATTCCTATAAAAGTCCTGCAGGTATACCCCAAAAAGATTAAATCTATCTCAACCCTAGAGTAAAAGAAACTCTTACCCAACCTAAAAGAAGCAATGAACACATTCGGAGATAATCATCAGTCAAGTGCATGTGTGCTTGATTGAAATGCATACAAATGCGCCCACGGCTGTCAAAAACTGCGATTGCATAGCTTGCTTTTTAGTAAATCCACTCCGAATGAGGATTGAATAATCGGCGATTTCATGAGGTATCTCATGCGCGAAGCAGGCCAGCGTTGTGGTAGCGCCAATGAGCGGTGATGCATAGAAAGATGCAGCCATACTACCGAGACACCCAGATACCCAAGTTGTAACGCATCAGGCTTTACAGCATCAGAAGAAGGGGCATGCAACGTACGCAAGGCCATCAGTACTGCATTTATGGAATTAGAACCCTTGTTAAACACACATACAGAGCATTTAGGGGTTAAATTCTGACTCACATGTTATGTACAAAGTCGCCGAAGAGGTTAAGATAAGCGGACATCTTTGATGGTCCGTTCGAAGGTTTTGGTGGTTCGGATACCTCTTTCTCCTTCTTTCCTGCTTTATTTCTTGAGCGCATCCCGTTTTCTGATGCAGTTTTAACGCTAGTGGCTGCTACTACATGATGTGGATCATGGGAGTGGGAATGAGAGTGTCCAGAGCCTTCTTCGTCGCCTCCTAAGACCCGAAGAGTCTTTTCCATGAAGAAAAACGTCGCGAAGCCCACAAAGATTCCGAGTCTTCAGTTTGGTAGTCAGTTAAAATCGCTCGAAAGCCTAGATTCAATCCGCACCCTATTAAAATGTTCCGTTTCTCCTCCACCAAAACGAAGTGAACGCCACCACCTTGATGTTCTCCCATGAATGCATGAGGTATAAGATGCAAGAAAACATCAGATAGAAGTCCTCCAGTCTATACAAAAACAGTTAGCAAGGGATACTATGACAAAAGAGGGTTTGTTTTCTGACGGCAAATGCAGTCATAGTATTCAGGGTATCTCCATTAATTTCAGCGGGTATGAAGGCGAGTATGAAATTTGGTATCCTACAGCATGTTTTCAGCACTAAAAGACGCATGCATAGATATTATTAAGTTGATAATGAGACGTACGAGCTGATATAAAACGTTCCGAGGATAGAATTAGCCGCTGGGCCGAAAGGAAATAGCCAAGCAAAAACTTGACGCATTAGAGGTGATTCCTTCTCTTCAATAACAGTCTTCAATATATCAAGCGTTTGTACCGCAGAACAGTTCTTGAGCTCATTTTCCTGGAATCTCCTCAGCAGTAAATTCATTTTCGACCGCGTTTTCGGGACTCACGAAGACTGATACGAGTTCAGGAGCATTAGTAGCATTAGAACACCATGCACAACAACAGATTAAAAGAGTGACGAGAATGTAAGAAGATATTGGTCGGATGGCCATGGTGGGCAGGCCCAAAGTCTTGATGACCCACGTAGGCAATAATCAATTCCGGTCGCCCAGCGCCAACACGGTGTTTCGTCTCCCTCGTGGGAACCTCTTGTTCGGTAGATCAGATTCCCCCCTAAATGCGTCCCTGGCTAAATGGGCTTGAAGAACATCACTAAACATCAATTACTTTAGTATATTTTTTTTCGAGTCATACGTTTTTTCTTATATCAACCCTACTTATACTTTTACTTGCGTACCCATTCCGAAACCCCTCCAAACATGTATCCAAATGCTCAAGAAAAATTGGTTATTGAAGCCGCCGAAAAAATCATGGTAGAAACCATGGCACGTTATGATCCATCTCATGATAAATATCATGGTAAGCCGATTCTCATCTTACCCACGTAACAGATCCCTAAAGTTCCAGGCCTCTTCAACTACTAAACATACTTAGTTGAACGTGTTCGTAAAACGGCTCTTGCAATAGCAAGATCCTTACCCGCATGCCCTGATCTTCTATCAATAGAAATAGGTCAGTTTACTAAAGAACTCGTGTCAATATGCACAAATGGATCGGCAAGGACAGCTCGTCCTTTGGTCTCTTTTTATTTTTCTCTTTCTTGCATCAGATCATCATTAACACTAACCACCTTTGGTAGCTTCACTACTCCATGATGTCTTGGACAAGAAGTACGTGTCAGAGGAGGAAGCTGCCGACCCCTATAACTACTTCCTCCCTTATTTTAACTCAATGGCCGAGCTTCACGGTGTCAACCTTATCAAAGATGGTCGAGCAAAATTGATTACTCAAATCATTTCAAATGTTTCTTGGACTACAGAAAAGAAGTTACGAGAACAAGATGCCTGGAGTAAATGGCACGATGGGTGCGTGGAGCTCCATTGCGTTCAAGATGCCGACCGTCTAGATGCCATTGGAGCTTTCGGTCAGTTAGGACTTGATTTTATTACTCCCGTCGTCCCGAATGAACCCTCTGAGTTTGTACTCGACCCGGGACCGTAACACTTTTGAAGTCTAGAATTCTTTTGTGACTGACCTGATATTTTAATCTGTCTTCGATCTTAAAGGTGTCATGCGTTGCTCAGCCTATAGCAGTATAACGAATCGGTAAGTTACGATCGTTAACTTGACACCATCAAACATCTTTATTAAAGGGAGTTAAACCGAACTTGGCTTTCCCGTAACTTTACTTAGACCTTTACACACGCCCTCCGATGATCCCGTCTGTACCACAACTGCGGTACAGCACTTTCACGATAAACTCGTACACATCTGCGATAGGCTGAAAACGGAGCCGGGAAAAAGGGCAGGTGGAAAACGCCACAAGGTGGTAAGTGTCGTCATCTACTCCGCCAATCTCCTGACTTCTTTTGACGCTGTTTGACATTCTTCTTGTGTTTTTTTTTCTCTTATCCGAAAAAAATGGGACTGTAGTTACTCGCATTCCTTGAATCTGTGGACGAAGAATTTAATGCAGTACTCTCTTGAGATCCGGAAGTTCTTCCATAGCTCATGAGTAGTATAAGTCTGTTTCAAAAATAAATAAGTTGCTTCACAAGTGACTACCCTGAGGAAGTTTAAAGTTCAAAACCTAAACCATATTTTCCCACACATTCAAACCTTTTCTTAGAGTTACATGGCGACGCAAGAGGGATTGAAATATATACAAGGACACCAAATAGCGAAACATGGGTTACCGTACCGGTTCCTGGTCCGTTTGAGTCTTTAGCGGTATTTAGTTTTGTAGAGTCGTAAGGTATCAATCTCGGTGATAATGTTTATAAAAGAATGAACCAGATGGCAAATGAAAATGGTGTTCTAATTACGGGAAAGCCGGTCCAACTTTCGGCTCACGAGTTCCACGTTTTCTTGTTGAAAAAGACACGGGTCCGCCACGCTCAAGGGGATGTGAAACACTGGTGACGCTTTGGTAACTTAGCGTAGCTCTATTTCAGAGAACCCCGTTTCTGAGAATGGTTAGTTTTTTCCGGATTCAGATATGTCATGAAAATATTCAGTGGTGGCAGATTCTAAATCGAATATATTTATACCAAGAACAACGACGACTTCGTATGTGACCCAGTGGCGTGGTAATTGGTGGAGTTGTCAATAAGAATGACACAGGATAAACCTCAAAATAATAAATAATAATAACTCAGAACCAACTTCTTACCCAGTAACAAGTTAGCAAGTCGTAAATATAAAAGTGACAAACCCCAACCCCCCAACGTTTCCAGTAAGTTCAGAGCGAACTCCTTTAGACTAGAAAAATTTTCAAGAACATAATCATATCATTGGTCCATGCAACTTCGCAAAAATAAAAAGAATTCCGAGTCCTCGAACGACTTCCTCTTACCAAACCCCTCTACTCAGCTACTCAATAGGCACGAAACAGGTTCCACTATATACCGACATCTCAGCCTCGTTGTACTCCGACTCGGACGAAAACACCAGTCACATTTAAGAATAACATCTTGTGCATCAACACGAGCACTGTTGAGAATATTCCACCAAGTTCAAATCCATCTAGATCTGTGTTTGTATGTTACCTTCAATGGCAGGATTAACGTTCAAAAAAAAATTCATCTACCATAACCAGAATAAGTTAAGCTCTACTGTGACTCATAGCCAACCTCTAGGACCGAGTGATACATTTTTATTTTTATTCCCATGTGGTCAGCAACGGCGAATGCTCTTAGGGCCTCGAAAACCACGCCGTCAGTACACACACAACTACCGTAACGTGCACCAGCAAAAAAGTTACACCAAGGCCGAGCCTAGCGGTAACCTACTGCCGTGTGGGGTTGCATAAATTAGGGCAGAGCCTGGGTCAGTGAAACTACAAAGGGCTGACAAAATCTTACAACCATGAAATCAAGTGTGAATCGCTACCGTGGGTGCAAAATTTATTCCGTGCATTCACCGTACTCAACGGCGACGACGTTCATGTAGCATGCGGTAGGGTGGCAACTGCGACCCGGATATGAACTCGGAGAATGTAATGTATCATACGAAGTTTAAAGTATTTATTCTTGGGTAACTTCTTACCCCATACGTCATAGATACTGGCGATAATTATAAGTACCGACGTCAACATACAATACCACATGTTGTGCATATGTAGTCATTCATCTCAGTTCATTTCCAGCAGTCAAACTGACAGGTTCATTGTTTTTTCTTTTGATTACTTACTGGATGGTTCCATTCTTGCTATAACGTGACGTATAGAGAATGGATAGCCTACTTTTGCTAGCGGCTAGAAAGAAAATGTTGAAAAATCAATAATGAAGAATAGGCATTCAAATGCCACTGCCACATCATGTTTGCCACAGACTGAGTGGCAAAGGGTGTCAAAATGACGAAGTTGATGCATGGTTGAAACATTGCAGCACTAACATCATGATCGATCAGTGTATTTCAATGTTTTAACGTTGATCAAATTATGTGTATATTATAGTATGTAGTACAGGATAGGGTTTTGAGGCATTTTCAGTGCAGAAAATGGGAATTGTCGAACGGAATGAAAGGAAAATGGTAGTGTCGATGGTTCTAAAAGTCTCGACTTACATTAAATCTTGCATATAAGGAGATATATCATGTTCTGCAAATCGGGTGGCGGAAGTTGCAAATCCCTTGCAGATATAAATAGATTCAAGCAAAGAATACGTGCACATTGATATTGAGCTCGTATTGATTAGATCTACTGATAAGCGCCAAAGACGAACTAGATCATCATCTTTGGAAGTTCTCGGGATCGTTTTCACACTCACGATATGCATTAACCTATCATACAAATTCTAAGAGCCCTCGTGCCAGTATATACCAGAATATTCATAAAATTACTCAAAACTGCTCAGATCAATATCGAAAAAGAAATGCTAAAACAACAATAATAAGACTTTTCATCTTGGTAAAGATATAGTAGTAAAGCGCACCTTGATTATACTCATGACCTTTACAACCCAAGCTTCAAGGTGGTATATCTTCTTGTTCCCGACACGCATTCGGGTTTCCTGTGTCAAGCCAGATGTTGAGTAAAATTCAGGGAACTTTCTTTTTATACGCACATAGAAAGCTGCCCAGTGCATGATGTCTGCTTTTAGAGTCTCATCTACCCTTTCAACAACCCGCTCCGCAACGGTCTAATAGTGTGATGAGTGGTGTAGAGAATTAGAAGTTTGGCTCATTGGCTTACCTTGAGTATTACAGTTGGTGGGATACAATGGCTCAGTAGTTCATAGAATTTTGTTCGAACTTCCATAACGCGCGCGGGAGACTGCTCGTTCACAATGAGATCGGCGACCTTATGACAGTATGTTTCCCAGTCTGGCTTTGCAATTGTAAGAGAGCCGGAGAGATCTGGTCTAATAAACTTGTAAGCATTTGGTCTAGCCTCATGTGTTACTTCGGCTTACGATTGCATTTTTAAGGCTTCCAACACCAAAAGTGCTTTCCGCATATTTCCATTACAGTCTTGAATGATCTGCTGTCCAACCTTTTCAGAGATTTGGAACGATTGTTGACTTGCAACATAGTTCAATACAGTCATCATCTACGCCCCCAAATTAGATGAATCATGTTAGGAACAATAACAGGACATACTTCTTCGGCAGACGGAGCTGCTACTCGCATCAGCAGGCATCTACTTTTGATGGGTGCTATAAGTCGGCTAGTGCTATTTGCACATAATATTATCCGCATATTTGACATGTATTTTTCCATCGTTCGCCGAAGCGCAGCTTGGGCATCGCGAGATAGTGAATCCGCTTCATTAATGACGACCACTATATCGATAAAGTCAGTTGCATGTAGGTTGGGTTCTGGCGAAGATAATCACCTTTGAATCGCTGTTTAGCGTTCATGTCAACCTGTTGTGTTTGCGCTATCTCTTTTAGGATTTCTTGGATCACTACTCGGTCATAGTTTCCAGCTTCACTAACATGTTGTCAATATATTTCTCTATTAAGAGAAATGAGTTCTGTACCTCGGTGTAATTTCGATGTGGTAATTACTCTGCACTATGTTAATTTCAAGCTTGCGTTTGGAGGGGGACAGGAAAACCCGTTGGTCAATTTTCAGCTAATAATGATAAATGAGTTTATTGTATAATGGTATAGAATTATAAAACGCACCTTTTCCACTCCTGGTCCATAGATTTCTCTGAGCGTACAAGCTATACGCGTCTTCTTTCCAGCTCCCGAAGGACCATAAAATAACATATGCGGGCAATCCCCAGAAGCAGCCTGAAGAGTATCGCTTTGTGTTAAAGGTAGCTTGAGTCACAGTGATTTGATTCGAACCAGAGATTCCAGACGTTCTGAGAGGCCATTGTGATAGTGTAGTTGGTCCAATGACTTTGGTCGGTACTGGTATTCCAATTAGCATATAGTTCATTACAAAGTATAAGAATAAGCACCTGATCCACCCACAGAGACATCACGGAAACTAATGCTGATACTTATTGATAAATAGAGTAGGTTTTCCGCTAAGGTATGGTATATGGTGTGAGCGGGAAAGCAAACAGGTACCGTCACGGACGCGTGACGTAGCGCGAACGTTAATGTCACGCGCTCTAATTAGTGACCGAAAACTAGGGTGTTTAATCTCGTTCAACAAAATGTCACTTAGTTGGGTGAGCCAGTATACCAAGAGCTTTACTTTAAACCCGCTCCAACTCTCATTTTCCCTTGAAGAATCGTTCAATTTTCCCTAATTCATAAAGATAAAACAAGGGTCTCGTTTAAGATATATAGTACATTCAATACAGGTCGCCGACTTTATTTCTGTAAAAATTAATCGCTCTCCGTCACTCCCTTAATACCCAAGTCCTGTGCAATGAGCACAGCTGCTTTCTCTCCAATAGCGATAGCTGTATTATAGGTATTTGCGCCCACATTACTACTCGTACTCACCAAAAGTGATGTCGCTTACATAATGATTGTTTCACATGTTGAATGACATGTTGTGTTTTTGGCGAAATATAATTATATTCTACCCTTTCTAACTACTATGCCAAAGACTTCTCGGAGAGAGGTTGACATTCCCACAAGAAACCGAATTATTGGGTACTACCATGCAACAGGAAATGCAGCTGAAGCAGGCCGAAAGGAGAATGTCCAGCCCCGGACTGCACAACGCATCATCAAGCACTATGAAGTGACTGGTTCAGTTGCTGACAAAGCTCGCATAGGCAGGCCGAAGAAGCTAAATAGCTATGACAAGCATCAGCTTGCTCGTACAGCAAGAAAAGAACGCCGCACACCCTTTCAACAAATTGTGAACGAAATTGGACTACAAATTTCAGTTAGCACAGTGCGGCGGGTTCTTGCTGAGGGGAACTACCATCGGAGTGGCTCTGAGGGTACCTTTCCTTACGAATGAGCACAAACGAGCACGATTGAACTGGGCACGAATCAATAGTATCTCATCGATGGCTAATTTTCGACGTGTCATCTATTCTGATGAGTGCTATATTTGTCTTGATGATCATCAGGGCCGTATTTTTGTAACCCGTCGTCCCAATGAAGCCTTTCTTGAAGAATGTCTTATCCCAACCTTCAAGCAATCAAGCATACGAGTTATGGTGTGGGGGTGTATCATAGAGGGTTGGAAGGGGCCTTTGGTTGTGTTAGACTATCCGGGAGGACATGGTGGAGGAATGACATCTAAAAGGTACCAAGAACAAGTTCTTGAACCATATCTTTTTGATTTCTACAAAAGGATGAATGAACTCCGGGGCCATGTCAAATTTCAACAGGATAATGCCCCAAGCCACATCAGCAAAATGTCGAAGAAGTGGTTTGCAGCTAAAAATATCCCGCTTACATATCTGTTAAATACTGAAAATACCGAGAGGGATGACCCTTGGCTTCAGCGTGTGTGCTGCGCCTCCGGAATTGTACAAGGTCTATTTACGAATTTCCGGGGGACTTCCGGCAGAGTTTCCGGAAGACCGGAAAAGTAAGAGTGCAGGCGGTTGAGACGATTCGGAGAGTTAAGAGTATATCAGGTCGATTCTGAAACTGAGGAAATACAAACATAGCAGTGAACTATTTATACGAAATGCCGTAACGGATAAAAAAGGTAATAAGGAATAACGGAAATCCGAATCAGAGAAGAAATACAAACGGAGGTAGATAAAACGGAAGACGGAAAGTAATGGCATAATATTGGAGAATTAAGAAGCATAGGAAACGCATGGAAATGTCAAACTAAACTGAATAGAATTGATAACCGAAGAATAAGCAAGATAAGAAAAACCCGGAATTTCCGGAGGACGGAAAAGTCCCTTTGAATAATTAATGAACAATGGAAATCTGGAAATTAGGAAATTCAGGAAGATCGGAAATCCGGAGATTCGCTGTCTAATCGGAATTGTGATATGTGAACTTGGCAGAATTCAGGGTTAGCGGTCATGTGACAGAACGGAATATGACAATATCATCCTCCATCATCTCCCGATTTAAATCCCATCGAGCCTATCTGGCATATCCTCAAAACATCCCTACGTGGTCTTCAACATCAACCAAACACTGTGGATGAATTAAAGTTGGTAGTCCATGCTGCATGGGACTCGCTACCAATTGACCGGGTTGACCATTTCATTGGAACAATGCCAGACCGTGTCAAGGCTGTTTTGGCTGCATCAGGAAATCACGCATTTGCTTGGGTCTACCTTAGGGTTGCTTAGACTACTTGTTGTACTTGTACATCCTTGGTGAAAAATGTCCCAAGGTACTCTGAGGAGCTTTTTAGTTCCAAGTTAGGTCAAGGATAGAACCAAGTAAATCCTCAAGCTTTACTTGCTCACGAAAAATGTTAAACTTTAGTTTACATTATTAACACTATTTGTTTTTGTTCTGATCAATGATTATTGATCATCACATATGTTTTGAAACTTTTGATGTTATCAAATTTGGACTTTGCAAAAAAAGCGGATGAGTGTGACATCCTACTCTCCTTGTCACACATCACTCACTCCACGTCACATCCCAATGGCAACAATCTCACGAGATCATAATACCTCTGCCACATCATTACATCCCTATTCACTCAATTCCTAACAAAATCTCACGTTTTTAGGCTCTCTAGAATCGTCTCACCGTTTTGCTTCGAATGACGGCGGTTACGTGTCGCGTGGTTTAGTACTTGTACTATAACAGCCACTTTATTGAACAAGGTAAGCATACAATGTTTTTGGTCTGTTGTACTCATTTCATCACGCTTTGGCACGCGTCTTGGCTCTTTGGAACCGGCTCTTTTTTTCGCTTCGAACAAGCCTAGCCACACGTGCTATGGTTTAATTCTCATGGTATGGCATGAATAATATTGGTATGTCATCACTCTGTAGTATCCTGAGGCTGTCTCACTCATTTCTTCACATAGAGACATTTACCTAGGCTCGTTTAGACCATTTGTAACTCCTCCATGACTGACCGAAGTTGATTGCGCTGTGGGGAAGGATTGGAGGTGTAGTGAGCAATACTCTGGTACTAGGTCCCAGGTGAGTCACTCTAACTAAATATGTAATATTTCGCTTGATACATGTTTAATCCTTATGATTTTAGGCTCATTACAACTGTCTTGACGACGCCGTCCGAACAGTGCCATCCGCACTCCGCACCACCCAAAACTCCGGTGCCGACACACTCCTCTCTGGTGAGTTACCATATATGTTCCTCCCCAACTAAATATTTAATATGTCACTCAATATCTATGCACTCCTTTTGTATCTAGGCTCATTAAAATCACCTAAATGACGCCGTTCGAACGATACCATTTACACTGCACACTGTCCAAAACCCCTGTGCCGACATGCACATCTCTGGTAAGTTACCACATATGTTCCTCCCAACGAAATAACTGATATATCATTCAATATCTGTGCACTCCTCCTGTACTTAGGTTCGTTAAAACCGTCTAAACGGCGTTGTTACAACGATACTATCCGCACCACGTACCCCTCAAAACTCATGTACCGACATGCAGATCTTTGGTAAGTTACTATATATATATTACTCTCCAACTAAATAACTAATAACTCGCCCATTTCTTATCCAATCCTTTTGTGTTTAGGCTCGTTATAACCACATTAACCGCCCCTTTCCAACGCTGGTACTCGCACGCCGTACGGTCGAGTATCATGCTTCGTGTGATGTGATCTTTGTAACACATCATCCAAGGTTCGCTTTTTCTCTCCATTTTATGTTAATAATTACTTATTTCACTATTACAGTCTCTATGCTGATACAAAGGTATAAGAATGTATTAATACTGTAGACTAAGTTAGTATATCACATGTATTATTACAACTTCAATGATATATTTTTTTTTATTGTCCTTATTCCCTTACTTAGGTGCAATACTTATATCTGCGCATTGGCATAACAAATTTCAGTTCGTGCAAGGAGTTCTGGGAAAAATAAAAGCCATACCTGCAACCTTAAGGTTCTCGATGCCATATACATTCAAACGTTCGTCCACGACACCTCCCTTTTCCTTGGGTCGCATAGAACATGTTCCAAGCTTTTGAAGAAGATTTAAGTTCGATTAGAGAGATCATACTATCACTAAATTAAGCTTACCGAGTGCCAGGTGGTCTCAACTATTTCAAATCATATTAATAATCGGATAAAATATACGTTACTCCAAGTACTTACCGGTTCTCCTATGAAAATCATCAATCGCCTTGTCATCTTCTTCTGTATACTTGATTGGCGGAGCATCGATAGGAACAGGTCCATCTTTAGGTCCAGTAGATGCTTCACTTCTTTCTGGAAAAACTGGATGAACGGCAACAAGTTCTCCACGGTACATCGGCATGCGTCGGGCCAATTCTCTCCCATGTTTGTATACCCACTTCAATATTTCAAGGTCGGCTTCCCTATAACTTTGAGCGTAGCAAGCACTCTTACGTTGCAAATGCGGACAACAACGTTGCGGGTTTGTCTGGTTTGTTGGCATAGTAATTGGCCCATCGCTCTTTGAATAAAGGACTCATTTTCTCGATGTCTGCTGCAGTTGGTCTAATCTTTATTCCTCCATCCATGCCACTATAGAGCGTCAGCTATGTGATAAAATATGACTAATGTGTGAGTGGTTTACTTATGTTGCATGAGGCCCTGGCCAGTTTTAAGCCATTGCGTGGCATATTCTGAATACGCGATGGTCAACTTTTTGGGCACCTCACCATTTGAAAACTATCATACTACTAACCTTCAACTTGTTCTTCCGTTCCTTTAAAGAGGGGCTCTAGGCTATCTATATAGTCTGCGGCAATATAACCCGTAAAGACAAGGTGATGATCTATTGAATATGGGTTAAATATTCTGAAGTTGTGTAGTAAGAGGCACTTACCCTGATAATTTTCACCAACGCCGGGAAGATCAACAGTTTGTTGGATATCAAGCTTGCGTAAAATAGGTACAGCTCCAATACCTGATCTAGGGTTTCATAGAGTATATTTAATGAGTGACATAGGTTCCGGGTCAATGGCAATAGAATTCATTACCTCTCTAAAATAGCAGGACTACCGAATGGCCCAGCGGAAAGAACCACCAACTTCGAGGCTAGTGCAACCGAGAAAGCCTCGCGAGTGCTCTCTTTACTATCAATATATTCGATCCCGATCGCACGTTTACCCCTAAAGTGCAACATACGAATCAGTTCAAACTGACCTCTTTATGTAAAAAGGTATAAATTCCCACTGACTCAAAGAGAATACGAACAACACGTTTACCTGCTATAACAGCTAAGTTCTTATTCTCTTCCTGAGTGTAGATATAGTGATGAGCAGCATCGGAACGCTTTCCAGACTCTTTGTCGACGTAGCTATTATTTGATCAGTATGTGTAAAAACACGGAACAGAACGTAATAATATACCGTGCCCATCTCTGTATACGTCGAGCTTTGTTAATAGTTTGCAAACAATGAAAGACACGAAATACATACCCCATAACCATCACAAGCATAGAAACCATTCAGGTCATCGATCGGGCCTCGGTCCTTGTCATACACCTCACCCGTTGCAAGGAATTCATTCGCGACGTTGATCTGATCTTTAGCAAAAGAAACTTTAATTGGTCCAGATTTTCCATGGGTTCCATTCGTAGACACTGCTTGATAAGTTTCCGCCTAATGCGGATTGCATAAGAAGATCCAACTACCAATACACGGAATAATTTCAATACCTTTCGCAATAAAGGTATCAAATGCTTCGAGCTCCAGCCCTTATTACCATGCTCATTCTCCCAATCATCATAATCTGATGCGGCTGCACGGGTGTATGCGACGACTATAAATCAAACCACAAGGTAAATATAATATCCATCATTGAAATCCATAATAGGGAGACAAGACTTGGACCTACAATTAACTCCAGAACCACCTCCCACGCATTTTCCAGCAGCGACAAAAACAGATCGACCTACTAAATTGTTGCTAGGGTTTGACTTATGAAATGTGAATGTTTTCCTGGGTAAAACGAAATTCCTGAAGTATCGTCCTGGTTGAACATGTTCTGGGTCATTCTTCGTATGAGGCCCAGCTTCAACGATCTAATAGTAAATAGGAGAATTACAGTGAGGATCAACATTGAGTGTTCTCCTTGTGAATTACATACCAGTATCCTCAAGCTAGGATCAGCTTCTGCCAACCTTCCGGCGGTAACACAGGCAGCAGCACCGCCTAATGGTAATGTTAGTCCAAATAAAAAGGGAATCTACTGGTCAAGCGGTAGTGTACTCACCTCCGACGAAGATGATATCGTATTCTGGTTGAGAGCCTGAATCAGTCATAGTGAAGATTATGTTTCAAAGCAATGGAAAAGATATGTGTGTGGTATTACGCGAATGGATTACATTTTATACTCGCACCTACATAGAAGAAATCAGATGTGTCTGATACACATCAAATGGCTAGTATGACAATTTGATTTCTTTCCAGCACAAGCCTCAAATAAGTGCTACATGTCCTTTGAGCGATGAACATAATTGCATTCATTCATAGCTTCAGCCAGTCTCAGCGAAAAGCATAAGGTACTAGAGGATGATGAATATTGAAATATGACATCATTTGCGCGCCGATTATGGCTGCTACGTCGGCCCCATACATTCGATTTCAAACCGGAAAGGCGCGTTAAATATAGAAATGCTACTAGATTCATTAATAGTATGATGCATTGGCACTCTATCCCCAACTAGTCAGTGACCCAATAAGCGAAGCTGATTGATGCTCAGATTACGACGCCTGGCTCCGGTCCGGCTTGTTCTACTACATCGTTCTCACCAGGTTTCACTGTTCAGCGTGAATCAGTTTCTGCCGTTCTGCCATAACGTCAACGAGGATTTATAGCACACAAATACCAGACTAAGCTTGTAGATACATCAATCGAGAAGAGCTGAAGTTTCCATCGTTTTTGTTCACGTTAAAAATATAATACAAATTCACAGCATACAATAACTGACTCGAAATGGGGGAACCTTTTTAATCACTTTCCGTAACACCCTTGATACCAAGATCCCGAGCAATGATAACCGCAGCTTTCTCTCCAACGGCAATAGCAGTATTATACGTATTACCTCCAACATTTCCTGGGAGTATACTGAGATCTATGAAATTTTTTATTAAACGTGTTTCAGGTCAAAGACGGAGAATAATCTTTCTCATACCAGCAACTTTCAAGCCCTTTACACCATAAACGTTCAAACGTTCATCAACAACACCACCCTTTTCTCTAGCCTTCATCGCACAAGTCCCACACTAGAATATTAAAATAGGAATAGATGAGACTTCGTTGTTGATACCGATGCAAATGGACTTTCGATCTTACCGAGTGCCAAGTTGTGTTTACTAATTTTCGAAAAGATATCAAAAAAACTATGTTTCATGATGAAGATAATCAAAAGAATCCTTACTAAATTGCCTATGGTAATCATCAATGGCTTTATTATCTTCCTCGGTGTACTTGATAGGTGGAGCATCGATTGCTACTGGACCATCTCTAGGAATGGCTGCTGCTGCACTTCCGTCAGGGAATTTTGGATGATCAATAGTTACCTCTCCACGGTACAGTGGCATGCGTCGCGCAATTTCTCTTCCATGTTTGTACGTCCAACGTAATATATGCAAGTCACCGTCGCTATAAATATTATATGTTCGGCTTTGTGAGCCTATATATAAAGGATGAAGGAAAGAACTAACTCATCAAGGAATCCTGTATCAAAATCAAGAGTGGTATAAGGGCTTTGTCCAGAGGTGATGTGTAAGCGTCCCAATGAAGCCGGATAACCCTTCGTACCCATAAATTAGCTTAATCGTGGGTTACGCAATAGGACTGACAAGACATACCGAGAAGTAGGCAACGGAGAAATACTTTCCGCGAGGAACCTTAGGATCAACACCAGCATAGCTAATAATAATGATAATTAATTAGGAGTTTTCTTTTATAACTTCAAACAATCACTCACCCAGCAACCAGGGCCAACAACATCACAGGTTTATCGGGTGCATTAACAAAGTAACTAGACCACCTCTCTTTGAAAGTTGGGCCAATCTCCTCGAGATCAGCAGCCGATGGTCTGAGTTTAATACCACCATCTATACCGCTGGTAGGAGCTTAGAATAGACATGACAGGGGGCGATATTCATTCACTCACTTGTGTGCCATCAATCCTTGTCCAGTCTCAAGCCATTTAGTTGCATATGCTAACAATAGATTAAATGAGTTGTACACTAAACTATGAATACATTATCATATGAACATACGTTGAACGTCATCCTTGGATCCTCTGAAAAGTGGATCGAGAGTCTGGGCGTATTCCGCAGCATGATAATGAGGGAACATGACATTGTGATCTATAAGTATGGTGAAGAACTTGAGCCGAATGAACAAAAAATAGAGTACAAAGCATACCCATATAATTTTCTCCAACCCCAGGTAGATCAACGAGTTGCTGGACATCATTGCGTCTCAAAATATCGGGGGCTCCAATACCTGACCTTGTGAACCAATTTTAAGTATATGTAATTCTTCAGAAGTTATGTGGTCATATAAAAAGTACCTTTCAAGAATGGCGGGAGAACCGAAAGCACCACCAGAAACGACAACTAGTTTGGAAGCTAGAGCAACAGTTGGTGTTTGGGCACCTCCAAGTTGTTTGACATGATCATCAATGTATTCAACCCCCGCAGCTCGTTTTCCCCTGTTTAAGTAAACATTTTATCTTTCTTGAAAAAAGTTCAACAAATAGAGAAAAAAAGTCCTCACTCGAAGATAACACGAACAACACGCTTGCGATCGAGTACTACGAGATTCTTGTTATCAACTTGAGAATAAACATAATGATGAGCAGTATCAGATCGTTTTCCTGATTCCTGATCGATATATCTACAAGTTGGATAAGTGATACTTCCCCAAATCGGGTTACATAGGAGGCAAATAATTACCGTGCCCATTTCTTTTCAGCAGAGGAGAAAAATTAATTATAAGCTGTGAAATCTTTTCGACTCTTGAAAATCACTCACCCCATAGCCATTGCATGCATACAAAGCATTAAGATCATCAATTTGTCCTCTCTCCCTATCATATTCTATTGCAGACGCCAAAAATTCTGTAGCGACATTTATTTGAGACCTTGCAAACGAAATCTTCAGAGGACCCGATCGTCCATGTGTATTATTGGTAAACACTCCCTGATAAGTCTCTGCCTGTTATTGGATTTTGATTTAATAATAATTAATAATTACAAAGCTTTTTCTGTTTTGAAAAGTGTCACACCTTTCTCAATAATGGAATCAAGTCTTTAGATCCCCAACCTTTATTTCCATGAACAGTCTCCCAATCGTCATAATCAGAAGCCGCAGCACGAGTATATACCATAACTAAATCAAAATGTTAGCCTTCCAATTTAAAAAAAAACAAACAAGCTCAGAGATCGGAAGATATTTACAGTTTACATCGGAACCACCACCAACACACCTTCCAGACGGAACAATAGGATTACGATTAGCAAGTTTTTCACTTGCTTTACCTACGTGAAAACTAAAAGTTTCGCGAGGAAGTGTAAAACTACTAAAGAAACGTCCGGGTTGAACATGCTCTGGAACATCTTTGGAATGTGGACCAGCTTCGAGAATCTAGATTAATTTCAGATCACAACCCACAAGAGTAAGATTATGGGGACTTGCAAGTATTTTTAGGCTTGGATCTGCTTCAGCAAGTCTTCCGGCTGTGATACAAGCAGTAGCACCGCCTAGGATGTTTTTAGTTCAGTCAATGACAAGAACATATGAGGAGTAGATGAGATTACCTCCAGCGAAAATAATATCGTAGGTTTCAGACATGGTTAGCAGGAAAGCAAGTTCAAGATTGAAGGCGATGGAATGAAAGCATAATTGGTTTATATAGTGTTGTTCCTCTCAACTGCGATCCAATCGAAGGTCTGGTGAGCCAGGACCACTGGTCATGGGTGCACCTTCTTTGATGACAATATATTTATGACCCCTGATTCGAGACTAGCCCCTATCACCTGGAAGCTTATTCGCCCCCGGTTTATTCTTTCACACATCCGGTTTGAGAACTGGAAATTGACCAGTTCCGTAAGAGTTGGGATATCACCGGTTGGCCCAATATTATTGTATTTCCCCACATCTTCTGTTGGCGCGGCATATCTCCGAGGACAGGAAAACAAGTCTATTCAATACTTAATGCATGCAAAGAGAGTAATATGGTATACCTATCACCAAGGAGATATTACTTAAGATGGAGTCTAATCACGTAGAAGCATCGTATCCCACTCCAGAAGATTTTTCGGATTCTTGTGCTGCGTCGGATGGAGGAGGGGGAGGAGGAAGAGCAGTTGCAAGCCACCCACTTCTGAAGGAAGCTACTCCAGAAATTAATCCGAATATCCCAACCCACACCTATGATATGAGATAATGAGATTTTGTATTGAACAAATCCGATGTAAACACTCACATCATTCTTCAAAAGACCTGACTCGAGCGACCTAGATGAGTAAAAGTATCAGTTTCAACCACAAGCAAATTCTAATGCGAGTTTACGTACCAATGAATCGTTAGAGGTAGATAAGCAAGGTTGACAACCATCTCGGACCACCAGGCATCCCATTTTTGTGAAAGCTCTTGCTTTTCTGAAGGAGTTAAACCGGTCCCTTTAGCTTTGCGCAAAGCCTTCTGACGTGACTGAAGAAGTTTACGGTCTTCTCGAAGATGCGCAAATTGCAGTAGGACATAAAGAGCCCAGAATCGAGTTGACCACATTCCCAATAAATTTGCGTCCAAGGAGATAGTTTTCCGCTTTGAGATTATACTGAAGGGGTTATTGACAGTCTTTGGGATGATGCCATGAGATACGAGGTAGTACAAGTGTTCCAGAGGGTAGTAAGCGAGCATAGACCAGCCTTGCAAGCGTTCAATAACCTGGAGCTTACGCGTAGGTTGCGGGTTGTGTTCGAGGGAGATGAGCCATTGGAAGATGGGCAATAAACCTAAAGTTGGTAAGAGTTAGGGAGCGACCATTGGATAAGTAAAAGTAACCAACCCCAGAAGCGCCAAAGTGTACGTGAGTCACTCATCAAGCTACCTAGCTTGGAATAACCTTTAGCAGCGGTACTTGTAGGCTGTTTTCGCAAGCCTGCCCGGTGTTGAAGACGTGCACGGAGTTCAAGGATGGGTATAATCAATTTGACGGCATATTGTATGACCTATTGTCCTTTGATCAATGATAGGAGAACATATTTGTGATGAACGGTGCAGACCATGAATAGTTTACTAAATAAAGTTGTTCAGTTGGAGGAGCACCAAACTTTGTGCATCAGATACGCACTCGCTACCGCTCCATGTACTCAGAAAACGGACAAGGTGATTGAGTGTGTCTGAAGGCTGGACATGACCAAAACAGCCAAGAATGGCGTCGTTCAGTTTTGCTGCTGTCGATGGCTTGGACACTCGGGGCATGTCGAAGAGTAGGAAATTTGTACGCGACCTATGCGTTCAACAACACATTTGTTACCCCCTTCATGCCGTCACACTCGTGATTCCGGCCGACCCTTGCCTTTGACCCGACGTGGGAATATGTTACATAACAGCAAGTATAAGAACCTGCTTGGCAGCTTTATTTTTCTTCGAACAAAACATTATCTGTGGACTCAAAAGTTCGGGCTTGGTTTAGCTCTTCCGCCTCCTTGCCCGCGTTCCCGTCCCCTAGAAAGACCTTGTTTTCTACCTTGTCTAGGTCATCATCACTTGACCATCTCGACCATCCTCGGAGGCACCGCTTCGGCTGGCGCTCATGATTGGAATGGTTGGGGTACTAGAGGATGTTTTAGGCTTTGGTGGGGATCTACACTTTGTTATATATTCTGTTACTTTACGCTCACCTGAAAATAAACTGCATTCTTTTTAAATGTTCTATACCCTTCACTCGCCAAAGATACCCCAATGATATATCACTGGCTTCCAACACGTACACGATTGTTGTGATAAATTTCCCAAGTACTCTTGGCTCGGATTCAATTTAAGATCTCGGACGTACTTGTTAATTGAAAATAGTGCAAGAAAAAAATGTCAAGAAGACCGTCCACTCCACTCAATGCCCACGCTTTTGCATCACAAGATCATAAGGTATGTGAACAAATCCTCTTAATTGCATCTCATCCAAGAAGAGTTCTTCGTGCGTGTGTATATAAACACGAACCAAATGTTTCTAGATTATCCCATTATGAAGAAACAACTAGGCATCACGCTATTCCTTTACTCCCTCATTTCAACCGCTACTTGCCAACTTGATGTAGCTGCTCGAAAGGCTGGAAAGATGTATTTTGGAACTGCTACTAACGAATTCCAGTTCCCAGATACTCCCTATCTAGCTCAATTATCGAATAAAATGGATTTTGGGCAACTTACTGCGGTAAGCCATCAGACACTCCCTACTCGATGATCAATGGACTTACGTTTATGCATATGTACTGTATTTTATTCACGTTGTAGGCCAATAGTATGAAATGGGTGAGAAAATTAGAAACCTGACCAAGCGTTTCTTGCAAAAGTTCTGATTAGTTCTAGGACAATACTGAAGTTGTTCAAGGGGTGTTTAACTTTACTGGAGGTGACCTTGTCGTTGAACAAGCTCAACGCCGCAATCAACTCATACGAGGTGAGTCAATATATATATATCCAGTATAACTTCATCAATACACTCGTTGTGATTGTGTATAGGACATAATTGTGTATGGCATCAACAATTACCTGCTTGGGTATCGGAAGGTAATTTCGATAATAATACGTTACTTGAGTGAGTAGTAAATTGTCGGTTGTTCATGTAAACTGAACTTAAAAAAAAGTATCGTACAAAATCATTGTTCTACCATCGTAAAGCACTGGGAAGGTCAAATGTAAGTTATTCCATCTTTTAAGTCTTTTCATTTCTGGATTAATCCTCGTTCATAGTTGTCAGTAATATTCGCTTCCTCTCACATAGTATAAACTAACTACCCAATCATATTCTTCGTATTACAGTGAACTGGGATGTTATAAATGGTCAGTGAGAGAAATTGTTTCTAAGAATCCGTTGACTTCAAGAATTAAATTTAAATCTAATAGAACCGTTCAACGAAGATGGTACATTCCGAGAATCAATCTTCTTCAACACCACCGGAACTGCTTATATCACTACTGCTCTAAAAGCAGCTCATGATGCTGATCCTAACACTAAACTCTATGTAAGTTCCAACGCAAAAAAAAAAAAAAACCTCCACATCATTGATCCTATTGTACCATATACCACAAATTCGAAAATTCAAATACATTCATATATAGATAAACGATTTCAACATTGAAGGATTAGGACCAAAATCAACAGGAATGTTCAACCTAATCAAATCTCTTCAACAACAAAAAATCCCAATAGATGGTATAGGAGTACAAGGTCATCTTATAGTTGGTCAAGTACCAACTACAATAGAAGATAATTTAAGACGATTTACTTCGTTAGGTGTTGAAGTGGCTATTACTGAACTTGATGTTAGAATGGAGTTACCTGTTACGAGAAGTAAATTGATACAACAGAGGTTGGATTATGAGTTGGTTGTGAAGGCTTGTAGGAATGTTAAAGGTTGTGTTGGGGTTACGATTTGGGATTGGACTGATAAGGTGTGTTGACTTTTTGGAATGGGTCTCTTTGTGATATATTGATGATGATAATGATGATGATGTGTTGGTGATAGTATTCTTGGGTTCCTGGTACATTTGATGGTGAAGGAGCGGCATGTCCATGGGATGAGGTTAGTCGAGATATAACTGCATTCATTTTGTTTTTTTTGTTTTGTTCGTGAGGTGACTGATTTTTGTCATTCGGGATTAGAATTTGCGAAAGAAACCTGCGTATGATGGTATGCTTGATGGTTTTCTTTCAAATTAATCTCAAAAATGAGCGATATCATTGGCCTTGAAGAGCAAAAGGAAGAGAAAAAATGAATGATGTATGGATGTATTCAATCTGTAATATATTTGCTAGTATATTCTGATTCTCCTCGAAATGTGTTTGAATTTGATTTGTTCTAAATGTATATCGTGCCAAGGAAATGATACTATTTGAAATTCATGTCAAAAAACTTACTATTAATGGTACTTTCTTCGACAATTGCGTATTTGCAATTCTACATTCAGTGGCATGAGATTTTCTAATTTAAGTACTTTTGCTTAAAGACGTAGACTTGCTGAAGAGATTCAGATACGACACCGTATTGACATATAAATGTATTGCACAACTTCACATCCTATGAGATCGTTGGTTACTACAACTAGATCCATTCCGTTCCTATTCTATCCCTTTCTTTTGGTATATTAATTCCGGTCCAACTTCATCCCGCTGTTCCGCATGTCAGTATATCGTCTAGATGGAATGTTATATTTTCATGTTTCAAGTATTATAGCGACACTGGGGATTAGTATGACGCATTGGTTATCGTTTCTGTCATTAAAGATTAAATATACAAAGTACGCGAAAAACGTCATCCAAACATGACCGGCGTTTCGCTATAATGATTATCATTAAAAATAGATGAGGGGTTAGATACTCCGCTACGGATACAAAAAAAAAAAAGCAAGGATCAGGTATGCACTGCGTGGGTGACTCAATAATCTAACTAGATTATCGAGGACATACCTAAACTTTACTCTGAGACCCACACTCACGAGTAAAGTAAAGCTTAGATAAATACTCGCTAGTACTTGATAATCTGTGTGGATTACCAAGTCACTGGCACAGTGTATGTTTTTAGATGCTCATGTTAATTAATCAATTATTGACTTTTGAACATAGAATCTCTGAAGATTAATAGAAGTCATGAGAATGTTAATAATAGTCGAACGACTAGTATATGAAAATGATTTTAGTTCGGGAGAGGCTACCCAAAAAGGGTATTAAACAAGACGACTGTCGGAGCCTATGTCGGAGCCAGAGATGTACCACGTTCCAGACCTTGTCTTTCACCTTTTTTTCCTTCTCCCATTATCTATTGATTACTGTTACTCTCCACTATGAACACCCGGGGATCGGAAGAAGGTTTTTTTTTTTTGGTGCACAGCGAAGACGAGAGAGTTTGGCGCGTTGAAAGTTGGAGACCGGCAAAGACGGGTAAGTCACCCTGGAAAGATGTTGAGGGAAGGCAGTACAAGTGTACCCCACAACCCCGCATGGACCTGAAAAGGGAATATTCCCACGAGTGATTCATAGGAGAAAGTCGGATAATTGACAAGATTATCTCCTCAATGAATATCCCAACACACAACACACACAACCCTCCACACTCTCAGCCACAGTCTCTCCCAACTTTCAAGGCTCCTGCTCACAAACATGCACACCATCTCCACTCAATTCCTCCCAGGGAGAAGAGCACAAGGACCCTTATCATAGACCATATGCTCTGGGTACATGCACGTACTCGCTTTGCACAGGCGAGGGCCGAGCTTGGCATGACAGATCGCACAGGCGGTCCTTCCAGCCAGAACTACACACACAGACGTCGTCCAGAAAACTATGATGAAGACGATGAGGCTCTTTCCGAAGGCGAAGATCTTCTCTTTCTTAAAACCCGTGCGGGATGGCCCGGTCCAACCCACGACGACGACGACGCTGCTCATCTCAGTAAACAAGACCTTACCCTTGCCAGAAGTCTTAGATTACGTGCCGAGGGCTTGGAAAGTGTAATTACTTCAATGCTCGACCAGCCACCTCCACACCATCCTTCTGCAGACGATGATTTTGCTCTTTCTTCTTTTCCGTCTTCTTCCAACCCTGTAAGGACAGGAATGCACCCACACACACTTCCGAACGGTGTTCGTCTACGGCTTGCTTTTGGTACTATTATAAATGATCTCTTCGCTCGTCAAGCTCCTCCCCAACCCTACCGCCACACTCATCCCGCAAAACCACAAGAAGATCATCCACATCACTATCACCATCATCACCACTCTCTGGCAGATTTACCGGATGCTATACTTGCACTGGTCCCTGTTTCCGGTGCTTTTTATTTAAATGATCATGACCACACGAGCCCTACCTCATCAACATCACCTTCGCCGCCCTCTTCATCTACCCTGCACCATCAACCAAAATTAGGATATACCACGCACACGAGCAAGAATACCCACTCTTATACCGTACGCATTATCTCCACAAAAACATTCTATTATCCACTCTTGTCTTCCCATTTACTGACATTCAAATGTATTTATAGCCTGCTACGAAATATCGACCATTACCTTCTCAACGTGCGCTTTCATACTACGATTGTGGAAATCCTACAACTTCAAGTTCATCATCCACACCTTCATTAAGATGTCCTCGTCATTTATCAACTGGTTGTGAGGTTTGCGTAGAAGCTAGGGCTATTTCGAGATCGAATGTTCCTAAAACTTCACCTTCTCGTGTTCAACAAACTACTTCATCTTCATCATCTGCGCAACAACACCATAATAGGACGACTAGTATGGGATCTAATGGTGCCAGTGGTAGCGGTACTGGACCAGGTCTCGGTCCCGGTCATGGTCCTGGTCCTGGATTTGGCTATGGATATGGTGGTAGTGGGATGAGTGGAGGAGCAATAACGGGTTGGCAAGATGGAAGTGGGATTGGATCTGGATTGTTAAGACCTGGTATTAAAGGGAGTTCATTGAGAAGACATGTGTATGATGATGAAGGGAAAGGAACTGGATTTGGGAATACAAAGTTGGCCAAGTTGATTCCTAGATTTTTGAGACTTTCGGCGTTGGTTGCTGTGGAATTGGGAATAGAAGCTAAAGATGCTGTTAGCCCTAGTTCTAATTCTGGTCCCAGTGCTAGCGCTGGTGGTTCTGGTGTTAATATTGGTGAAGGTGGTAGTGGTGAAAGAGAAAGGAGAAAAAGTTCAACACCTATGCCTTCTTCACCTTCTTTAAATCGGATAAATCAAACTCCTACGCAACAACAACATCAACGAACGTTTTCTCAAACATCATTATCTTCACAAACGCGAACTCCTCAACATCAACAGCAACATTTACATACCCATACACCTAATTCATCAAAAACTCCTATTAGTCCTCAACAAAACCAAAACCAAAACCAAAACCAAACCGCACACCAAAATCAACAAAAAGAAAAAGAAAAAGAAAGGAGAGTGTTATTAGAAAACGCATTAATTCCAACTAGAGAATGGTATATGTTACTTGCAGGATTATTGACTAGAGCTGTATTGGAAGGGTATTTGACTGCTGGATGGTGTGGATGTAAAAGTGTGGAAAGTTTGTTGTTGGTTGGGATTGGTTTGGATGTTGGGTTTTGGGAGAGGAAGAAGAGGAGAATGGGTAGGAGAAGTACGAGTACGAGTAAGAGTAGGACTAGAAGAAAGAGAGGTGAGAGTGGGAGTGGGAGTGGAGGAGAGGAACGAGAAAGGGAAGGTGTTAAGCTGGAGGATGTTGAGAAGGGTGTTGGTGGTGATGAGGAAGGTGAACATGAACATGATAATATAGAGGACGAACGTGGAGATGATGACGAGGATGATGAAGATGAAGATGAGCATGACGATGGTGATGATAATGATGATGAGGATGAAGATGGAGACGACGAAGAAGATCTATTGAATTTCATTCATAATGAAGAAATGGAATTTACAGAATTTGATCCTGATGGATTACCAAGTTTAATTGAAGCGGTTAGAGTTTTATTCCCGGGTTTGAATGGGAAACAAAAGGAATCAATGTCAACGTCAATATCCACGTCCACTTCGGACCCTTCAACAACAACGTCAACTTCGAATTCAAATTCAGGTTTAGTTTCAATGGGTATAGATAGATCTAGTTCCACAGAACCGGCATCGGTATTGAGCATGAAAAGAAAAAGTGTTGCTGAGGAGGAATATGAAGTTGAGATGTATGAACGATTGAGAAGGGTATGTATTTCCTATACATTTATTCCTTTTTTTCTAACCAAACTATTTTTGACAGTTCTATGATATTCCGAATTCAACGCCAGATTTGTTAACTCATATGGAAGATTTGGCTTGGTCTTATCCTGCTGAACCTGTTGAAAGATCTGCTTTGAGATTTTGTGAAGCTGTTGCTAAGTGGAGAGGAAAACCAGAATTGGAAACTGTATGTTTCTTTCTTTCTTTCTTCTTCCAATAACAAATCTGAATCTCACGCGTTTGTTCTCTTATTATTAGTACAAGAAGAAAACACCATTATCACCAAACATGGGAGGAATGTCAATCGATTCATTAGTTCATTCAAATCCTACAAGTCCAGTTTTGGTTAATTCTGTTGTACCTGGAAGAACCACAGCAACAACAACGGCAACTGTAGCTTCACTTGGATCAATGTTTCAACAAACGTTACAACAACATCAAGATAAATTAGGACAAGGAAAGGAAAGTAGAAGAAAACCTAGGAAACCTAGTATTGATGTTTATTTTGCTTCTCTTTCTTCTACCATTGGAGCTGGTGGTGAAGGAGGTTCGAATGAGAATTCACCTTTGAAAAATCTAGTATCGCCTTCGATGGGGGAAATATCAATGACGACTCCGCCTAGATTAGGAAGTAGTGGTGGTGGCGGTGGTATGAACGCTAGTGGTGGTAGTGGTAGTGGTAGTGGTAGTGGAATGGATATGGGAGGATTGATGGGAATGAATGTTAATATGAATAATATGAATACGATGGCAGGGTTGATGGGAATGAATATGGGAATGGGGGGGATTAATCCTTTAAGTGGGATTGGGATGGGTTCGATGGGATTAGGAATGGGTTCGATGGGGATGAATATGGATATGGGATTGGGTGGGATGGGGATGAACATGAATGGATTGGGGATGGGGAATTTGGGATTGGGGATGAGTGGGACTGTGGGAGGAGGAGGAGTGTTGAAGAGAGGAAGAGAGGAAGGTGCTGGCGTTGAAGATGGGAGAGAGGAAGGTGCGAAGAGGTTACAGATGAGATGAGATGATGTTTCTATTTAAACTCTTCGCTCTATCCCCCCCTCTCTCTTTCCGATATGATCTGTTCTTTTTTATTGAGTGTTGCATATTTTCAACACATTCATATCTTCTGTTTTTGTTATTTTCGTTCTCTCCCATTCATAGCCATTCAACTCGTTCAAAAGTCATTGTTTGGTTCTCTTTTTTTCACTGGTTTTTTTTTTCGTTCTTTTGGGAATTTCGGTTTTATAAAATTTACTTCTTTTTACTATTTATCTACCTTCGTTGACCGGGACTCCGCTGTATATATTTTTATCGACGTAATACAGTTGTAATTGCAATTGAATGTTTTTTTTCTGTGTGCATGTGTGAATGTGGGCGAGTGCTCTTGGAGAAAACAAATTATAATCTATTTTTAAAACCCAAACCCAAAGCGACAAGATTACCAACATGCACCATGAAAAAAGAAATAAGTAAAGAGATCTAGAAGACTGAGTTTTAAACGTTCAAACTCAAACTCTCAAGCCATTAATATCAATTATCCTAATAAAGGTCTTCTTTCTCCATCCCTCTTATCCTCACTTCCACTCCCACTAGTACTCGCTCGGGTACTCGCACTGGCACTTGTACTTGCACTTGCAGTAGTAATCGTACTTTCACTAGCACTTCTACTCCGATATTTTTCCTTTTCCTTTCTACTCTTACTCTTCCCCATACTTTCTTGTAACCAAACACCTCCTTCAACCATTTTCTTACCTACCTTACCTAAACTTCCTATTCCCAACTTGGCTCTACCATTCTTTATACCATTCCTTTCACCATTCCCTTCACCGTTTCCTCCACCAAATCCAAATCCACCAAATCCAAATCTAGCAAACCCAATCCTCCCAGAATAAATCCTATCCCCTCTAATCCTATGTTCATTATCAACACTAACAAAAATAACCACAAAAGTAGTTAAAGTAGCTGCTAAAGTAGTTGATGCTGAAATCATGAATACTATTATCATTTGAAGTCGTGCTGCTTGTTGAACTGATGAACCTCCTAGAATTGCTCCTGTCATCATTCCTGGGATTGCTATTATTCCTAAGACGCTGATGAATTTATTAATATTATTTATTTGCAATTATTTATTTAGTTGAGAGTGATGAAATGGAGAGTGATGAAAGGAAAGGAAAAAAAAGAAAAGAAGAGTGGGTGGATGGATGGGTGAGTGGTGTATTTTTACTTACCTCATGTTGTTTATTGTTGGTGTTAATGCTAGACGTAAGGCTTCAATTGCTACTGGTCTACATGCTTCTATTCTTGACGCTCCAAATGCGAGGTATACTTCGACTTTATCTCTGTTTTCTCTATTAAATGATAAATGAATGGTTGGTGTTGTGTTGTATTGTTAGTTTTTGGTTTTTTCTTTTTTGGGTTACTGCGGATACGGATATTAAAAAATGAGGGGGAGGGGTGTTGTGTTTCGAAATGAAATTGAAATTGAAATTGAAATGAAACTGAAGAAGTTCTCTTCGTTGTTTCATTTTCGAAAATAGAAGTAGTAACGCCCTTCCGTTAATTTTTTTTTACGAAATCAAACCCCGCGAAGATGAAAAAAAAAAATGAACATATTAATAAATACTCAACTGTAATTCTTTTAAAACGTAACTAACAGAAACTGTGATACCAGAGATAGTAGCACCACAAAGCATACCGACGATTGGTACTTGGACAAAAAGAAATGTCAGCCTCACTTAACTTAAAACAAAGCCAGGAGAGAGACGTACTATATTGAATTGGTGTCCAAAATGGATCAACGCCCATAGCGAACTTAGTACCAATTATAGATACGGGAATTGTAGAACCTAACATTGCGACGAGTACGGATGGGAACTGTTTTTTTTTGTGAAAAATGGGAATGGAAATGTTTAGGAGGAGGATTTTTTTGACAGTGAGGAGGTTGAGGTTGGTTTTGTGTACGGACCATGTATTGATATCTCCGTTTTGATTTATTAATTACTGTTGAGAGAGGAGAGCGAGAGCGAGAGATGTTAATTGTTGAGTAGGAGTTTCTTGACGTGAGGAACGTACCGATTTCGATGGTTCCAAGTAAATTAAGTAAAACTATAACATCGAGATAGGTCTTTTGAATAAGGAGTAAGAGACGTAAAATAAAAATAAAAACGTACGTGTAATGCCAGCAACAACCCAAGGATCTTCAGAAGCAAATACTTTTTGAAGTATCATAGCCACCAAAGTAAGTTGAACCATACATCTTATAGCACTTATTAACAATGAGCCTCCTATACCGATTTTGAGAACGCCAGAGATGAATGTTTCAAAGAGGATAAATGCGAGTGCTATTAGTACGTTTTCCCATGTTAATTGGGTTTCCATAGAGGTGAATGGGAGAAAGGTGGTATCATAGGCAATTGAAGTAATATTTGCCATTGATGTTTTCTCAAACGTGTGTAGTGGTGAAGGAGAATTATGGGTAGAATGGTTTGAGAGGAGAAGTCTGGAACTTTATGTGGAGTATGTGAGGCAGAGTTGCAAGTGAACAGTAGAATGATTAGTAGTTGAATATAGAGGGAGCAGATGGAGAGCAGTTGAGTTATTAGGGTTGTAAAGTAAAAAGTATTGGGGACCCTCAAACGCCCCTATGATGACATGAACTACTCAACCAATCAGAACGCTTGGATTTGAAATTGTTGTTTAAGGCTCTACGCTCGTCAATCCTGTAAAACGGAGTTTCTGAGTTGGCGTAGAGAGTTATTTAAAGCAACAGTTTGTGGATAAATCTTCAGGGCAGGCCAGATGGATTAAATCAGATAATGTGCGTCATAATAGGACTGTGGAGACAAATGTGGGAAGGTTGATGTTTCCCACGTGCAGCATAACCATGTATTAACCTCCCATTCTTTCTGCTTCTTTCCCCCCTTCCGTGACCATGGCTCAGCTCTTACTCGACGATCCTGCTCAACAAGGTCCAGACGAAACACGCCGTCTTAGAGACCTGCTAAACTGTCTCGACAGTGAAATTGAACAGGCCAACGTCCTACTTCAGGAGCTTGTCAAGAGAAGAAGTACCCTGCTTTCGGAGTCTGCTCGTCTTCCTCATGAAAAGGAACCTGTTCTCCAGGATATTCGTCGTTACGAACAGACTCTAGACACGAAGACCGCAGAATTAACCCAAGCGCAACAGCAATTAGCTATGGTCGAAGAGCATTCGACCCTTACCAATCAACACTGGAACGACCCTGCCTATTCAACACCTATCTCTACTTTGCCTACATGCCCCAATGTTTACCGTTCTCATAACAAGGAACTAGAACAACTCAGGCAGCGCGTTGCGCAGTTGGAAAGAGAACGCATTGGCATCACATACCACCTCGAATACCTGCGAAGAATGGTGGCTCCCATACTGCGTCTGCCCGCAGAACTTCTGGAGCATATTTTCACGTTCTGCCTCCCCTCCCAAAGATTCGTTCCATTGTACCAGCAATCCGCACCACTACTCCTCACGAGTGTTAACCGCATGTTCCGCGAACGAGCTCTCGCCACTCCACGCTTGTGGGCTTCCCTATCAATCCACAGGAATAGTTCAGGCTCCAGTTTCTATCCCCAGCCGGAGCTGATTAAACTCTTCATCGACCGTTCCGTCGCAGCCCCGTTGTCATGGAGTCTCGAGGACTCTAAGCCGAGCCTCAACGTCATTGACGAAAAACGTCCACCGTTACCGGTATCCGATATTGTCGAGTTGTATGCCCCTCACCACGAACGCTGGAAGCACGTGCGTATCGATTATGGGAGTGGTTGGGTTCCTACCACTGGTCTCGAACACCTTCCCAATTCTCCTCGATTTCCTATACTGGAAACATTATCTATTAAGCGAGGCTATTGGCATGATCAGCGCGAGATCAAAATTCTTCGTTGCATGCTAGCCTCGCCTCGGCTATGGGGTGCCAGTTGGTACAGCCAGAAGCCTTATACTACTTTAGTAATGCCGTGGACTCAACTTCGTCAATTCTCTGTCAATCACCTTATTCCCCTCCGAGAAGCGTTCGGCATAGTTGGGCAGTGTTCCGTTTTGGAGGAAGTCGAATTAAATCTTCTTCTCCCTAGAGTTGATGAAAAAAGCGATCCTGGAATTGACATGTTAACTCACCGTACCATTCGCGTTTTCAAAGCTGGTTTCTCTGAAGATCCAGATATTCTATTTGACAACCTCACTCTACCCTACTTGAAACATCTCGAACTTGCAAACTCTTCTGGTATTCATTCTCCCTTGTCTCTAAACTCTCTCAGGAGACTCTTCCAGCGATCCAAATGCACTTTGGAAAAGCTGGCATTTCAAGAGGTACAACTGGAACCGGATGATTTATTGGAGTTACTCAAATATTTATCACCTTCAATCACCGAACTCAGTTTCCAATCTGAACGGCATAATGCAGGTTACGTTGATGGTAACATCTTACGTTTAATGACGTATTCAGATCGTCATCATTCCAACTCTGCAAGACCGATTGAAAAAGAAGAATTCGAAGCCAGAGGTACTTTTCGAGGTGTTCTTTGCCCAAGATTGAAAACGTTATGGATGTGGGGTGTTGTTTATTGTAAAGATGAAGTTTTGACGGATATGTTGATGAGTAGATGGATTGGTTGTCGAGTTTGTAGACCTGGAGATGTTTTGGATTCGGTATTTGTGGTTTTGGATGATGATATGGATGAGAATAGGCATATTGAGGATTTTAAGAGATTGGAAGCGTTGAAAGCTCAAAGACCGGGATTGTATTTCCAGAGGTTGGTTAGGATTGTTAATAATCCGAGGAGAGTTTGGATGTTATGATTGGTGAGTTAACCTAGGTGTACGTGTGTGTGTTTTGTTTTTCGGACAGCCCAAGGAATATGTTTTGGATACTGTAGGACCTTATTTAATTGAATTTTGTTACCTGCTTTTCAACTTTCTATATTTATTTTTTCTTGATTACCCTTTCGCATTACCTTTCTTGTAACCTAAAGCACTTTTTAATTACCGAACCAGGAAACCTTCCATGTAACTCCTTTTCTTCTTTTGTCGTTCCTTGTATAACTAGGTAGTTTTCTTGTCTTTACCCCTGTTCGATACCATAGTTTTTTTTTTCCAATATTATCAAATTGTATATCTGCCCCGACCACAAATACACCATTACATTTTTTTTCTCCCATTAATTCCAACTAGTAGTATCTCTATATCGAAGTATGCACATATGATTTTTTACCCAGATTGATATAAAGCAGGACCAGCAACTATATGAGCATTCAATTCCGAAATATTGGCTGGTGTGATGTATATATCTTGATCTGTTAATACGACGAACCTGGAATTTTTTGGGAATATGAAGATCAGTATATCAGTATATCAGTTTTTTTAGATATGAGTTGTGGAGAGAGAATGGAATGTGACATTCTATCACATGGGAAGGATTTGTGGAGTATTATGGAGTGATGTTGATAAAACAAAGAAAACTAGAGAGAAAGGAGAGAGAGAGAGAGAGAGAGAGAGAAAAGGTTCGTGGAAGGTGTGGATCTTTTGTTGTGGAGTAGTGGAGTAGTGGAGTGGAGTAGTGGGAGAGAAGTATATGGAGAGAAGAAAAAAGAAAAGATGGAGAAATCAAGAAGTGATGGAAGCAGGGTATAAAGAATGTCTTTTTTTTCACCGGGTCCGATCTCCAAAAGAAGAAGAAAAGAAAAGAACAACAGAAATGGAAATGGAAAGAGGAGTGCAACAAAATGAAATAATAATAAAAAAACAAAACACGTACATTGTACCATTGATAATAGGAACTGTATCTTCACCGAAAACTTTTGGATCTGGTTGAATAGTGGTACCAGTTTGATTTTCAATGTTTTCGAGAGGTGTATATGTTGTATTTAGTTGGGAGATCCATGCGACGAACTGTTGTTTAGTATTAATGTTAATGGTTTTTTTTTAGAATTGAGAGAGAGGGTGGGAATAGGATGATAGGAGGAAAAGAGGAAAGGAACCGTAACTATTAAAACGAGAAGAAGACGAAGGGAAAAAAAAAGAGAAAGAGAAAACGTACACGAGGTTCACCAGCGGTAGTACTTGTTAAATAACTGTTATTATAACCGACCGGTTTACCAGGAAGTTCCCAACTGAAATTAACAGTACGTCCTCCAAACGATAAAGGTTCAGATCGATTATGAGTTATAGCTGGTGTTGTATCATTTCCTGGGATACTCGTATTCCAAAGTGGAGTTGCGTCCGGGTTGTTCTGAAAATATTAAATTAGAAAGATTCAAAAAAAAAAAAAGTGAAAGAAACGAGAACACGAAATACAAAATACGCACAGTAACATTCAAAGCTGGGAAATTCTGCCAAGCAATCCTAGGATTTTTCTCTGGACAACTAACCAACCAAGGAGCCAAAAGAGTCCAAGCCATACTTTGAGTAATACCCGTTTCAAACCAAACAGGCATAGGAAACAATCCTTCAAATTGTCTAAAAATCATTTGTTGACGTGCTTCTGTTGTTATAGATTGTAATAACAATTGAGCTGCATCTCTTGAATTTAAATGTTCAATAAAACCGTAAACTCCACTTTCTCCCCAACGAGTTAATTTTTGACAGAAATCGAGGAATTCGCGGACTGTGGAGAAAGGGTATTGATATGTACATTGTTTAGAGGCGTATGCTGTTGAAGATTAATAAATTATAATAAATTTATAAATTTATAAAATGAACATAAATGAGAAAGAGGATTGAGAAAGGAAAGAATTGTTGACTTACGACCCAAAATATTAGACAACATAGTAGCATGTCCAATTTCTTGTTGAGCCATAAACTCAATCAAAAACCTATCTTCAGCATTCAACCCAGCTTCTGCAAAATCTTGAACCGAAAATCGAGCAAGTCCATAATTGAATAAATCAAGTTCGATCCATTCTTGATTTAATGCCAAATTCTACATTAGTAGGTAATATCATTAGTATTCGAATCATATATATATCAATCAAATGATTCGGAAGTAGTAGAAGTATGAGAAGGTAAGGAAGAAGCGGAGGAAACGAAAAGGATGAGAAAAAAAAGAGTTGGAGTAGTACTACTTACGATAGATTGCCAATCAAAATCAGACAACGCAATATACTTCGGTTCACTCCCATTAACACCAAGACCTCCGGTTGGTACGTAAGGCGTATAGGCAGCTAATACACCCGGGCTTGAACCTAAACCTGAACCCGAGATCGATGAAAAACTCGAGATTGAAAAGGTAGTGGCGAAGAGAACATGGACAGCAAGAGGTGAAAAGAAACGCATCGTTCGTTAACTTGGATGTGGGTTTCTTTTGCGTCTGAAAAAATTACAGGCGAGTGTCATGGTTGTTTTATACCTAGAATTTAGGAGAAAATAGGTTTCTGTTTCAACGAAACTGGAAAAAGGAGTTTTCTATGGAAGTGATCGAGGTCATGAATGACGTGCGGATAACCATGGACGGAGCGAAGAGCAGGGACTAGAAACGGGGAAGATTAGGAGATGGAGATATATGATTTCGGATTCGCAAGGATCAGGAGCACGGCGAAGAGATGAGTAACATCCAGCATATTTATCAAAGGGAAAGGACATGTTGCATAAAGTTACACAAAAAGTAGCATGAGAAAAAGCGCTGTTGTACAATAGCGAATAAGATAAAAGTAACCAAACAACGCCAGATGAAAGGTCCAGGGTGGTTTGAACGCATATACAATGGTGAATGGGGGTGGTGATGAGACATGAGGAAAGGATGAGACGATGACAGATAGAAAACAATAGAAATGACTTTTGCAAATCAGTAATAAGTGGGAATACAACGACAAACCAACCCAGAGAACATACAACTACATCCAACATAAAGAGGAAAGCAAGCATAAAATCAAAACAAAAAGCATAGGTGGCTATCGCCAACCATCGTCATGCCACCAAGTCTTTTCAGCATCTCGTACAGTCCACTCTACGACACTTTCCGGGCTGGCAACGTAAATATATCCACCAGTGGGATCAAAGCATGTCCCGGCAATATCCAGGATCATCCCTATACCTCATACTGGTAGGTACAACCTTGCGCGGTTTTCGTGCTAGGACGGCGATATCCCTCCGTCGTAGAAGGGATAGGAGAACTGCTCTCTGATGCATGTGTTGACATACATTCGATAGAATCGAGTTCATCTACATCCATGTCATCATCGTGCCTTTCCGAATCATCGCGTCGTGAATTAGGTGGACGATAGCCGAAATCGCCATGGGTAGACCCGGTATTGACATCTTCATCCTCACTACTGGACACTTGCGCATTCAGGAGAGCGTGGACTCGGATTCAATGCTCCGGTCACCGAGGGGAGGCACCACTACAATATCTGCGCAAAATCATCTTGATCTCTACTGGTATTACGCACATGACTGAGTCGCAATGTTCTCCAAGTTGAATCACCTATGGAGGAAGGAGGGGAATATGAAGTAGGGATCCTGAAAGCATCACTCAAAGCTTGAGCTATGTGGCGTTGTCCGTGGCCTCCGTTGCCGGGTGTGGAAGCTAAATGCGACCGCCGGCGTGACGAGGGGCTGGTGTCAATGATGAGAAAACATGTCGGTTCACGGGTGGGCTCCTTTCTTGTGCTCTCGGAGGTGAAGAAGCCGGGGTTGGCAGTAGGTCATGCTGCTCGGGTGGTCGGACAGTGGGAACCTTGAGAATTTCCTCGGTCTCGAACGTTCGAGCATCCAGTACATGGACGAGGGAAGTATGCTACAAGTCCGAGATCAGTAACTCTCTA
Source organism: Coprinus comatus (assembly GCA_034638255.1). Classification (NCBI taxonomy): domain Eukaryota; kingdom Fungi; phylum Basidiomycota; class Agaricomycetes; order Agaricales; family Agaricaceae; genus Coprinus; species Coprinus comatus. The sequence continues at coordinate 816,697 of JAWPGT010000010.1, forward strand.
GCGTTGCTTGATAGATGTCAACTTACTTCCGTGAAGACCAACACTTCCTTTCCGCTTGCACCGCCACCACCAAATTTAACGCTTCGAACACTGAAACCTGGTGCTTTCGAACGTCCGCGAGTCCAATCGGTGGGGTCATCCGACAAGTAGCCGTCGTCTGAGGAGATACCGCGGTGTTTGTCGGTCTGAATAACCTTCATAGGTTTACTACTGCGAACATCCCAAATTGCAAGTACACCCTCCTGTGATGCAACTGCAAACTTCATTCCATCAGCAGAAAATGCAGTTGAGAACGAAGCTGCCAGGGATGATGGATACAAGAGGGGGGATGCATCAGGGGGAGGGAGGATTAAAGTCTGGATACGCTCAAAATTAACTTGATCGCCGCCATGCATGTAGTGAAAGTAGATCTTCGAGGAATCTCCGACGGAAAGGAGAGTGCGGCCATCTGGTGAAATGGAAGCTACAGGAGGATGTCAAGTAAGAGTAAAGGCAGAGATGATGGTGTGACGTACAATGATTAATGGGAACATCGAGCTTGAGGCAACCAATAGTCCTAAGATGTCGTTTTTGGCTCTGAACCCGCAGAGGAACTTCGTACAGTCGCACGGTGCAATCGTTATTACTGATTCCCACTCTTGGCTCTACCGCACTTTGATTGGAACGAGTAAGACTCAGCGAGGTCAGCAGAATCGAATTGTTGATGGATCCAAGCAGTTGCTTTTCAGAATGCCATACTAGCTTGCTTCGTCCGCTCTTCGAGGACGCAGTCGTATGGCACGACAGGTGAATTTCAGCATCTTGTCCCCCAGCAGCGAGAAGTGTGGTGTTGGATTCAAGATTTAGACTTGTGAGTGTGTTTGCACAGAAGCTCAGAGGTACAAGGGTTCGTGGCTGTTGAATTCAATCAGAAATACAGGGTGAGACTAGGGGGAAGGTGATACACACTGAGTCACCGGTGTTGAGGTCATGCTCGACGATTGCATTGTCCCGAATATAGTTGAGCACACCGCGTTCTCGAGGACATATAACCAGGTCCCGTAGTTGTCTATGATAACATTAGCACATTGCCGGGGAAAGTAGTTTCTGGGGTAAATGATTTCGAGACGCCAGGGTCGAGCGGTACAACGGAACTCACATATGGCCAATATGGACATTTGCAGCAGCTACTGCGCTGGGAGTGTTTGATACTAGCAATGGAGGATCGCATGCCATCGCTGATTGCTAAGAAGAGAGTTGTGAGGGATGAGATGCTATAGTCATCTAACGTTGTCCACCCGACATACCAATCCTTGCTCCGTCAGTCACGTGCCACTAAGCCCAAATGACGTTACTACGGCGCTTGCCATTTGCACCGCTTGCACCTTACGCAGGGTTACTAGCTGTTACCGGTCATGGATCCGCTCTACAAAACTAGAGAATGGTACCGAGTTAGCTTGACCTTGCTGTTTATGCAGCTAATAAAAAAATACTGCTCTCGATAAATGATACTATGTAATGAAATATATAGCCAATTTAGTTGGAGCTTGTTATTGTACTTATGTACAAAAACTCGTTTAACACGTCCCTTAGTCGGAGACGGTAATTACTCGGTTTTGAGAAGGATCAATACGCGCATGTACACCCCTTTTCCTTCCGAAGAATAAAGAATAAACCCCCATATGTTAAATACCATTAATGTAACTTAAAGGACATGGAATGTGTTCGAGACTTCGAGTCATACTAATTACTTACGTGCTCCAATAGTAATGGTAGGTCCATGAGTAACATATTATATTAGCTACCTCGGGCACTCAAGCCACACGGATCTGCACTTCCCTTAAGACCCATTTCCTCGGCTACATCAATCAGCAGCTAATGTAAGATACTGTACTTGGATATTATCTATCAAGATTAATCGGTATGGAGCAGTGTAGTGTAGTATACCAAGGTCAACTACTTGAATATGATATGAGATTCTAGCTTTCTAACTGCACAAACAAGAGTCTAGATAGGAGAAGAAAAAACATCTTTTAATCACTCTTTATCGGAAAAGTGAAGGTATATTCTTGCCAATCTCCGGACGCAAACTACTCCCACTCTCACATGAACATTCTCACATGAACAACAGAAGTCTGTTTTTGAATGAAGGGTCATATGGTCTGTCTCCAGTGGCAGTACATATATCACCGACGTTTCAACAATCAATCATCTTGTCAACATCAATACTTACAATCAACTTGTCTTTCAGTGTAGTATCATAGAAGCTTCTGTAAAATAGTAGTTGATAATAGAAAGATCAGAGTTATACTTATTTGAACTTGATCACCGGTCACTAGCACTGTCGATATCATTGTTACTTATCAATATATCAATAGTAATGCAATGGTGCTAATCCCTTTGGAACCCCACAATACCAATATAGTAATGGTAATAAATCTACATTCGAATCTTCCAGTGACTTCAATGTAACCTTCCTCCATTGTTGATCTCATCCCTCAAATTCTAAATTCCTATTTCTCCTCCACATCATGATATGCATGTGTAGTAATGGACTCTATAAAAAAAGAACGGTTCACACCCAAAAATACCATTTAGTACTTCGTAAATCCAAATCCAGCAAAATCATTACCACCAAACCCCATCCGAGAGAAAAAAGATGTCAACGGCCACTGTGCTATGTATGGTGGTGTTTCAAAAGTTTCTTCTACCATGCCAAGTGACAGACTCCTAAAGATCTAAGAACCTCAGCCTTTTGGAAGTGATTCAAAAAATAACTATTACTAAGGGAGGCAGTACTTGGAGTAACCGATATGGTCCGAGTTCACAGTTTATTAGTCTCCAATCCCGAACTCCAACCGTAAAGTAAACTTTGCGTCTTTGAGGTCTGAGATCTGAGGTTTGAGGTCTGAAATGCTTTGAAAGCGTCAAAGCTCCGAGACTTTCGAACATCGAAAAGTCGGAAAAGAGCACTACTATAAGCTCTTGTATTATAAGTACAAAGAAAAGAACCTGGAACCTCATACCACATGAGAGTCTTTTTACCCTTCAAAGTTTATTGCAAACTCAACAAATTTAGGTAACTCACATACTATGGGGTCACGCAGGATTCGAGAACAACTCACTCACCGGTATATCACCAACTTATTAATAGAACTGTATATCGCAATCCTTGAATAACATCAGTGGCTATGAAGAGTTGAAACGGTTACCTCTAGTAGTAAGCAAAAGGAAAAAAAAAATTGTGCTGCGGATGGAGCAAGAACGAGTTGGAGTCCCGACTCCTCAGTGGGGATCGAGAAATAGGAAGATTCCTCCTTGAAGCGAGATGAGGGGTAAGATTTCGTTTTTGTAAATGTTGGAGAAAGTTGATTGTCGATCAGGATTATATATATATAACGATGATACTCATCATTCTCAGGCTATTGAGAGGCTTCGGAGCATCCGAGATTCGCGCCCCAAAAGTTTTTTGGATCTTTGAACTTTCTAAGAATATTCAATTTTTGAAAAAAAAATTACCATTTGGAATAGTATTATAAAGATTATGCATGTACTTGGAATTTTGAGTACTTGAGTAGTGTAAGTTTACTTTGGTTTGAGTCCGGAGCACGAGTGTTCATTCATTATACTATTTTAGTCAACACGGCAAACAGTTAACGTGGAATTAATTAAGTATTTTAAGTTTGGTTCATACATAATACATATGTATGTTCATATCCTGTCATATCGTACCAATCACCATCCCCCATTTCAAAGTTTCGCACTGTACGTACCTTTCATTTAACTTAGTCTTCTTATCGTTCAAAGTGTTCGACGTGACATCGTAAGGCTAGAAGAGTGAATTTTTATGATGATTCTTGAAAATTTTACTGGCTCGGGAAGGGAAAGGAAGTGAAGGTATCACGCCATTGTCATACACTAGTAGCACAGAAACATGTATGGTACAGTAACATGTAAGTACTGTATGTATGTAATATTACGCCAACAGGAGATACTATATCGCGGACATAACTCAATTCAGTTTGCACGATTCCCGGATTACTATCGAGAAAAAAAATATAGAGAGAAATCTTGGTATCAATGGCGTATTGGCGATGTATGTTATTAGCAAGACATCATCAAGCCCCACGTCAGATATGATGTAAGACGAAGATGAGGACGGAATAGATAACGAGACCAAAAAAGACTTGAAATTGAGGGGGATGGATTTTGATGATCATTAATCAATATGAAATAGTGGGGTCGAGGTGAGTACGCAGCCAAGTAAAGTATGTGAGTTCGGTACTTATTGTTAAGGAAGTGAAATACCGTACAGGGACAAATTCTTGGTTACTCCTTTCCGAATAGTAAGTAATTAGTTTAAGGACCAAGGTCCGAAAATCCCCAGTTCTACCTGGTTCTTCTCTTCTATCAAGGACGTCGGTGTTTATACTCTTGACATGAATGAGTTTAGCGCACAAGTGGTTTATATGGAGTTGAATGTGACATCAAATGGAAGCTTAGGGGAGGTTTATAGATGTACCCCGCAGAGGATGAATATGGGGTTTAGTTTGGAATCTTGATCATGTGGAATTAGTGAATATATTATCCTACTTATTGTCCAAGTGTTTGAGCATCCATTTGGTATCCACTGTGACTTGGCAGAAGTGGCTAAGGGATGTAGTAGTCTGTGTGTAATGAACCAAGAACTTTACAAGAACTCTCAATCACCAACACATCAAGTTCTAAGTTAAACGGTCTCTACTTACCTCGTGTCAGCGCTACTGTAGTTACTACTCGATTGGGAAAGGAAACTTTGGCACTGGAATTACATTAAGCTAAGGGAGAGAAATCAAGAAGTTAACGGAAAGTTCACGGAAGGAGCAACCAAGACACCGAACGATCTAGCGGCCGGCTATGACGATTTCATGTCAATCCGATTGTCAGTTCTAACAGAAGGTTGTGTACATCCAGTGTACAGAAAAGGAATATTTGAGACTACAAAAGGAGTTATGAAGGACCTTGAGTCGGATTTTGGTGTTTCTTCTTTTAACTCCCCCTTCTTCTTCTAGTGCACACGGAATGTTCCTGTTCCCCTGATGTCAACATACCATCACCATGACACACACACAAATGATATAAATAGGTACCGTGAGTGTTTGGGAGTGTAAATGGAATTGACCCATTGATGGAGCCCATTGAAGGAGGCTTTGGCCAGCGAATGGACGAGAGATCTTACGACACAATCATATGCAGAAGTAAACGGGGTGGAGAATAAGGCTTAAGGATTGATCAACGGAATGTCTGAGGCTTCGGAATTGCCTTTTGTTCTTGGATCAAGGCAGTGTGAAGGGTTCGGAATGGGTCGTGCGCCGCTATGTTGCCGACTTATTATTAGAACTATATATAAAGTGTCAAGCTAGAACTGGCTAGAGACGTTCTACGGTCTGAAAGTAAATATTTTATTCTGTTGTTGCAAGGGTGAAGAGGAAGAGGTGAGTAATTGACAAGTTATGTACACTCCAGGAAAGATTGTGGAGAGAAGGAATGGTGCTTAAAATAGAAGAACGCTATGAATAAGGTTCAGATGGTCAAAGAATTATGTCATTTACCGTCTTTGAGTGTATTGGACGGCGGAAGTGGTTGAAATATAGTTTTAGGTCATGTGGATGATAAGAAGGCAGGAACGGATGAACTCAGAAATGGATGGGGCAAGGGAAGTCGCCACTCAAGACACTATGAGATACCTTTCTGATACTACACTTATAGTCTTCATGTAGGTATTATGGTTATCCTGTACGGCTGGTCGCAGTAGCACACGACTTAAGTGCTGACAATGTCCGTGAGATCTAGGGGCGATCTGGGGTGGTGTCGATCAACCCGATTCGGTCATGTGATAGCCACGAGGCAGTGTGGAGGGTAGATCGAGATTACAGCGGGGTTTGACGCTGTTTATTGGTTGCCATATTGGGATGGAGTGAAACCCTCGGATGCACCAAGCACCTCTTCTCTATCAAACCCTCCTTCGACACTGCCAACGACGACGGACAAGACATACAACCCACCACCATAACTGCAATGAACGACGCTCACGGCGTCTCATATCCTCCTAACTTTCTTCAAAGCCTCGAACGCCCTGCATCTCCTGTTTATCTGCTCCCAACCGAAGCTTTTGAACAGCTACACCTTTCGCATATTATCTCGCACCCGCAGGACCATATATTGTTTCCCTTTTTACATGGTCTCGAGGGGGATAATGAGCCACAGAATTCTTTCTTTGCTACCGCGCCAAACGCTCATGAGACGCACATACACATCAATTCACACCACCCACGGGTCAGAGTTCCGAAATACAGAGGGCTTACTTGGGTTGTTTGTGAAGAGGACCTTGAATCTGCCGCAGACCTAACAACTCTAAGGATCCTACGCAGGAGCAATGTGCAAGAACTGGCTTCGAATGCTTCCTCTCCAGCTGGTAGTTCAGCGTACTCTTCTAGTTCAGACTCGTATGAAGACGAAGAATATGATATTCAGGACGACCAGCATATAGGCGTTGCCAATCCAGAAGATGGAGGAATGCAAATGCATGTTGATGACCATGTGCCTATTGTGCCTATGTCTATTGTCAACGAAGAAATAACGGCCAAGACCCTGGATGAAGATCGTGACAACCAGCCACATATGCACCCCGTCAGTCATCGCTCTCTGACCAGTACTACAAATCCTATACCGGTGCCACCGTCTGCCTCAAGTACGGATACCAGTACTTCGAGCGGTGCAAGCTTCTCGTTCGATACATCAACTTCTATGTCTACTATGCCTGAGTCGGACCTTGCTTCTATGTCCTCTTGTTCGCCCACAACCGATGCTGTTCTTGATGGACAGACGCCAGGGTGAGTATCCATATCTAATAGCTTTCCTTCCACTCGCCGCGACTGTCGCTGTTTGGGAGTCTATACTGCATCTTGTGAAGTAAGAATGTATGCTATATGCGTGTGTCGGCACGTGTATATCTTGATTAATGCGCGTGGTTAAAAGTCTTTCTGGCGTTTTTTTCTTCTTGGAAGACCCATGGACACACTGGTATCCTATATGGCGCACATTGTTGTCAGCGGGCTCCGTCGCCTTCACAAAAAATGCAGACAGCCCACTTCTTCCTCTAAATAATCTTAAACTTCACATCATATGAATTGACTCGTTTTGGACAGTCCGGAGGCTTCAAGTAACCGAACTAAAGCTATTGGACCTGCTTCGACGAAGAAAACCAACCCAGCGGCACCACCTCTACTCACGGGGACATTCCGACCTAAGGAGCTTATCCGAAGAACGAAGGCACAGTTTAACGGGGAATGGGACTATGAATTTGTACCGGCGCATGTTCCAGAGGGAATCTCGCTTCGCAACTTTGGAATCCAGGTAGTACGTGCTCGCATTAGCTTCTTCAATCACTCGACCGCAGTTCCTGATCATGCTTCCCTCCATAGCCTATCTACGCCACTGTCTCTGATATTGTCATCTACTCCCCTAAAGGAGTTTCCCCTGCCACTATCGCTTTAGCTCAGCGCTTCGCTCGTGCAATCGAGAATAAACGGCATGAGCGCCGTCAGGCTTTGGGGTTCTCAATGCTCCCTGACAACGAAGATGTGCATCACCTTCTCAAATACAATGTGTTTGTTTTGGATGCAACGGAAAGCGATATGCGAAGAGATTTTCCGCATCTTATGGTACGTTATTGCGGGGAGCCCGTCAGCGGAGGTCTTTTTGGAAGTCGTCAAAGCCATGGTGCACACACGGACGGGCCGGATGGACACGTCGTGGAATTGAATGAATTGAAACCCCAAGGAGCGGAAGATCCTGAATGCTTGGTTGGTGCCATGGATGTTGATGATGAGAAACCTTTGAAGGGCAAACAATCGATGCCGGTTACGCCATTTGCAAACACGGTAGATTTTGCTCAACGTGAAAAGGAGGAAATGCGGGATTTAACAAAGGCTTCCGAAATCATCAGTCTCTTCCCTATTTCAATGTCTAGTAGTCCTCTAGGCTCTCCCGGATGGGGTGCTCAAGAGGACGGTTCTCCTCCGACGCAGCAGAGACATCGTTCACATTCGAATTCATCATCCCACCATCCATACCGGTCTACCAGGCCTGCCCATTTGCAATTCTTGCCACATCTTCAACCACCTCTCACTAAGAACTTCACCTTCACTCCTCCTTCTGGCTTTGATGTATCTTCGACCTCTACCTACTATGACCCACAAGTTGGACAAGTGTTCCTTGGTAATTCGGGGGACGTGCCACTGTCTCTAGAAGTTCCTCATCACAGTACATCGGATGATGATCCGTTCGAGTATGAGACAACAAATGATCCCAGTAAAGGTTTAGGGTTTGATATATGCATCGAATGCCATGATCTTGCAACGTTCCCTAGCGCCGCACATTTACGTGCAGCAGAGGAACATCTCAACACATTGGACATTATGTGGGGAGAGAGATATGAACGCCATTTACAATCTCGCTATGACCGAGGAGAAGAATGGGATGAAGTTGAACTTCCACCCAGACCCCCACCTCATGCCAATGCTATTATTCATCTGACTTTGCCCAGCTCTCCCTCGAATACCCAAGCAACGCTGAGTTCTATGATGCCTGTAATTCGCTTCTTGGAGAGATGGTTGCGACCTGTACCACCTCCAGCCCCTATAGTCAGACCTACTCCTCCAGTTCACAATCCTCCTTCGCCTGCTGTAACTGTGAGTGGTGGTAATTCATCGGGAAGGCGATGGTCCTCTGTGACTTCTTTCATGCCCTCCTTCGTTCCATTTGGTCCCTCTTCCCCGAAGAGTCCTGCTTCTGTACCTCCTCGTAATCGATCTTTCACTTCTCCCGCTCCAACACCCATACCTTCAGCATTGAAACCTAAGCCAAGATCACGGACCACCCGACCGCTAAAGATTCTGATATATTCCTCTGACGGTTATACAGAGTCTTCTGTCCCGGCTTTATGCTTGTTGATGGCCATCAGGGGGTTAACATTACCTGAAGCATACCTTGAATTGCAGATCGAAAAAAGGAGAAGTTTCTTTGTGTATGCGAATGACTTGGGAATGTTAAGACGGATGGAGGTGAAGTTGAAAGAAGAGAGAGAGAAGAGCGGTTTGAACGGATCTGGATCACGACAGTGGAATGTGAGTAATAGTAATAATGTGAGAGGAGTAGGGGGTGCGGGGAATAGACCTTCAGCAAAGAGTGTTTCGTTTGCTAGTCCTTCTGATATACCCGGATTGGTGAAGCCTTCTATGGGTGCCTTGGTAATTGTTCCATCCTTCATTAGCCAAACTTTGCCTTATAGACCAAATTTTCATGATCAGGTACCGCAGCCGACCGTAGAAGAGGATGCAAAAATGGAGATGAACATGACAGCATCCCTAGGGAGTTTGCCTGACAATGGATCTACTTCACGGTATACTCGCTTGATGGACAGTTCGATGAGTGGTACGATGACGAAAGGAAGACCCAGAGCAAATACAAGTCCTTGGTTGCCGAGTTTTGGCGGAGATCATCAAGCTTGGTTTAATGACCCGAGATTTGATGGGAGCTTCCCCAGCCGTGTTTTGCCGTTCTTGTATCTTGGCAATCTGTGAGTGTTTATCTCTGAACTTCCACCTAGGAACAATAAAACATTAAATTATTTGGAATAGTAATCATGCTTCAAATGTATACATGTTACATGCGTTAGGCATTACACATGTCGTTTCAGTAGGCGAATGCGCTCTGGTACCACCAAACAGCTCGGGTTCTCACTCAAATACGAGTTCTGGACATTGTATTCAACCAGGACATCAGGGCCAAGCACATTTTATTGATGACAAAACCCAAGGAGTGCCTGGGTCCTTGTGGATCGAAGAAAGAGAAGGCAGGATAAAAGTATTGGATATTAAGGGCGTATGTGACGATGGGATTGATACACTGGAACCTCAGTTAGAGCCAATATGTGAATGGATAGATAAGGCGAGGTTAGAAGGTGGTCATGTTTTGGTGCATTGTAGGGTTGGCGTTTCTAGAAGTGCTACTGTTACTGTAAGTTCAATTTATCATGTCAATGTAAAAGAGAGCGCTGACAGGAAATGGGGCAGATTGCATATGTGATGAAGCATTTGAACCTTTCACTTGTAGACTCATATTTGATTGTTCGTTCGAGAAGATTGTCAGTGCTTATTCAACCAAATATGAGATTGTTGTATAATTTGTGTGGATGGGAAATCAAGTTGGCGAAGCAAAGGGCAGCAGGTGATGAAACGGCTTTGAAAAGGGAATTGTCGAGGACGTTGAGTTGGCCGTATCTTGCGAAAGAGGTGCATGCTCTGAACGAGAAATATCTCCATTGAAAATTGTGTTTGTGGTCTGGTTCGGTTCGCTGTTGGTATAGGGGTATGCTACGGTTTGGGGTGTGCAAGAAGTGGTGAAATATTAAAAACAAAACAAAACATTCGCCCTCGTGTTGTGTTGCATTGTACTACGCTTTCGGTTCGTTGCTTTTCTTCCCGATTTTTTCTCTCTTGTAACATTTTTTTTCAATCTTGTGAAATTGGTTCTGCTTTCGTTCCGCACTATATTGATTCATGAATAACCACCCTACAAGTTGTATGTTGGTACTTGTTTCTTTTCTCTTCTTGAAAGTTTGTAGTTTGTCCTGCTTTGTGTAGTTTGTATCCTTGTCACATATCCATTTGGGTTTTTTGCAAGCAAATAGAGTAAAACGAAAGTGTATGTGGTTGAAATAATCACCTCCTCTCAACAGACCTTTCGTACGTCTCTAGTATGATAAAGAATATATTGTAATTAGTTTACAATACTTTTCTCTACTACTGACTCGGCTAAAAAAAATATGGACAGCATTTTGGACACATTGGGAATTGAACCCAACACCTCTCGCAAGTTGCATTGTAGAATGCTAAGCGAGCGTGATAACCAACTACACCATGTGCCCTGTTATACGTGTGGCAAATTATGTCTTTCCACGCAAGCGGAAATCAAACGTTGGGTGAAGTTTGAAGAAGAGATTATTTTTTTCTGAGGCGAGATCGAAGCTAATTTGTCAGTATTACCACTCTGAAATGAGTGACATATTTTGAATGTATTCACTCCCAATCTGTTGGTGGCGTCCATGAAGTTCTCCAGTAAAGCCAGAGTGAAACCACTAAATAGTAGATAGCGGGCCATCAAAGATAAAAAGCACCTTCTTAGACACTATGGTCTAATCGTACTACGTAGCGAGCAAAAAATGAAAGAATTGGACCCCCAGAGTGATCATATACTTGAGCACTTAGGTTCTAATAAGGCTTCCTGACTTACAAGAAGTCCTTTCTACTAGGGAATGTTGACAATAATACATTTAAAGGAATATCACTATCTTCGCGGTCCACAACACCAACATGCATGTGTGTTTGGAATTCGCCAGAAATTTGCCATTAGAGGTATAAAACCAGATATGTGAAATTGCTTTGAATCCATCAAACCGGTCAAAGCGATTCGTAGCCATGAGACCTTCCAATCCAAGTAATTTTTGACAAAAGCAGGCCTTGGCCAATCCGAAGAAATACTACCTATAGTAATTGTCCAAAAATATGCCATGTTAAGTAACTTTCAAAACATGGGTCAAGACCAATCCACTTTCCTATGCGAATGGTATATAAGAAATGATGCGTCTACAACGATATAAGATATCTCGCCTCGTTTCCTTTAAAACCTGCTTATCCAGACCTCCATTCTAACTCCATTTCTGAAGCTCAAAGATGCCAAAAGATTCAAAGGCAAACACTATTACTGTAGAAGACAATGAAACTCAGTCGGTGTGTAAAATGATCCCCGCATCACTACTGGTTGCTAATATTAGTCTCTTTTCTAATTTTAGCTTGGAATGGGATTTGGTTGCACTCTTTGTGGTGAAACATTCCATCGCGCTATCGCCCTTCGACACCATCTAAAGGATATTCACGGTTTTACTCTCAGGTAGGTATTATATGCTTACATAACCGACGGTCCTACCTTCATAATTTCTTTTCTTTAGTGGGTACGCATGTCCAGTTGAAGGTTGCGGAAAAGTGGATGCACAATTGTCCAATATGAAAACGCACCTGCGCACACAGTACGCCCTATTTTGTTGAATTAATCCTAGGTTAAAAGCATAAAACTAATGTTTGTTTGTTTCAGCTGTAATACAAAGGACAATTTCTGTGGTCTACCATACCCGAACGACCCCAACTCGGAATGTCAATTTAAGTGCACAGACCCATCATCAATGAATCGTCACATTGCCAGTAAGCACGAATTACGGGAAGGGGGAAAGGCAAGAAATGCTTCAAAATGTCCAGTCTGGCTGTCCGAGAAGATCAGAAAACGGAAGGAGGAGAAGGTGAAGCTCATGCAAGAAAGGAGGTTGACCTCCAAGAAGGCAAAGCCGGTTAAAGTAAGAAAGCAAGTAGCCAAAACACAACATACTGTTGCGCTAGATACTGCGATGAACTCGAACTCAGCATCTTCAAATCGCAAAGTTGAAGTTCCATCACCAATTATTAGTGTCGACCTATCTTCATCGAACCACGAAGATGCAGATTCTATCAAAGCCTCTTTCCTTGCAAGTCATAATCGTCAATTTGACTATAAGACTGATCAGTCCACTCACCCAGATGGTGAATATGCATATGGATATGAAGGTCAAGTTGGCTTACAACTTAGGAGCTCCTCGGAGTCTTCCTTCACTTCCTCTTTATCTGACCAATCGACATCATTGGAATATGGTTATGACAATGGTTTTTGTTCATTCAATCGTTATGGTAAGCTCTATTTTTTCTTACAATATCCCACTGGTCTCTAAACTTGTTTCTCAGATTACTCTCAGCTCTCAGGGAGTCCTAGTCAGGAAGGCATTTGCTTCAGCGCCAGCCCCTACGATTCCGAATCGACTTCCCTCATTCAATTGGCTGAATTTGCATTGTGGAAGCAGCAGAATGAACGCAATAGATTTGATCTCGAGTTGCATAACAACCTTGGTGGTGGACAGCCGTTTGGTAGTTGGTACGATTGATTTCGATCAGCAGGTCAATGAATCCAGGGACTAAAAACATGTTCCCCATCATAGTTACTATTCCAAGGACAATAATCCTTTTACTAGCAACTGGTCTCTTCTGGTCTCTTTCACTTAGGTTTTCAAGTTCGGAAAACAAACAGTATATTATAATAGTAGTTCTTTTTCATTTTTCTAAATTCTTGGGGTCCTTATACATTATGTATATTCGTTGTATACACTTTCTATAGATTTGTAATATACCTTTTCATTGGCAATCGTTTTGTGTTGTACAGAACGCGCATGAATGTAAGATTTGGCTGAATAAGCTTCAATAAAAACGCATACTTTATCTTACATAATTCTTTTGCTTCGCGCCAAGTTCACGCGCACGACTGGTCAGTGGTAACTCCCCATCTAAGTATCAGGAACAAAAGTCTGCGAAACTCGACAGACCATTCGTACGATGGACTTTTTGAGCAATTTAGCACTCGGTCAAACACTTGCTTCTTGAAACCCATCGCGGTCACTACACATAATTACTCGTATGATCGTATCTAAAAATGGCCTCCTATGATCTATCACGCGATTTGAATATCCATCGACCTCCTCCTTTCCATGACTCTGATATACGTTCAAATGAGATACTGTGAGGCTCATTATCCAAAAAGAAAGAACCTACGATATTCCCTCGTTCATGATTTCTACTGTGATGCTGCACGGGCCAACGGTATGCTGGAATCATGGGTGGGCACATCGCTGTTCAGGCAACACCTCCAACATCCATTATCATTTACAGTATGTGATATATTGTTGCATGGGGTTTCTTGGCGCCAACAGTCTCTTGAACATTGAAACTGCGGCGGCACTGCTACAACTTGATGGATCATCAATGAACCAAGAATAATGAGGAGGCTTGACAGGAAGGGGGCTTTCATGGTGGTTTCTATGAGTAACCAACAGGCTACATGGCTTTTGAATGACTCGGGCCTGGCGGGAGGATTCTTCCGTTTTATATCCGTAATAACCTTGTTTGTCGGGCATCTCGATGGGCCATCAGCCAGGTGGTCCACTGACCCAAGGCTTCAAACTTCAATATTCCAATCGAAGCACTAAGTCAGGCTTTTCGCATCAGGTTCTGCAGGTGACTTATTTATGGACATCATCTCCTGTCTAGTCGGTTCCCCTCCCGACAAACAGTCGCTTTGGGGCTTCGATGCCTCCTCATATGGTTGCATCATGATGGATGTCTGAGAGGAGCCACGAGTGATCTTTAGTTGGATTGAGTATAAATGCCTGTGAGGACCTCTGAAGTCCCTTCTTAGTGTGACCCACAAATGAGTATGATTGCAAATGTAAATATTTCTTTTGCATCAGCCTTCTATATGACTGATTCATTTGTATAGGATTTAGCATCCTGTTACAATGATCTTCCCAAGTCCATAGCACTACTGCCTAAAGCCCTCTTGAAACGGATTTTCAAGTTTATCTTACATTCGAAAGACTGCACTACCGCCAAGTCAATATTCGAGCGGGCCATCAATACCAAAGCCGATAACGTCGAAATAATACCACAGCCGGGTGATAGAGTGTACCTCACACAAGTTTGTCGGAAATGGCGTAGACTCCTCCTTTCAACCCCATCCCTGTGGAATTCCAACATAGCAATTAAACAAGGCCCAATCTCATTCAAACTCTTCCGTCGACAAGCACCCTCCATCCATAGACTCCGCATATATGACACTACTATCCAACAATCTCAGGAAGAAACCCAATTGATCTCGGACATGGGTGTTCTCGCCGATAAAATACCTCAAATACTCATCAATGACAACCTCAAAGTCCTTCGATTGATATTCGTTAATTTTAGTGATATAGGACTGGACCGAACGTCCATGAAACTACGATTAGAAAGGATGGAGAGCTCAAAAGTGGAGATTTTGGATTTGACTGGGTGTTATTTCAATATCTATCTACCTGGAACTCTGATACAGACTTTACCGGCAGGGTTAAAGGTGTTGAAAATGCGAGATGTAGATCCTGATGTTGCACCCGGGGCAGCACAATGGTGGAAACTCTTATCGAGTTTATCACAAATACGAGAGGTAGAAATCGGAAACGCTATTGGCAACCATCATGATGTTGGTCAAAATGAGGAGATTATTGATTTGAAAACTATCAAGACTTTTAGGCTGGCTACCAAAATTAATATTGGTGCTTATTTTCTGGAGAAGGTTGCGTTCCTGGAGTTCAAATCTCTTGATTTGGATTTCTTCTGTGAAGAGGGTACTTCCGAGGATACAATGAACAGGGTGCTCGATCAAATTTCCAGAATTGTTGAGGAAAGATTTGGGAATAGGAAGGATGATTGTCCGGAGTTGTGGTTTGGGTTTAACACCACTTCAGTGCTCGTCACTACCCACCCTGCGCACAAGGGCGACTTGGATCCAAACTCTATTTCATTCTCTATCCGATTCCGTATTCCATTCCAATCCAAAATCCAATTTCGTCTCCCAACCATACTTTTTGGTACATTCATCTCTATCCAACACGCAACAACCAATTTGAAATCTATAGGTCTTACTGGGTTATGTGTGAATCCGGCAATTGATCAAAGCGCATTCGAACCTATCTACATCCTGTTTCATTCTCACCTGGAACAAATTCGAAGGCTCACAATAAATGCGTCTTCAACTAAAGCATTGACTCGATTAATGGATATCCTTTCTTCATTAACGTATGACAGGCGGATTATGTTTCCATATCTAGACGAGCTCGTAGTGGACTGTAGTCTCTATCCTAATTACTTGGAAAGTGGAGATGCAGCAGAAGACGACAACAGCTCCGAAGAAGTGTTGAGACTCGTGGCGAAATTTATGGCGGAGAGGAAAAAGAGGATGTATCCGGTCACAAAAGTGGTAATTTCCTCCACCGATAGAGCTGCAAATTACACTAGTATCCGGAAAGTAGATTCGGAGCTTCAGTTCGGATATGTACCACCTTCTCCACCACCTTCACTGCTAGAAAAAGACCTGGAAGAGACATCGGAGGATGAGTCGACTTTGAAACCACCTTCGGATGATAGTTACGGTGATGAGAAAGGTGGGAAATGGTCATTTGGAAAACTGTTAGATAGATTTCGCGGTGCTTTAGGAAATTGAGATTTCTCACAGTTGTCGTTCCGTACAATGCTGTGACCACTAATACTTCTTTTATCTATTGAAAAAATTCAGGTGAGTGACACCAAACCTACCTTAACAACACTTTCTCTTTCCACCACGTATCTTAATTGCGAGTTTCTCAGGTCCCTGGGTTTCCTCTAGTCTGGTGATATTCCCGACCTGGTTTTGTCTTTTTCTGCCTAGCTTCTTTGATTCGAGTGTACAAATTTAGTGTTTCGGTGTGTCTCGGTTAACAACATACATCATCATAAAAATGAGGTAGTTGTATACTTGTTGTATTCTGGACTTCTGATAGTAACTACTAAACCTGTGCGAATGTTCAAAAATCTTCGCATCATGTCATCTCTACTCCACGGTTACTAACAGATATGAGCTTCGAAGTATCGTATAGAAGCCACAAACAGCTTCCCAAGCGATTGCTCATATACGTACTCGGTTGATTTACATAATTAACCAGAGTTTTAACTCTTGACATGATCAGTCAAATGACGCATTTATTATTTTCCCATATTAAATTATCATTACTCATACATAGTTTAATAGCACACAGTGTGCTATTGAAAATTAAAATGGAAACGAATATGCTGCGCATCGGAGTTAGCAATCTCGGATGCTTTAATGAATTTGTTGTTCACGCCCACCGGTATACCTTTGCTTCAGGCTACGAACATAATAGGACATCACAGTAAGTATCAAATTAAGGGCTTTCATGTCACTATTAATTCCCGATGACAATGACTCCAATCGAGAATGTTAATGCTTCACAAAACTGAAACCAAAGGTGAATTCAGTCATCATCCGTGGGTTGGTTGTTAATTTTACGTGATACTCGGAGTTGGTGAATGATTTTTCAATGGTTCACGAATTGATTCAATAGTATGATGCTCATGTACATCACGGAGCAGAAATGAAGAGCGACGAATAGGATTCCAAGCGTCTGGTTTGGGTATTTTAGTTGTTATTTAGGCAGTACTCCGAGAAATATGAATAATTTCCATGATAAATTTTAATATATTTCTTCCATGCGAATCTCAGGAGTAGAAAGCTCGGAAAATATTTCCCCATAAAATTCCCATTTATCCACCGTTGGATAAGTTGAGATTATGTCTTTTATGTCTATCATTTTTAATTCTGTGCTCAGATACTAAACCAGAAATAAACAAATCAGATAGTGCTGTTGAACGTTGAACATCGAACTCAGGGTATCAAAATGCTATAGTCTTATTACCATTAAATGCTATCACACACACACACACTCACACATGTGTGCATTTAAAATTAATAACCGATCAAGAAAAACACCATCATATCAACAATGAATAGATGAAGCCTAGACCGTGGCGCACTACACACCAACAAACATGGAATGGTACAGTGAAAAAAAATGTTATTTGACTCAGTTCCTGGCCTATTCAATGAGCCTTCAAGCTTCAGCCTTCTTCACGGTGTTGACAGACGCGTATCCCATGCCAATGTTAAAAGTTTATGCGCCAGGAAAATGTATAAGTATAGGTATACATACAATGCCATGTTCATACTATCACCGGTTCGACTATTTGACATGATCTTGATGATGACTATTGATTACAGAATCTGGAGAGCTATTTCACAACCGCCGAAAATTGATATTACCTAATTGTACTAAACAGCATACTTCAATCAAACATTTTGAAGTATTATGTATGGATGAAAGCAGAGAGTTTGATGAATGTGATTGGTCGCTCGCTCTTCTATATGTTGTCGAGTTGTTGTGCTGAGCACATGCTGACGTCTCCTAAAGTACAACAGTTTCATACGTATTAGAGATTCAAAAGCTTTGAAGCTCACCCGAGTTTATATTTGGCATTTGTTCTCCTTTCCGCAAGACCCTTAACTAGGATGGAGTGGAAATAAGGTGTATAGAGAACTTACTCTGCGTCTGGGGGTCCGTACTCACCAGTGGGCCGTGGCGAACAGATTCTGATTCCGTAGAATTGTCAATCTATTCGTAAACTTGAACCAGTTACTTTATAATTTATACTGTACATACTAACACATCCAAATTCGCTTAAAATTTGGATAAGAGGTTTTAAAGAAAAGTTGAATAAGTTATTCGAGAATCATGATGAAACAAAGGTATATCACCGCTTAAAAAAAACAGAAACCAAATAGTGATATCCAAAAATTCCCGTTCAATGCGTATGATTGGTTAACTTGGTTTTATCCAACTTTGCATAATACCAAACCTAAATCACTTCAATAACTTTATCGATAGAAATAGATGTATGCATTAAGTCTCATATCAAAACTGGACATATATATGTGACTGAGTTATTCAAGTGTATTGTCATGAAACGCAAACAGCACATCGTCTCTTTTGAGGGGTAGAAACTTAGAGATGTGTGAGAACTCACAGCTCATTGGTCATACGGTCAAGAGATTTTCTTGAGGCCTGGGCCCGAATCTTTAATAGGCTGTGTAGGAAATGAGCAAATTGCTAAGTTTCAATTGTTCTAAACTACAATAGCATCGGGTTGAAAAAATAAATAAATAGAAAAAAAAGTGGACGTTACCATTTGTTACCTGCATGATGTACGAATTAAAAAAAAAAACGATTCTTTATGCATTTATGCGTGTATAAGTATTGTCGATGGCATCAAGATTCATGACGACACCCCGTGAAGAAGTTCTTGTGCTCGAGATCCTAACACTCAACAGCATTATTTGAAACATGAGAGTATCCTTCACCTTTTGAAAGTCCAATCAGTATTATTCCAGTGTTTCACTCCAACCGATTCCAGAGGCCGTGAAAGCGCCACAAAAAATAAATAAACGAGTGGCTGTCTAATTAAGTTCGCCAGCTTAGTAATATCTTAACACTAGAACTGATCTACACACACACAGTATCTTCGCAACTAACCGATCGATCACAAACAACATTTACACTGTTAATATTGCTGTTTAAGGTACACCACAAACCTTCTCTCTATCATTCTCGAGTTGGTTCCGAACTAATGGGTACGTGTTGTACAACAGCATGTTTAATTAATGTCACCGAATAGAGTTGAAACGAAATAGTGCTACCGAACTGAACCACACATACACACATACACACGCATACACGTAGGACAAAGCACACACACACACGAAGTTAGGGGGGTAATATATCACAACAACAACAGCAACAACAAAGAATGGAATCAATTCCAGAAGACGATACAATCCAACACGAACTCAATGTCACTTTCAGACCAGAACTCTATCTCCAAAGACGTATCTGGATCCTTGATAATCTACGTCAACACTCAATCACTCAGGTAATGTTAATTTTTATCATACAGAGAAAAATTGACTGCTAAAGGAATCCAAATCAACATTTCCACAATAATCATTTTGAATCCCGTGTTTTATTTTGTACAATATGCATGTGTGGTTACTTTGGATTTGAATTTTCATAGGTATTAGATGTAGGTTGTGGTGAAGGTTCACAAATTCTTAATCCTCTTTCGCAACCTGCTCCTTGGCTTTCACCTCCACCAATTTCAATCTTACCTCCTCGCTTTACCCCTCCTTCCGACGCTTCCACTTCCACTTCCACCGAAACCAACGACGACGACGACCCAAATTCATTATCATCAATATATAACAACCAGGGTATACCCAACCTTCACATAACCCATCTCTACGGTCTCGATGTTTCCTTAATAGACCTCGAATTCGCTTCTCAAGAAACCAGGCAATCAAGTAACCACAATCCTTACACACCCCAACAACGTTGGGAATCTCTCCTTGTGAAGTTATGGCATGGTGGTCTAGAAGTTATAAATGAGGAATTTGTTGGTATAGAATGTATTATCAGTACCGAAGTGTGAGTCAATTCCGATATATCATATTCGTAATACTAAATGAAACTAATCCAAAAAAAATGATTTCTAGTATCGAACACTTGCCACCTTCAATCTTCCCTGCATTCGCACCAATGCTTCTAGGTGTATACCACCCAACATTTCTCTTAGTCACAACACCATCATACACATACAATGCCAGATTTACTGCTCCCAACGCACCTAAAAGTGCTAGAAGGGGGTACACTGATCCTACAAATCGTACTGATCGCATCTTTCGACACGATGATCATAAGTTTGAATGGACGGCTGAAGAATTTAAAGAATGGTGTGAAACAAATGCAGAGGAATGGGGATATGATGTTGAAATTTCGGGTGTTGGAAGGGCTGTAGAACCTGATCCTTGGAATAGAGAAGATGAGTTAGGTGATGCTACTTCTGTTGCTTGTTTCAAGAAATCGACGACGAAGGATGATAAAGATCGGGAAGATCGAGGGAGAGAAGTAATTAAGAAATTGGGATTAGCAAGCGCACCACATGAATTGTTCGCAACACATATTCATCAACCTGAAGCTGCGGCGCAAAAACCAAAATCTTTGGAAGAAATAATTAGTCTGGTGATTCAACGATTTGAGCGCTTCCGGGAAACATTTCTTGGTATAGAAGAGTTGTGGTATGAACCGGAAATTGGGTCTGCATGTGGTGGTTGGATAGAGTTTCTAGTTAGGGCGGTTGAAGAATGTGATGACCTTGAGTTAGTTAGAGAAGAACTTGGCATTGGCAGGGGCAGATGGAAAATTCAGCGGCTGGGAGTGATACCCGCAACACCCCCTTGGATACGTGAGTATGGGACAAGCATAGATTACATCCCTCCGGACTGGATGCCCTCAGAAGAAACGGAGTACGAGCCAGAAGAATACAGTGACCCTGAAGAATCATGGGGTGGTTCCGAGGAAGAGACAGAAGAAGAGAAGAGTTATGGCTGGAACGATGAGTATCTCCGGCCGGAGGATACTGATGATTCTGAAATTGAGAATAGAGAGAACGTGACAAGCTCAACAGCCGGATGGGACGGAGATGCTAGCGCTAGCGCTTGGTAAGAATGGATTAGATAGAGTACGATACAAGAAAGCTAAAACCGTGGATCAGTGACCATAGTCTAATGAAACAACGCAATACATACCTGGTATACAAATCATCACTCCGTCTTGAGCGAATGGATTGGCTCTATACAACACGTCAGATACGAGCATATATTCACAAACGAGATACATACGTATCAGGGGGTGCAACTGGGCCATGTATGTAATCATCCACATGAGATATGTTGCCGCAAATGCTAGCATGAGTGCTGTTCGAAGCGTGCTGGTAGGTTGTCAGAGATTGATGTGGTCGATTGAAACAGCATATAATCACATCTGGTTTGGACCCTTTGGAACAAAAAGGGCAGAACATGTCATGAAAGCAGCAGTAACAACAAACATCAAGAGAACAGGTAGAATGGTGGCCATGGTGGTTTGGTGGCAAGAAGCGTGGGAAAGATATAAATAGCGCGAGTGAATATATGAACGCATATATCCAACAATTTCCTTCCCACCCTTTACCTGCTCTCCTCAGAGGGCATCATGAGCATTGCCATCGATCTTGCCCATCTCCTCGCCCTCCTTCTCGAGTCTCTTGCATACGGTGCATATACTCACCCTTGCTATTCCCCTCGACATACTCACCTACTCTTCCTACAGGCATATTTTTTACGTTCTTCTTCATCCTTATTGCCCTCCTTGTCCACTCACCGGTTCCCTACCAATACTATCGCCGGGTGCTCATCCCGATAGCATGTCTTATGTTTGCGCTGTCGACCTCGGTGCGTGTGTTACGTCGTGCTCGCAACGTGCAGCTGCTAATATTGGCGGTAGCATCTCATAATCGGATTCATTCGAGCTGTTCAGGCGTTCGTCGACGCCCCGGATCCAGTGGCCCATTACCGGCGCATAGCTCACCCGCTGCAGATTGCTAAAACATCCGTGTTTGTCGCCCAAACGATGCTCGGTGATGGTGTTATGGTACTTCTCGTTCTATTTCTGGCGGCCCTAATTACCTCTCCTCTAACGTCGATCTAGGTTTGGAGATCGTATGTTGTATTCAGCGGGAACAAGTTGATTCTCCTGGCCAGTGCTATTCCTCTCATCCTCAACCTCAGTAAGTAATCACGCTTGTTTGACTTGACCTCGCAATGAACTCCAATAGTCTTGGGCGCAATGGCCATCCAGGAGCTTAGGGGAGCACCAGACTCGGACTTCATCTCCAACACAGCTCCCCACTGGGTAGAACCGTACTTGGCAATAACGCTCGCCATCAATCTCCTCTGCTCTAGTACGTGTTTCACCCCATCCTCCTGCCCGCTCTTATCCCCTTCCGACAGTGGCTGTTGTCTACAAGCTCCATCAGTCCACCCATTCAATACATGCCTTCAGGAGCGTTCTTCCTCTTATCTCTGCAATCGTCAAAAGCGGCGCCATGTACGCAACAGGCGTCCTTGGAGTACTCATCACTTTCCTTGTGGACTCAAACGGCGTATACCCGGCGATGGATTTACTCGTACCGCTTGTTGTAAGCATTACCTCAAGCGACCTTGGCGCTCTCACAGTTCTGATACTGATCATGTCTCTTGCTTCTCACAATCATTTCTTATTTCACAGGGTATCGTCTTTTCTCTCATAGTGCTCCAAATACATCTCCACCTCTCCCGCCACTCTCGTAACGGCGACATCACGGGAAACTTACCTACTGTTGGGACCCTACCGCGCTGGCGGAATGTCTTCCCCAATGCAGATATGTCGGATTCTCGACTAGACGCTTGTGTCATTCAGCCATCATTTACAGCACGACCAGAAGACTTTCTTGAACAGACTTCTTTCGGTAGTGATGCCCATTCCAAAGAGCCTTCAAGTCCACCGTACTCGGTTCCGCCTATTACACGAAACCATCCAACATCAACTTGAGAAATTTCCGACTCCACCTCGGTATCCCCTTTTTTTCCCTTTAGCTCTTGCAATTTTACTTTTTTTTTTTTTTTTTTTTCTACTGCATTTATGTATTTTTAACCATTTGCATTGGTTTTGATTTTTTGATATTGTATTCATAGCAGTACCACACGTGCAAGTTTACCGGTAATCGCTTGGTGATGCTCGGTTTCCAGAGCGATGGAAGTAGTGCAATGTGCGCCCCTGTTTGATCGTACATACTTCTTTCCCCCTGGTTCATTGGACAATTTTCTACATTGCGTTGAACCCCCCATGTCCTTGAACGTTAACATACCCTCCTTAACTTATAGAATTATATATACAGCCCCCCAATCATATATATACCAATATACAGCGCCCATATCTCTGTATCTCCATGTTATTCCCCCTTCAAATACATTTTCGCTTAGACTTTGTGAACATTAGTAGAATGATCATCAAAACAACCTGCTTAGATTATACAGGTGACTCATCGCCATTGTGCAATCTGCCATATGCCTAACCATACTTACCGAGTTTTACCCCCAGTGAACCCCACCTTCTAAACTTTGATTGAAGAGAAATCAAATGTGTGATGCATCAGAAATTGATAAAGACTCGGATCTCGTTTGACGTTTATATTTATACATATACAGTTTCATGTACATAGTAGGTACAGTCGAAACGTCAAACCATTCAACTTTATCATATGGACAGTATACGAGATTGCGCAACTGAGCCAAGCAAGTTCAAAGACTCCAACCATCGATGATACCATCATAAGCTGGTTTCTTGGCGAGTTGCTAAATAAATAAATAAAATCAATATTTTGAGAGACAGAGAGGGGGGCCAAGATATAACTTGCCTCATCCCATGGCAAGGCAGCACCCTGACCATCAAAAACGCTCGGAATCCAGCTATACTACAATCCCAAAATCGAAATCAAAATCAAAAATCAAAAATCAGTGATTCTTTAAACCCAAACCCGAGCCTTTCACCCATTTCCATGATAGGGGTAGAAATATATCGTACAATAATGAAAAAAAAAAAAAAAAAACTCACCTTATCCGTATAATCCCAAACAGTAACACCAACACACCTCTTCACAGCTTTACAAGCCTTCACAACAGCTTGATAATCGTTCTTCTGAGCTTGTAATTTTTCTGAAGTAACAGGTAAATTCATCCTTATATCAAGTTCCGTAAAGGCAACATCAACATCTAATGATGCTAATTGTTCAAGATTTTGTTGGATTGCAGAAGATGTGAACGTTCCGAGTATAAGATGGCCTTGAATTCCTATTCCGTCTATTGGAACACCTTGAGACTTGAGAGATTTTACGAGATTGTACATCCAGTAGATTTGGCGCCGGGTGTATCGATGTTGTAATCATTAATCTAATAAGTGATAAAAATAAAAGTATGTGTCAGTAAGTGTTGGCGTTGGCGGTGTTGTTCCAATTATAATCATAATGTGGCACCGATTATAGAGAATGCATCAGCAGGGTTTATATTAGATGAAAATCAGCGATTGTCAAATGTCATATTTGGTTTTGGGCTGTACATACATAAAGCTTGGCTTTAGGATCCGCAGCACGAGCAGCGCGTAGTGCAATGGCTATATACTCTTGACCTATGGTATTGTAAAAGACACTTGATCTGAATGTACCATCTTCATTGAAAGGTTCTATTTTTTGTTTGTTTTCGTAGTGGTCAGTATGCCTCTCTAGTATGTGATAATCTTTTGTGGTTGAGGGAATTCACGTACCATTAACAACATCCCAAGCATCTATCGCAGTGTTCTAGATCAGATTAAGACACTCCTATGATGTAATATGCTTATACTTACAACTATTTTCGAGTTGTTTGTAGAACCAGGTAGATTATCATTTTAATTAATTTACGTTTCATCAGACGATTCAATAGCAGAAAAAAAAAAACATAAGATTGTAAAGTTGTATATGGATACTTTTACTCACACTTGATCTTTCCACCTCGAAACGACGTTCGTCGTATGCGTCTTCACGATCTCTATCAAAGTTGCATTATTGAAGTTACCAGATGTAACCCAGTTGGGTAATTGGTTGTGCCAAACGCAGGTATGACCTATAATCAAGAACAAAACAAAAAAAGAAACAGCACCGCATATTCGTCAGGCATCTTCATTTTTTGATATGATGTAGGTAGAGATTTGATTGAAATAGTAGTTATGATGCGTACCTCTAAGCAACTGTCCGTTTGCTTTTGCAAGTTGGGCAATGACATCACCATTGCTATAAGTGAAGACTCCTCGGGATGGCTCAGTGGCGTCCTTTCATATACAACAACAAAGATACATAGATAGAATATCAGTATGAATAACTTCAACATCGAGAACAATATGTTCACAACGTACCCACTTCATTGAATTACCCTATAAATAAAACCAGTTATACATATACCAAATGAGCCCATATCTTCATTTATCATTCGTCAAAAAAACTTACGACAGTTATCGCAGTAAATTCATTGGTATTTCCTAGTAGCGCCTTGTACGAGGTATCACTTAATTCAGGATTATCCGTTGCAGTTCCAAAATAAACTTTCCCAGCTGCTTTCGCCGCAATTGATAATCCTCTGGTGGATGTACCAGTGGGAAGTGGGGCTGTTTGTGTGCTCGTCGAAGAAACACCCTAAAGATTTTTTTAAATACATGCTGTACTATCCTAGGTCTTCAAGCGTGACATACCGGTTGGCATTGGGAATACCATTCATTCACGAATACGCATGAATAGTTGGAAACGCAAGTCTGTCGGCTAATATGAGTATGGATGTAGTGTAAGCTTTTTATCATTTGTACCGTAGGACCCATCCAACCATTCCCACCGCCTAAAATGAAATATCAGTCAGCCTCAGCGTTATTCACATTAAAGTAATATAAAGTAAACATGCATACATTGACCCCACGCAGGAGATTGAGCAGTAGCAAAAGGTATTAAAGCCAGAAGAGCAATCAATCCCGCGAGTTTCGTCATAATATTAACAAGTTGAGTTGGGGACTTTGTTAACGCGTTTTCTGTGTCTCAAGACCCATATATACCCGATAGGCATATGTTACGTGGGTATTCTGATACCATTCTGGTTCGTATATAGAGGTCATCGGAGATTCAGTTAGGTGTCTCCGTCACTGGACAACAGTTCTTGAAGAAATTCGGAGTTTAGCTTAAACTATTTTAGCTTATAGAGACTGTATAGTCAAGAGAACCTTGTTGTTTAATTGAGCCTCATCTTCGGAAGGTTATCGGCCATTGGCAGTGGTCATCAGAAGTGAGGGGTAATTGTGACAGAAGAACAGAAGCAAGCAGCACGCAAGGCAAGTTGTCTATCTCGTGACCTTAATTATCGTGGGAGTATCAAGATATAGAGGGTAGGGGTTTTACAGTTTACAGTAACGTTTCAAACCGTTTTGCACATTCCTCGAGCAACTGATAGTCCTAGTCTCCTAGATACTTAATAATAAGAATATAAGCATTGTCGTATATAATGCAATTACATTGTCCACTAACAACAATCAAGACAATCCGCGTTTATACATAAATTAATCCAATTTGTCACCAGGAATAACATTGAAGAAGAATAAATTAGCAAAATGCAACCTTAAACAATTAGTGAGCACCCCAACTTCTATCCCACAGTAGTAAAATTCAAACAATAAAACTTGACCATTCAATAGTGTCAATTGGGGCCTTGAAGATCTTCTCTATCCGTTACCCGAACTTTGGGAGGAAGCTGTGGCAGATCACGAGAAAGTAGTTTTGTGTCAGTGGTAGTGTCAACGTTACCACCATTAGTACTGTTCCTCTGCGCTATTGAGCTGCGTAGTCCACTTTCCCATTCAGGTCTTTGCAAATAAAATACTCCTTTCTCCATATCCATATCCCCAACCCCGACTCCATGTTTACGATCCCTAGTCTGAAAAACAAAAGGCACAATTTGTTGTATAATTGTCTGCGATTTGGTCGTTGTTTTTTTATTCTCTGTCGTCATAGTAGAAGTAACAGACCCAGGGTTACTTTTTAGACTAAGTGGACGCAATCCAGGTTTACTGCCAAGAAATAAACAATATTCTCTGGATAATGTTCCCTTCCATGAGTTAACTGCGATACCGAGAAGCAATATCGTTGCAATCAAAGACATCACTGGCTGAATAAATATAGTTGAAAAAACAATTAAGAATTATGAAGTAGTATTGAAAGCCAACTCACCAGTGGACCAAATTTTACAATCCATCCACCAACCTCAAACCTCTCTTTCACAATTCCCCAAACACCCATCATAAATACAAAAGCCATTAAAGAAAAGACGAATGATATCCACGTTAATATCGAAAAGACCTTCAGTGTCTTTTTGCTTCGATCCTTATGGACGGGTATAAGCGTTAAAAGGGTAAAGAAAGTTGATATAGCAGCTAGTCAAGAAAATTCAGATTTAAATCACAGTACACACACATAGAAATTTACTTACATACAGGATAGAAAACCAACGCCCTAGTCACAGGTATATCAATTTGAGTGTTCCACAAGTATCCCAATCTGCGCCCAAAAATGTGTTAAAATCAGCCCCTCCTCAGATGGAGATAACAAGAAACAAAACACTCGCTTCAGAGAATCACTACAAAATCTCCTCCCAATCTCCATTGGTCCATTATTGTCTAAACACCACCCCCACATCCCAAAAACAACACCTTGAGTCTCACCAACATCAACCTTTGAAGTCTCGATAAAGTAAAGTGTAGGCATAAGAGGAGCAGAGAACGTTATCAAAGTCCTGAAATACGTTCAACAAATCCATTTATCAATAAAAACTTGATGCGAATAAAAAACGAATAAAAAGCACTCTGACACATACAACATAATCAAAGCTCCAACTAATCCAAAAACAACCACCACAAAAGATGTCCTATCTAACCCCACTCTTCCCATCCATGGTAAAACAGTGTTCATCCGAGTTCGCATAGTGTTATTTTCTGTACTAGGCTTGACGGGTATATTCAACTTGAACTCCTTCAAGCCTCGTTTCGTGACAATAATAGCTGGTAACTTCGAAGGTCCGCCTACAGCCTCCATATCTACTTCAGGCTTCGCTTTAGGATCCATATGTGCGCAAGGATGGGAATATTGCTTTCCAGTTATCTGCTGAACGGGTAGGAAGGGAAGTGGAAGAGTGGTTTAGTAGCAAAGAGTGGTTTAATAGCAAAGGTCCAGTATACCATGAAGCGTACCCTTCAAATACTCACCGACAGTGGCCATTAGCATTTAAAAATAGGACTGATAACAACTGATCCACGCCCTTTCGGAACGTTTGACCGCTTGCATGACATGCGGCATGTGTACGAATCGTGCATTGAAGTATATCATCTTGGCTGCTGCACAGTTAATAGGAGTACTAAGAGGTGTGTTAGCACGTAGCAGCCAGCGATGGTCTGATCTTACACACCATCATACACGCTATGTACCATAGTATCCACCACGAAAGTCCTTTATGAAGGGCTAGAATCATGATTAATATGTAGCTCCAGGGTCCATAGTCCAGAAGTTGAAGACTCGAGCGTCGCAGCGTCCAGTGGGTGGTAATCGTCTTGACAGGTGAACACGACTGAACACGGAGCTATCCATATGTATCAGCACGATCGGAAAATACGTATATGTGTATGCATATGTACACACATATGATCAAAACTCGCATTAAATTGTTGCTCGATTAATGCTCCTTGACTTGAATCATACTCCCTAGTCAAATCTTACATACAACTCGCATTCAACTACTACCCCTGTCTGAGCCAAAGAATCTAGCCTAGACCTTGAAGCTTGTTCAAATCTAACGGAGACGTTAGATTAGTAGTGCGTCAGCGCCAGGCTCCAGCCACCAATTAAGTGGGACGATCCTATCCATGGGTTTTCAGATCTGCATATACTATAACACCATTCTCCTGGGTCATTTCTCGGACATGATCATGATCTCTCGATAAGATTAAAAAGCCTCAATAACTAACCCTGGCCTCATTCAGCCTTCCAGATTCAGATTCCAGATTCCAGCCAGTGGCAAGTGAACCAGTTCTCCTGAGGCTGTAAGTTCTAACGTGGATGTCATATATCTACCTCCTTCGACTCTCAATTTGTAACGTAGCTTTCGACTCGGGTTCAAATTCATTTACGGCTGCCAGCTCAGAGCTACTAAGTGTATATATTACACAACCCACGTTCACTTCACCTCTCCTTTCCCTCGAGTAGCTATGGATAGATCTCTAGGACTAGGACTTCTATTCTCTCATCATGTATCAATCAGTATAGATTCCGGTGTTGAAATTCGTAAATCATTGCAATTGAAGATTCTTTCAGATTGGCAAATATTACAGAGAGAAGATCATTTCCAAAAGATTCGCACTATGCGCTTGTGAGACACAAGTTCTACAAAAACCGACAAAAACAACCTACCAAAAATAAATCTTCTCAGTGACAAACCAACTAACCCCAGTTTTCAAAATACAAAAAAAAAAGTACGAGGAAACATGAAAACCGGATAATGGATAATAGATGCTATCAAAAAAAAGAGAGAAAGGCTCGTTACACAAAAACGAAAACCAAACACAACTCGACAACACAGAAAAGTGTTTTATAAAAAAATAAAATACCAATATTCTTTTTTTCAAGTTCCCTTTCCATCTAAGTATCCTTCGCAAGCTTCACACTTTCCCTTAATCACAATCACACTTTTTTTCCACAATTCTCATAACTTCCTTCCTTTCATTTCATCTCCACAACATACACCATGCATACATACATACACAATACATATATATATACAAGAAAAAAAAAGAAAAAGGAAAAAAGCAGCAAAAGGAAAGATATAAAAAAGACAAATCAAACATACATACATGTATATACAGTATATGAGATTTATCTTCATACATGAAACAGATGCAGATGAAAGAATAATGAATAAAAAAAATATAATGCGAAGATGCACATATAAATCAAGAAGAGAACGAGGGTTGAAACATTTACGACATGAAAAAAAATGAACACACGAACACGAACACACATATACACACACAATCGAAAGTGAAAAAAGCAATAACTAGCCAATAAACCAAAAACACCAAAAAGAACGGAAACAAAAACAAAACAAAAAACCAAAAAAAAAAACCAAAACCGTAACATATATCATACCACGGTTCAATTTGAGAAGGAGATTGATATATTGATTAATGATATTCAACGTTGTGGAGGATCGATGCGAAAATAAAATAATATAGAATTGATGGATGGGGGTAAGTGGGAATGGGTTATTGTTCGTTAATGCTTTGCCTTTTGCCCTTTGCCAGGTGGTGTAGTCCGTAGTCCGTAGTCCGCAGTTTGTTCGAAGAGAAAAAAGAAGTAAAGAAGTAAAGGAAAGGAAGGGGGAAAAAGAAAAAGGAAATGGAGAAATGGTGGGAACCAGAAGATGGGAATAATAATACAAAGCGATCAACAAGGACGAATCACAAAGAAGAAATTGGAAGAGAGATCCTGGAGGAAACGAAATGGAAAGAGATGGAGAGATCATAAAAAATCGGCACAAATACAAAAAATAGCGATATACAAAATTCTTGTTCTTGTTCTTTCATTTCAATTCATTGATGATTGGAGAATTTCCGAGTCTGAGTCTGAGTCCGAGGCTGAGATTTAGAGAGTACAAGTCTGGGGGTCGTCCAAAAATTTCGGATATGGATTTTTCCAAAAAGAATAGGGAATCCAAATTTCCCCTCAAGATCATCCGGGATCCCCAAAAGAACAAGTCAGAGACGAAACCAACAAACAAACGACTCTTCATTCACGTCCACCATTTCCATTTCCATCTGCACCAGGCGGAGGAGGCGAAGCACCGAGATAACTACCTCCCATCCTATACTGTTCTTCTTCAAACAATTTCCTACCAACATCCGCTCTCAAACTCAAATTTGGTTTATGCCCTGTTAATAATCCACCCCCGGTTCCAGTCGTTCCCGTTGTAGTCGGCCTAGCAGGTGATGGCGAAGCATTAATAAATTCACTAAAATCAAAAGAAGCCGTAGAACCGCTACCACCACCACCACCAGATCCAAACACCGTATTGTTTTTCGGGCTCGTATCTTTATTTTTATCTTTCTTTTCCTTTTCGTTTCGATGATTCGGCGTTGTTGAAGCAGGTAAAGGAGGTGGAGGTAACAATTGACTTGGTGTCAGCATGTTCATATTCATATTCATCCCCAGACCCAAACTCATACTAGCACTGGTTCTTTGAATCATCCCAGGATCCACACCTCCAATATGTTTATTCGACGACGAATCCTCACCAAACAAAATTCTTCCTTGACTTTTCAATCCACCATTCCCAACCCCAACCCCATTTCCATTTCCAATTCCGATATCACCACCACCTAAAGATCTGAAAGCCGAAGGATCTCTGGCTTTAGGTGTAGGCCTAGCCGGAGAAGGTGACGTGGCAAGAAATAGCATTAAATCCGCCGCTTCATTATCGGTAGGTGCATTAGGTCTTGGGGTAGATAATGACCGAGCGTGTGTTTGTGTATGAGTAGCATACGTTTGGGATTGTGACCTTGTATGATGTGGATTACTCTGATATTGAAGTTGTTGGGTTTGAGCTTGGCGCGAACCAATTGGCATAGGCGTTAACCGAGGAGGTGGTGTCTTTTGGCTATTATACACCGATGTTTCGGTACCGGCAGTCATAGTAGAAGTCGATGAGATCGAAGCAGGAGGACTAGCTCCGGAGGCTGTAGTTGATCTTGCTGAGCTCTGAGCATAATGATTATAAACCGAAGCCGATCCCGAGCCTGCTTCGGATCCATCCATACTGGATCTAGGAGACGTAGAGGCCATAGTGGTTGTAGATCTATGATTCAGGAGCAACGAAGTGAGAGTTGCAGCTGCTTTCATGTCGACATCACCATCGGCGTCAACAGGATTATCGACATCCATATCGACGCTTGCACTATTCTGCTTGTGTGATTGTTGTAATTTCCCCCTGCCCTTTCCCTTTTCGAGCGTGGCCCTTTTTACTTTGCGTCGTTCAGGGGAAGTGACAGACTTCTTGTCAGGTTGCTTGGCCTTGGATTGGGTTCGGCTTCCGTCGGCAACCGATTTGGGCGAGGCTTTAACAGTACGAACCCTAGGTGATGGAGCAGGCCTGGCAGGAGCAGGAACCGGAGGATCATTTGCATTAAGAATAGTACGAGCCGGTTGAGTTGGAGGAGGAGCCAAGATTGAAGCATACAAAGTAGGACCACTACCTGAAGACCTATTTGGCCTGTGACCTGGAGTAGAAGATCCGCTAGGGGTTGAATGATGAGCGCGTGGGGAGGCAGTTGTTGAAGGTGGAGGCATGTTATTAGAAAGATGTCTCCTGGAAGAGACGCCTGCGCCTGATGGAGAGATAGAGGAAGCTGAGGACGACTTTCGCTTGGCGGCGATGGTGCGGGAGAGTGAAGCAGCCTGGTTCTGACTAGCGAGTTGGCCTTCGAGTTCACGCAGAGGGACATGAGGAACATTATGAGTAGCCTTGTATGAGGCATAGGCTAGCCTTGCACGGAGAGCACGGGTAACCTGTGGATGATGTAGGGGTCAGGGCTCATGGATTTCGTGGACCCACGCGCAAAAACGACGCGTCATGGCAGACACGCACCGACGATATCTCTGCCCTAGCAAGGAACTTCTGAACAGCCTTCTTACGCAGCTGTAGTTCAACAGCATCGATGGGAGAATGCTCAGAGACCGGAGCATGGGAAAGATAAGCCATAGGTGGAGAGGGGGACGTTGCTGAGGACGAGGGAGTTGCCATGCGATTGGGGTCAAGGGTAGAGAAAGGTCGCTCGTCACTGTGGACGGCGGTGGTGAAGGATGTCGTGGACGATGAGCAAAGGATTGGGGATGGGTGTTTGTGTTAGGCCAAGCTCAGTGTGGGCTCTTCCCTTCTGTTCCTGCCAAAACGCGACGACGCGTATCGGCCAATGCCGCCATTTCCGGCATGCCCGGCACTGGCACGACCGAAATATTTGAATTAAAATCAGAAATTATTTACATTTCCAGAACCACTGCGGCAGAAAGCCAACCCTTGGCTCGCCTCGCACAACCTCACTCGCAGTCTCAGCCTCGGTCAGCTGGCGAAGACTGATGCCAGTCCCCGGTGAAAACGCGACACGCCACACGGTCGGACCGGATGTACGAATAGTGTTCTGCAGAAAGCACAGAAAGCAGTTACCCCAATCAAGGCAGAGCAATGGATCCCAGGCACCGGGCTTTCCACGGACAAGTCGGGGAATATGCACCGTCCTGAAGCTCTGCACCGTATTCAATGCTCCGGCGGGTGTCCGGAATCCGACAACAATTTCCTAATCAATTTAAGCCCACATGGCTCTCCCAGTGCTAAACACACTCACAGGAACTCCCAACAGAAATGACTGCAAATAGAATTTCAGCAGCTTTCTATCCATGTCATCAGTCTTAAGTCCAACATCAACTATACACTCACTTTTCAAACCGCTGTTCATCAGCTGGTCCTCGAATACTCATCGAAGTCTTCAGTTCCACAAACGTATCTGGCTGTCCACTATACCTGTCTTTGCTCGGCAGTTCAGTAAGGAGAAGATCATCTGATTCAGAAAACGCAAAAAACATACCCCTAACACAATCCACTTCTCCGCCAATCAGTATCCGCGTATTCCCCAGTTTAGTCCTTACTACGCTACACCATTGCACATTGTTGTTCACATCTCCACTCCATCCATATGGCTCCTTCCTCTTCCCATCAGGTCTAGGTCTTTGCCGTGGCGTATCAGAAGTACAATACGACTCAAATCCATACCCATAATATGTCTGTTTCAACTGTCGTTCTGTCATCTTCTGTCTTGTACATTCAATCAGTCATCAAATTTAGCCACATGGATAAATAAAAACACTCACTTTTCAAGTAATCGCTTTTCAGAAACATACTCTTCAAAATACAATGTCCCATCAATATTCATAACGTTCATTTCCCAACCCTCTCTTTCTTCATAGGGAGCTATCAATATCCTGTATAACCATACACCCAATTATAAATTAAATCCACAAAATAAGATTAGAATAAATAAACCAAACACACTCACTTTGTCATAACACCTCTCCAACTAACAACTCCCAATCCTTTAACTCTCTCACTCTCCTCTCCTTCTCTAACCTTTACCAAAGCTCTCAACAAACTATCCAACCTTCCTCTCTCTTCAACCTGTTTAACCCATTTATCATAACCATATCCCAATTTTGATCCTCTAGGAGGTTCAACATAATATTTCATAGCCGAATTATCAAAAACAAGTTCTCTCGATGACGTATATGAAAACGCTGTCAATTGAGTTGGTTGTTGGAATGGTATTGGTATTGGTTGAGTTGTAGAAGAGGAAGAAGGTTTTGGATATGTTAATGAATATGTTTCTGTGTTGGGAGGTATTTCAGTAGAAGTAGACGGACGTTCAACTTCTCCCTCTTCATCAACCTCAGATTTAATTCGTTTCAAATCACCACCGTCCTCCTCCCTATCACCTAATTCATCACAATTCCTTTTAAAATTCCCATCCCCAATCCCAATTCTATCTCCCATCCTTATTCTGATACTCAATTATCCTTCTTCAAACCAATAAAAGAACAAAAACCTAAACTTATCAATCTCCTAGAACAAACGAAATGTTTCAAAACAGACAGAATCTTGAATATTGATAACACCCCTTAAGAATTATAAGGAAGCGAGGGGTGGGTGGACGCGTTTATGGTTCAAGTACAAGAGAGATCAACCCCATCAAAGTAATTCATCATACAATACATCACGAGGGCTAAATACAGTTTCACGCGTTAGTTTATAAATAACTTCATTCTCCCTCCACGGGTCACAATCCAAGGTTCTTTCAGCTTTCCACTGGGGTGTGTCCGGGACCAATTCAATGAACATCCGAGGCCCGAGGAAATCAATAATAAATCTAAAATAAATAAATATTTGATTAAATTCATATTGTAACTACTAAAAGAAACAGGATACAGAAAAAGAAACAGCAACAGAAAAAAGGGACATAAAAGACGAGAGACCGAAAAAAAAAAACAAAACAGAACGCATCACAAAAAAAAACACTCTTTCAGACTCAAACCACCCACTCCCAGCCATTTTAACAGTATCCAAAACAACTCTAACAACTTCATTCCAAGCTTTACCAACCAATCCAGCTTCAACACCACCCAATCTCCTTCTCACCAATTCCACATTACTAACTTCACTATTCATAGTGGTATTAATAATACTAACACCACCACTCTTTCTTCTCCTCCTAACAACCAAACTCAAAATCGGTAAAACAACAAAAACCAAAAACGCCATCAACAACTTTCCTTTCGTCAAATAAGGTTTTATAACAACTTTAACCAATTCCAAATTACTCAATCTTGATCTTGTCATTGCCGAACCAGAACCAGAATTTGAACTTGAACTTGACGTCGAATTACCTCCTCCTCCTCCAAGTCCTTGACCAAGACCATGTCCATTCAACATCTGCGCACCAACATGTACATTTCCATTCGACTTTGATTTCGATTTCGATTTTAATTGTCCATTCCCATTCCCACTGCCATTACCAGATCCACTTGAAGCAGTTCTACCTTTAGCTCTCGCTTTACTTTTCGATCTTGATCGAATACCATTCCCATTCCCATTCATATTCGTCAACTTTGATCCTCCTGTTTCATCATTACTTCCATTCATCTTAGTACCATTAGGTCTAGCACGAGCTGTAACATCACTTTTCGTTGAAGAACCAGGTGAAGAACTTCTAGAATGTGAACGACCATATCCATATCCATTCATATTTGAATGACCATTAATACCTTGTCGATGAGTAGGTACAATAGTATGTGTTGAAGTTGTTGAAAGTGAAGATGATGATGATGAGATGTTGAAGTGGCTGGTGAATGTGGTCTTGGTGTTGATGATTCTGAATGAGGTGAGGAAGAAGTTGTTGTTGTTATTGAGGATGAGGATGAGGATGATTTACGCAAAGAAGTCAAGTAACTCGTATACGCAGATTTCAATTGTGCGCTCAATCGCTACAAAAAAAGGCGGAAATCAATAAATAAATGCTCCATTTTTCTAAAAGAAAGAATAATACACACCTCCCGATTTCTAACGCTAAGCTCACTTTCATATTCCAAAAACTCAACCGCATATTCCCACTGCGACAATTTCGGAAGAACATGTAAACAATACATTTCCAAAACCTTAGCATACCCATCCCCATCTCCATCTCCATCTTCGCCATCCACCTCTATTCCACTTCTTTCACCATAAGAAGACGACGAAGGTTGTTCACGTTTAGACAACCAATCTTCAATCATAATTCTTCCAAAATCCGGACAACCAACTTTAAGACTCGCAAGCACAAGTGTAATCAAAACTTGAGTTGGAACAAACACCACATCTTCATGCCTACTATATCCATCCATCCCACTTCCATTCGTACTACCATTTTGCGCCACCACACCCACATCATTTGTCCGAGACGTAGAAAACAATTCCAACGACCTCTCATAAAACCCTTTCACCAAATCATTCGGAGTTTCTTGTAAAACCAACCGTAACGATTCCGGTAAACTCGATTGTTCAATAGGTGTCAAAGTAGACGCATACACCGTAGATTCCAAAGTAATACGCAAAATATCCCATTTTCTTTTTTCATCTGTTGATATTTCTTGTAACTGTAACGATGAATTCGAATTCGTTATAGATTTTGAAGATGAAGGAGTTGGATTTGGAGGTTGAATAATCGAAAATGCAGTTTCAAGAAGTTGACATGTCAATTTGACATCCCTATGTAAGAAAGAACGTGTAGCTCGGTTATATAACGTTCTTAACGTTATTGTTGTAGCTGCTGTTGTTGCTCCAATAACTCCTCCTCCCACTACAACATCATTCTTCACTCCTACAGCAGAACCAACCACACTACTCGGTTTTGAAGGTAAAACAACACTTCTAAACGCCGCACGACCATTTTCATCACTATGCGTCATAGTAGCAGTAGCAGTCGGCATTTTTTTTGTTGTTTCAAGATTCACGTTTCCGTTCTTTGTTGGTCGATTCGTATGGCAGGTGCAAGAAGGTTGTGAGACAAGTCAGACCTTTGAACAATGCGCGGCAAGTGAGACAAAGGAGGAAGGAGATAGTATGAAGATGGGAGAGAGAAGAGAAAGACGTGTAAGGTGTAATCCCCCACCCCTGTGATCAAGAATCGGTTACGGGTTACTCTGTTATTCACATGTTGGGGCCTGGCCGGGCAGTAATATGATTACGTCAGCTCCTTTCTTTTGCCCCGATTTAGCTCCTATCTCCTCACATTATATACTTTCCAAGGATGGTTCTGAGTCATTCATGTTCCATTGAGTACTTCTATGCTCTTCGATTCAACCCAATAACTGTTATCATACTAAATCAGTGATTTCACTTACTTTGACACTTGAGTTTCCTCAGATGACCTACAGAGTGAAAAAATAAAAGTTGTTGGCTATGTATACATACACATATCTCATCATAGTGGGTAGTGTTCAATCGATGTCATCAATCAGCCCATATACTCAAATCAGGAGAAAGTTCACAAATCCCGCAAACGACGTCACAGACGTACGTAAACTTCGGAATGTACAAAAATAGCATCCTCTGCTGCATGGCTGATACAACACCTGCACAACGCACACACACACACTTAGAGCTTAAACTCAGCACCCATAAATTTAGACACCATATTGGTATAGTATAAATATGGAACCAACGATCAATATAAACTTGTAAACATGCCTGTGTCCGACTCTCTCTTCGCGATATTAATAATATTGTTAAAAAGTGTTTGTCTTTGGGTTGAAGATTTGAAACTTGATGATCGAATCATCATGTTCAAAGGTTTGGAGCAGACAAGTAAAGAAGAAATAAGTTGATACTAAAGTCGATAAAAGAACTTCGACAGGCATTACCAACGAGGCACTGAACATCAAAATGCATTTTTCCAATCAACAAAAGAACCCATCTCGATCTTCTTTTCTCTATCCAACAAATCAACCCTGATCAACTTTTAACACAAATAGAAAAATCACATACCATACGCATCATATGGTTAGCAGCTAAACACAACCCAAAAAGTCGTTTACAATCTTGACTCTCGCCGAAAGGATAACTAAATATCAAAATCAATGTCATATAAAACTGCATGTTATCTCTTGGACATCTTACGACGCTCCAAGCCGATAAGCCGCTGCGAATCCGGACACTACAGCAATTTCATGCATATCTGAACAAAGAAACCATCATCAGAGATGAAAGCAATAAACTAAAAATAACGCAGCACACTGAGAATAGTCCAGGCCCCTGCAAACTGCGTATGACGCTAAATACCCAAATCAATTCTGCTTCTTTTTGATGAAACAAAAAAAGACAGAAACCGGACCTTTCCATTTATTAAACCCATCCAAGGTACCGTTCCAGCATAATGTTGCCATCTATGACTTTGCTGTTTCCACCACTTCTCCATGACGACTTGATCTGGTTTAATCTCATCTTTAGTCCAATATTGGCTGCTTTCTGGTGCGCGATCCAGAAAGATAGTCTGAAATACGTGTCGTTCTAGCGGAGGTTCCGCACTCTTAGGATCTTCTAGTTTTTGGGTTGCATCTAATTTGGTGCTAGTAGGCTTTGTCCCTGCCTCCGACTGGTCTGTTTGGATTGTTGGATTGCCTTTCGGATCATAAGAACATTCCCCCTTGAACTATACAGAATCAATTTAATAAGTGCCACACCATGCTAGCACTATATCAACTGGCCTGTGGTTGGTACACTGTCAAATCAAAGCTCATTTCAATCTTGCTTTTATCCGCCGGTACGCTTCGAATAAAATACAGGGGCTTGAAACCGTTTTCCGCAAATTCATATTGTTTTTTCCGCTCTGGGTCATCTTCATTCTTTCTGGATCGTAACTCCGAATCATACTTGACACGATAATACTATATTCATTCTCAGTTTAAATAAAAGATGGAAAATATGCATCATCTACTCACCTTCTCCATGTATTCCAGATCACTGTGGGTCACTGTAACGTCCCATAGATACTGTCAAATATACGACGTAGGTCATAATTCAATACTCACATACTTAAATGAAATGTAAATCATACCTTCACATTCCCAAGTATTCGTTTCTCCAGCCAACTCGCATCATCTCCCAAAATCCGTAAAGCCGAATCAGCATCTACACAAAATATAATCTCATCAAAATCTTCCTTCTTTTCTTCCCCAGGTTCAACCACTTGTTGTCCATTATCTGTACCCTTTGTTGTACGATTCCAAACTTCAACTCCATGATCATTGCGCTTAACATGGGTTACCTCTTGGCTGGTAATGATCCTTACTGATCCTTGACTTTGTTCCTCTATAACTTCTTTCCATGTCGAATATACCGCCGAAAGTCGAGGAAATGCGCACATTCGTGGTATAGAAGCAAGAAATGTATCTGGTGAATATTCAAACTGCATGTATGCGCTTTAAGTTCAAGTTATGGATACTGTAGAATGACTTGAACGAACATACCAAACGCATATTAGGATCCATGAAAACGCGTTCAAGTATAGCAGACGATATATATGGTGTTTGGTTTCCAGTGCCAAAGAAGAGAGCTACCAGAGGAAATACGATTACATCGCCAAAGTCCTGACAAACGTGTCAATTGAGTATCCACGAAGGAATTGGGTTTGATGCGTTTACCTTGGAGAATCTGAACAGCTTTAACATTGCGCTGACTGAAATCAATGCAAACACAGGTTCAAACGTCTTAATAATCTTGAGAACCTTTCCAAATTTCTTAATATCTCCGCTGAACCTACAAACCGTGAGCACATTGATAATAAGAACGAGCATAAAACACTATACCTATCAATAACCTGACTAGGAAACACATTACTCCAAAACTCAGTTTCCGGATCTCTTCCAAAGCTCACTTGCATACTAACATCCGAAGCCTTAAACCCAAGTCTATCAAAAATTGCATATGTGTTATGAAACACAGGACTAGCCCCTTGTACACCATCATTAATGTAATCAGCACCATACTTATCTTTATCTATTGGTGTCGAAGTAGCCATCCCACCAGGTGTAGCAGAACGTTCATAGAGAGTTACGTCGAATTTGTTTGGATGTTGAGAAAAGGCGTATGCTGCAGACATTCCACAGGCACCTGCGCCAACGATGAGAACACGCTTCTTGGTTTCAGGTTCGGATTTGGATTTAGTTTTGAACATGATGGAGGTAAAGAAGTACTAGACATTTTGTGAATCCTATAAGCAGTTCGATGGTAAGCCGAAATGGGCTTGCGATCGCGTGTACCGCCATCATGATAGCTTTCCCACGTCAATTAAGGCGGCGATTGGAAACTTCTACAGAGATTCCAAGGTACCGGAGAACGAAACTACAAAATCGACTCGCATCAGATCGTAAGATGCCAGAATAATAGTGTGCATATCTCCACTGTATTGATGAAGCAACTAACCTTCTCCTGTTTCAAGATGGCGGCTACTAGTTTGATTAGAAACAGAAAGTACACAGTGCCTCGTTGTTGCAGCATTCACTAGCGTTACATACGCCATTGAATGCAAACAGAACGCAGCACCTTGTCCACGACCTGTAACCTATTGGTGTAATACATTTACCTTGGAGAAACACGAGTTTGGGGCCAGGTGGCCTTGAGAGCGCCCAAGCAATATAGCTCGGTATAAAAGAGACAAGCTGCTAGTAGTCAAACTGGGGCGGATTCAACACAACGTAAACTCCTTGATATCTACACCTTTCCGTTTACAACAAATGTTCCTCGACGATTTCAGCATTGAGCACCCAGTTAATCAACTATTAGTGCCCATGAGTAACTGGACGCAATTGAAACCCCTAGATCCAATCGATATGGAATTCATTAAAGGTACGTGACTCTCTGAGCGTACAATTGTAAGAGAATCACTCAACATTTACGTGTGTAGCGGAAATGTGCTTCTATGGTGGCTGGGTACATCCTCACAAAGCTACCCCTGAAGTGAAAGCTATTTATAAAATTATTACACCAGGGTCAAGTTTACAGCGGTATAATCAGTATAGGTGATTCACAGCGCATCCTTGAATATTTAACGTATTGCTGATAGTAATATGCCATATCCACTAGAGCATCAGTCATAGCTGAACTAGGAATGCGCGCACCTCCAAACAATCCTGCTAACGAATGTCTACTTTTTCATGGAACCGATAGGGCGTGTTTATTAGGAGAAGAC
This sequence comes from Coprinus comatus, assembly GCA_034638255.1. Taxonomy (NCBI): domain Eukaryota; kingdom Fungi; phylum Basidiomycota; class Agaricomycetes; order Agaricales; family Agaricaceae; genus Coprinus; species Coprinus comatus. The sequence continues at coordinate 858,110 of JAWPGT010000010.1, forward strand.
GGCTTATCGCTATGCAATCTCGTTAAATGTCATCTATGTAACATCATCCGTAATTCGTATGATATCAGTAAATGTGGTACGTATTTTTCCTTTCCCGTTTCGGTTACATATATTGACTTATAGTTCCTAGGTACAAAACACTCATTTTGTAGATTTGGAGCTGGAATATACACTACCACTGTTTCATCCAGTAAGCTCATCCATTAATTTGTCCAGTTTGGTAGCTGATGCGCTAGTAGAAGCTGATGATTACTCTCGAAATGCGGGACGGTGGGAAACACCCAATCGCGTCGTTCTCTTGAATCGAGTTATCGTTGGAAACCCCCATATACAAGAGCGTAATGCAGTGAATATCACGGGCCCACAAAGAGGATATCACTCGGTACGAGTTCAGCATAGAGCCATCAATGTTCTCTTTGCTTACAATAATACTACCAGGTAATTGGGGCACCAGGCCAGGATCTCAATTATCAAGAAACCGTGGTATATACGAATGATGCTATTCGTCCGGCATATGTGGTCGTTTATGGGGAACATGTTAAACACATACTCAAGATAGGGGGAGCAATGAGATCATTTCTTTCACTGGCACTCCCAGTGATTAATGCTTTACAGAAATGATTCACTATTCAATAAGTAACGAATCTATATACCATTTATTTCACGTTTTGTGGTTTGGGAGTACACTTGTACCATTCTGTACATTTATATATCGATTCAAAAACTTCACAGACTTTTTCAACATCCAACCTTCTGTCTCTGCTTGTACCACCTCGAGCTTGTAGGCGCCCATAACTCCGGATAAATGACCTTTTTGAAATTCGTTAGAAAACCTTCTATTAAAGGTAATAAACATAACTTACCCGATGGGGACCAGTTATTGGAAATTGCTTTCTTTGTCCAACCAATCCATCAAATAAATCAATTGGACACTATACACGAGACCTTCTAATCTAAGTAATTCTCTCAAAACATAGGTCTTGGCCAATCCGATATAATTACTGACTATAGTAATTGTCCAAAGACCTACTAATTTGAGTAACTTTCAAAAAGTAGGTCAAGACCAATCCACCAATTTCTACGATGTACTATAAGAGCTTGCGCCTACATGGATTCAAAGTTATCATATCTCGTTCGCTTCAAAGCCTTGTTTGCCCAGTTACCAGCTCTATCTCACAATGTCCCCCATTACACAGGATCTCTCTACTACAAATGGTCTCCGTCCTGTGCGTAATTGATCGGTTTTCTTCTCCTACTTATCTCGTTACTAATATTAGCCTCTTCTAATAATAGGCTACTTGCGATCTCTGTGGCAAGTCGTTCAAGCTTCCTAGCGACTTAAACCGACATGTAAATACTATCCATAATCCCAACTTCGTGTGAGTACATCTCATATCTGCTTATATAACCCAAGGTCCAAGATTCTAATTGTTTTTTTCTTCATAGTGGTTACCCTTGCCCATTCGAGGGTTGCAATCTCGTTTGTAAACAAAAGAGTAACTTCCAGACGCACTTAAGAACACAGTAAGTAGCTGCATGAAAATTAGCTTTTTGTTATGACTCTAACATCGACTTCTCATCTTTCTAGCACCAAAGAGCAAAATCACTTTTGCCAACTTCCTCTCCTCCACGACCGCAACTCTATCTGTACCTTCCAATGTGCAGATCCATCATCTATGAACCGTCACATGAAAAGAGCTCACGCTCTCGGACAAGACAACTGTCCGTCATGGATGGTAAAGAAGATTCAGGAACGAAAATTGGCTAGGGCGAATGAAAAACGTTTGGCTAGTGAGAAAAGGAAGTTGGAGAAGAAAGCTGAAGCTTGTATCAAGCGCAAGGCAGGAAAGGCAACCACAACTTTAAAGAAAGAAGCGAAACAGAAATTGATCAAGTGTAAACTCGAAGCTCCTTCACCGACTGGTTTCTTTGAACAACTATCAAGAGAAACACTCAACAATGATTCCGAGATTGCAATCCCGACCTGCAAATATGCGTTTGAAACAGATCTACCTATTGCACAACCACAACCATCCCATCCTATTCCACCTTTCTCGTTGGAGCCTGAAACCAACTCTGATCTCTTCAATCTCGCTTCCAACTTTGGACATAATGGACAAGTCGAATCGTGGGCTGAATCACAGAACAATGAAGAGTTTTCTTTCAACACATTGCTTTCCCAACAAATATCACCGCTCGTAGATGATTACTACCGTCTCAATGGATGGTTTGGTCCTTCCGGTAAGCTTAAATTAGCCAGTCAAAATATTTCAATCTCTGATTTTTCTCTTCAGATTACTCTATTTCGCCCGACCTTCCTTTCGGATCAACACCTGTCACTCAGTTCACAGAGTACCAGACTTTGCCTTCGCTTCCAGAGGTCAACATGTCATTGTACACCGACTTTATCTTTGGAGGGGAGCTTTTTGATACAAGCTATTCGACCTCCGCCCAGTGGACTGGATCTACTGACAACAATGTCTTATTTCCCGGTTTCCATTCTGAGCCTTCCACTGGCATGAACGAATCATCCTATAATTTTACTTTTTCTGCATAATTGGCTTCAGTAGGACGCTTCTTTTCATTCATTTTCGTTTCCGAGCCATGTATTCTTTAGATATCATTGATCATCTATCAGCATTCATATAAAGTACTATTCTTACTTTGCATCATGGACAATTCATTATTTGCACATATTCTTTGTTTTCTCATAGAACGTATCATTGTATTATTGTTACATAAATATCTATTTGGTGCTAAATGGTTGTGATTTTTGTCAAAGCATTGTCACGGTGTTTGAGCTATAGTTCTCTATCTCAGTCGGAGTGATAGCAGAGTGTGTTGAGGGACGGCACTAACGTCTGAGTTCATACGTTTTCAGAGTGAGGTGCACATATTGATATTTATATGTTTGGTTTCTGTCTTCAGCCTTATACACCTTGTGATAAAAATATTTAATACTTGTTATACAAGTAAGATTGCAAATTTATTATACTACTATCATTGACCAGATGTTCGTTTTTCCCACAAGTTCGTATTTCGATTTTTAAAACACCGTCATCTAACATACTCTATTTATTGTTTGGTATTTACATGAGGAAACATGAGTTGTGTATTAGATAAATAAAAACAGGGAAACCATTATGCCTTTCACACTACCATCTCTCTCTCCGCCACATTTACCTCGGATCAGTGCCACTCTCATCAACTCCAACTCTTAAGTGTAGTAGTATACTGCTATAACTTTACAAGTAACAAGCCTACAGGCTACAACTCACGAATGAATAGAGCTTCATTGGAACTTAATGACAATGTCACACCTTATACTGATCATCTTTCAGGATCATGGAACACTACAACAACCTAATTGATCTAATATTGCAGACCTTTTTTTGCATATGCATGAACCTGACATCACATTTAAATGGGCTTTTGAGAATCAATACAGTAAAAAGTAGACTAAAAATAGAAATAATTATGATGACGGGGGGTTGAATAAACATTTTCACGCCGATGCATATGGCAGTTCTTCTCAGCCTCTTCTGATATCAGACTTCCGCTGTTACTCAATTGGGTAACTGGGCGTGGAAAGTACGCGTTGTTTACTAGGTTCACACGGGTCTCAGAAGCTTGTATCAAATAAACCCACACACAAGATGTACCAGTCCGCTGTCACGACTATGGTGCAGAGCACTTAGTCACCAACTATTTTGTACAACTCATTTAGCACATCCACAACTTAATATTTTTCTTATCCCTCTAACCAAATAGCTTAGATTAGCGATATGAAGCATTTGGTTAGACAGATTTTTGATATCTTCAAAATTGAGGGAGATAAAAAAGTGATACATTTGAGATTTTGCCGCATTACTATATATGGGATGGATTACTATATTAGGAAGGACCCTGTATATCCATACTTTGTGCTACCTTCTCGGAAACTCTACGATGTGAAGCAAATCTGCGTGAACTAAAGGCCTGAACATGTGTCAAAGCCTCTTGAGCATCAAGACTTTTCTCATATGCATCAATCCATCTCCAAACTCGATGCTCCCACTTGCGTATAAGCTCCACAGACACTGAGTTTAATGCCAATGGCATATTTTCTTGAAGTGTTGGAAACGTGTAATCACAGTGCCCTCGCAAGTACTGCTTAACAGCACCCCAAAAGTATTCAATGAAGTTAAGCTCACAATGGAACTTGGGGAGAATAATGCAAAGGTGTCCTCTAGCTTCAACAATCTCTTGAATAAGGGATTTTTGTTCCATAAAGTCGGGTTGATGATTGAGAATTGTCTTTGCACAGCAATTAATGCCATCTGAGAAGCACTTTTTGCTTCCTTCTTTTTTCTTTGTACACTCCTTTTTCATTCCTGGTTTATAAAGCCCTCGTTCCATCAACACAACCTTCATACCCTTTGGAAGTCCTGGAAACTGGGGGTGATTGTGAGAAAAAACCATAGGTTGTATGATTTTTCGTCCATCTTGAATATACCATCCATCACGAAGAAGCCCTTGCTTTCCACCAGGATTCATATTCATACGAGAGGTAAGTAAAGCATTTTCTGCATATGCAGAATGTCCCTGTGAGTTATCAACCATGAGCAGCATTTGATGTTACGGTTTCATATTTATCACGACTAATCATTAGAACTAATGATGGACGATAGTGTACTTTCTCTTACTCGTTTCACATAGCCTTGGACTACTGTTTCGTATAGCCTCGGACTAGCACTTTCTATGGACTTCCACTTGTCGTTTCACTCACTGTTTCAGCTGTAGATAGTTTCACTCTCCTGTCTCACATGTATCAAGCATAGCCTACAACCTGTACTCGTAGTTGTATAAATTGTTATAATCTTGCCTATACCTCCGTTTTGGTATAGACGATGCTACGATGGATCTCTTCAAGATGCTCGTAGGAGGAGAACGTCTACTCAGACTGAGACTATTTTCAGGGGACGACCTCCACAGTACTCGGACTGTAGATCACAGGTGTTCCTTACTAGTAAGCCGTTCGTGCAAGAGTTAGAGCTGACTCCGGTTCTAGGTATCAAGTTGAGGGCGAAGAACGAGATAGAGTAGAAGCAACTTAGAGTATTAAGCTGAGGCTTAATCTCTGTCGCTGTCCATGTATTTATACAACTACGAGTACAGGTTGTAGGCTATGCTTGATACATGTGAGACAGGAGAGTGAAACTATCTACAGCTGAAACAGTGAGTGAAACGACAAGTGGAAGTCCGTAGAAAGTGCTAGTCCGAGGCTATACAAAACAGTAGTCCAAGGCTATGTGAAACGAGTAAGAGAAAGTACACTATCGTCCATCATTAGTTCTAATGATTAGTCGTGATAAATATGAAACCGTAACATTATCCCCTTTCTAGAGAACTAGTCCATAGTTCATAAATAATAGTTCAAGGTAGTAGTCCAGACGAAAATAAGAAGGAAAGAAAAAGTACTCAAAGAAAATAGGTCCACGTTTAGACACGTCTGTCATAGCGAGAGGGTCGAGTTTGGTAGGCGGGCAGCGGAGTGGGTGGTCTGGCAGGAAGAGGGTGGCGTACTGCTGAAGTGGGGATTTCCCAAAGAGGAGGAGTATGTGAAATGCGGTGTAGGAACTGGGAGGGGTGGCGGATTTCATCTACTCGGCGGTTGTCTTGCTCATCTCGATAGGTGACTCGGTTAGGTGGCAATCTGGGGTTGACCCATGGTCTGGCATCTCCTCGATAGTTTCCATCGTTCTCCAAGTTGGTAGGAAAGGGACACTCGTTTGTAAGAGGAGCGAGGGTTCGACGAGCCAGAATTCGATCCGAAGTGGGATGAGTGGTTAACAGATAAGTAGTGGTGAATTCGGGGTTTCGGTTCTCATCAAGATGTCGAGGGAGAGGAGTGAGGAGGGAGGAAGTATGTCCGACACGATGAAATTGTAGTCCATGAGCTTTCTGGGTGCCAAAGATCTCGGGAGTGATTTGATCTTGAGCTCTTGTAAGTGCGATGGGAGTGGCTGGTTCCAGGGGCTCGGGAGTATTGAGTCGAGAGACAATGACTGGGGATGTGGGTCGATTCTTGCAAGTCCAGGAATAATGTCCCATGGTGTTGCAGAATCGGCATTGGTAGTCAGGGCATGACGATCCAATGTGTCCGACTAATCCACAGACAATGCAACCGTAATCATAACACTTCTTTTCTTCGTCAGTGAACTGGTTGTAGACCAGTAAGGGAATATCCTTCTTCATGATGTCTTCCTTCAACTTGTAGACCGGGAACCTTCCAAATCGTTGCTCAAAATCTCCAGAACTGATGATCTTATCAGCCAGTTCCTTTAATGACGATGCATAGTGAACTGCTCTTGACGATTCGAATGGTGGGTTGGAGATATTTCGTAAGATACGGGCCTCTCGTCGGTTTGGGGGATGGTAAAGAGCGGGCGTGGTGTATCGATACGGATATCTGGAACCAAGGTTGGCGAATGGATGGTCTGGGGCGATTGGATAGGTATTGGGGATGTTGGTAAGGAGATTGGCGGGAGGAATCTGGCTAGCTGGGAGGCTGGGGTTCTCACGTCCAACATTTCTAGGAACATTCGATCCCGTTGGGTCATCTGGTCGTGGAGGGTTGGTTGTGGGGGTAGAGGCTTCTGAGATCTCCGATGCACGGGCGAGGTACTTGGTAACGGTCTCCCCGAGTTGTCGAACGAAGTATAATTGTGCCAAGCGACCGGGTGCGGAGGTTGGAGCATATCGTTCTGCTCGTGCCATCGACGCAATGTGGGTGAGGACATTCCAGAGTTCATAGAGTTTCTCGAAATATGGAAGGGAGAGAAACTCGGCATTGGATCCAGCTGGTAACTCTCGTGGTGCCTCTCCATCCTCATGGTAGGAGAGCATGTTTGGATGTCCAACTCCCCTTCTCCAGTTATAGTGATTTCCCCATTCCGATGTACTCGAATTATGAATGGAGGGGGTGGCAGGTGCGCTTCTCGGGTGAATTTCCGTCGCAAATACTGGTTCAGGCGAGTTACCATCTGACCTAGAGGGTGCAGTGGTCGGTCGTTCAATGAGGGGAGAGACTGCGTCTGGAGTTGCGATGCGGGGTATGGGGTGAGCAATGGGTGTCTCTGTTTGATCCATGGTAGGTGGAATGGCATTGAATCTTGCCAGGACGATGGCTGCAGCAAGTTGGGGTTCTTCAATCAGAGTTGTTCCAGGTGGGTAAGTACCACGAGCGATAAGAGTGTCAATGTGCAGGCGATTGAGAATGTGAGGAGGAATATCCTCGATAGCAGTATCAAGAAGAACTTGAACTTCTGGATCGTCCAGTCGAAGTTGGTTAGGATCAAAAGCTGGATTGAAAGCAAGAGGAGTATTGATAGCTCCTGTTGTAGATGCAGTTCGAGGGGGTGTGGTTGCTGGTGACGGAAAGGTATCATTGGTGGTTGAGCTTAGGCTCGGTGTGGAAGATGAGTGAGAGGAGGGCGAGTATTCAAGAGGAGAGGGGCCTGAGGTAGAGTCTTGTTGTTGGGTCATTTATATCTGCGAGGGGGGGTAGAGAGTGTCTTCTTTGGAGGAGCCCTTTTAAGTGAAAGGCGATGGTTCTTCTGGTATTCTTCAAACAGTTCTTTTGCTGAATCTGAAACATTCTCTTCTGGTTCCCAAGTATTCTCTGAGTCAGGAAATCCCTTCCATTTGATCAAATACTTCATCTTGTTTCTACTCCTTTTGTGATTAATGATTGCTTCGACTTCCCAGTGTTCTTCTCCATCTATCAAATCAGGGATGGTTTCAGCGGAAGGCTTGTTTGGGTTGATCTCGTTTTGAACTGCGGGTTTCAACAGAGCCACATGAAACGTATCATAGATCTTCCATGAAGTTGGTAGAAGCAGTTGATAAGTCAGAGGTCCTTTGCGTTTTAGGATCTTGAATGGACCTTGACGTTTCGGCTTGATCTTCGATGATTGGTATTGGATGGGAAGGTTCTTCGCATTTAGATAAACTTCATCCCCTTCATTATAGGTTGGATAATGAGGGCGTTTGACACAAGAAGCTATCACTTTAGCTGCGGATTGATAGGCTAGCAGTGCTTCGTGTCTGAAGCGATCAAGTTTTCGAACATGATCATCGACTGATGGTGCACCAGATTCTTCCATGACATTGGGGAAGGATGGTGGATTTGTTCCAGTCATAATTTCTAGTGGTGATCGTTTGTTGGCGGCATGGGGACGGGAGTTGTAACTGAATTCGAGAAGTGGAAGTGCGTCGACCCAGTCATTCGGTTGGTTGTTGCAGTAGATCGAGAGATATGTTTCAATCTCTTGATTAGCTCGTTCTGTTGCACCATCTGTTTGGGGATGGTATGCCGTAGAAGGTTTCCAGTTGATCTGGAGCATTTCAAAGAACCTTTGGGCAGCTTTAGAAGCAAAACGAGGATCACGATCTGAGACAATAGTGTTGGGGGTACCAAACCGTTTGTAGACGTTGTCGATCAGGAGTTTCGAAATATCGGTGAAGGTGCAGGTTTTCGACGTTGGACAGAGTATTATCCCCTTCGATAATCCGCGATCTATCACGGATAATATAGAATCAAATTTTCCGCAAGGAGGGAGATCGGTGATTAAGTCCATAGCTATATCGCCAAAAACACGCATGGATTCGGATGGAGGAAGTGGTTGGAATGGAGGTTTTGCAGGATTCCGATCAATCTTGAATTGTTGGCATTGTGGACAGGCTTTGACATAGTTGGTAATGAAATCGCGCATTCCAGGCCATTTCACTATTAACTGAATTCGTCTTAATGTTTCATCTATTCCAGGGTGTCCTGCGGAATGATGATCATGATGCTGTGCTAGAAGTCGTTGTTTCTCCTTCAGAGTGGGTTCTTGGGCAATTAAGGCAGGTTCAGTTGAAGTGGCGTTTAAGAATAGCTTGTTTGGTAAAACCACAATGTCCACATTTTCTTCGGCAGAGTCAAAGTTATGATCTGGTCGTCTAGAGAGTGCATCTGCAGCAGGAATTTCTTTTCCTGGTTTGTGTTTTATCACAAAATTGTATTTCTGCAGTTCAGCCCATGTGCGAGCTTGACGACGTGACAGCTTCTGCGAATCTTGCCAAAAATGGAGATTGTTGTGATCACTGTGCACAGTTACTATATGCGGTGATCCCAGTAGGTAGTGGCGCCAGTCATCAAAAGCTTGTTTGATCGCAAGGAGTTCTTTGTCCGGAGTAGGATAGTTGCGTTCCGCAGGTCCAAGGGATTTAGAACGGAATGCACAAGGACGAGTAACTCCGTTTTCATCAGTTTGACATAGAACACCTCCCGTTGCAAAGTCAGAAGCATCTGTTTCGACATGGAATGGTTTGTGGGGATCGGGAGTGAGAAGGATAGATCCGTTTGCAAACATGTCCTTAACAGTGTTAAAAGCTTCTTCTGCTTCTGGGGTCCATTTAAATGCTACCGATTTGCGTAGAAGGTCATTTAGAGGACGGGTGATATTGGCGTAGTCTTTGATGAATTTTCGGTAGAAGTTTGCAAATCCTAAGAACTTTCTAACTTCGCGTTGTGATGTTGGAATAGGCCATTCTGCAATTCCAGCCAGTTTGTCTTCGGACATGGTGATACTGTTCTGGCTTATTGTCATTCCTAGGAATTCTATGGAGGTTTTCTCGAATTCACATTTCTCGGTCTTGAGATAAAGATCGTTTTCTTGGACTCTTTTTAGAACTTCAAGAGTCATCTTGTTAAGATCTTGCTTGTTATCAGAGAAAATGAGAATGTCATCCATATAGACAATAACTGCTGTACAACCAGGTTTGTCAATGAGATCTCGGAAGATATGATCCATCATTGCCTGGAACGTTGCAGGAGAATTTGTCATTCCAAAGAACATAACAGTGGGTTCGAAAAGACCGAATGGAGTTTTAAATGCTCCTTTCCATTGGTCTCCGTCAAAGATGTGAACATTGTTATATCCAAGACGAACGTCCATTTTGGTGAAGTATTTAGCTTCACGGAGGCGATCCATAATTGAGCTGACATTGGGAATGGGATAGGCGTTTTTCACAGTGTGGGAATTGAGATAGCGATAATCTTGACATGGTCTAAGAGACTTTCCATCTTTCTTATTGACGAAAAAGAATGGTGATGCCATAGGAGATTTAGATGGTCGGATATATCCTTTGGCTAGGTTCTCATCAAGAAAGGTTTTTAATTCATCCATTTCAGCCGGTGCAAGGCGATATGGTTTGTAAGACTTTGGAGTGAAGGTTTCTTTTAGATCGATGCGATGATCACAAGGTCGTGATGGAGGAAATCGTTCTGAGGCCTTCTTGTCAAAGACGGGAAGATATTTCCATAATGTTCTAGGAACTATTTCCTTTGGATCGGAAGATGTGGCTTTTGCATGCTTTTGAGATATAAGTTGGGATGCAGAAGTTTTGGCATTGATTTGTATGAGGCGGCCAGCCAATCCAGTGTCAAGGGTATCAGGGAGCGATTGTGCAGCAATGCGGAGGTTTTTAGGAACATCAATTGGGTCTTCACTGTAGCAGGTGACTTCATTGATTGTGATAGAATTTTCTAGTTGGGAGCAGGAGATGGTTCTAGAAGATGGTGAACGCCATCGGAATGTTTTGGCAGTCCAATCAATGTCAGGATTGTACTGTTCCAAAAAGGAAAACCCTAGAATGGCAGGGTGTTTTCCAATTCCAATAACATAGGCATCTGTCTTGATGTTTCGTCCATCAATGATGCATTCCACAACTACTTTTTCAGTGATTGTTCCACTGATATTTTCTGTTCCATCGACATTCGTAACAGCAATTGGGGGTTCCACAGGGATTCGTTGGAGGTTAAGGGAGCGTGCAGTTTTCTCAGAAATGAAGTTTCCTTGAGCTCCTGAGTCAATCAGGGCATTGAGGGTGGCGATCTGGTGGGAGCGGTGATTTTGAAGATAGATGGGTAGATAAATAGATTTTTCGTTGCGGGACAGGATAAGAGGAATAACGGAAATGTTCACTGGCGGTGAATTGTCTGGTTCGGGAGAATAAATAGGGTCCGGTATGTCCATTGTCTTTGAGGTAGAGGAGTGAGTAGTACTAATGTCCGATTCATCGTCTGTAAAGGAGAGATTGTCTGAGTCTTGAGAGTCTTCATGAATCACCGAAAGGATAGCGGAGGCTGGATGGGTTCGACTTGTCGCCTTAAGCAAAACCCGGCCTAAAAATTCAAATCTTCTTCATCTTCAATCAGTGTTGATGCCACTTTCATGAAGCTTCGGAATTTGTCAATTCCATTGTTCTTCTTCTTCTTTTTGAAAGGTCTGTTTGATGAGGATGATTTCTTGTTGCGGGGTTTGGAGGATGAGGATTGACGTTTGGGGCATTCTCGGAAGAAATGTCCAGCATTTCCACAGGAGAAGCAGACACCTCGGCTACGACGTTCCTTTTGTCGTTCCGTAAGAACCATTCCAAGAATTAATTCGGCTTCATTTTCTTCATCAGATTCTTCTGAATCGGAAGAGTCAAAATCTGGGATTCCAACCTCTTCGTATTCATCATCATCATATCGTCCAGTAGCATCAATCTCCATTGGTTCTCCTTGGGGTAGTTTGGAGATGTTGAAGTTATGTCTCTGATAGCTTTTTGGAGGACGAGGTTTGTGGTTGATCTGACGGATAGCTTGATCAAGTTGGGTGGCAATGGTAGTCCATTCATCGAATGTAGTTGGTTGAGGGTAGCGAAGAGCAATGGCTTCTCGGATTTTAGGAGGGAGGGTAGAATGGAATGAATCGACTTTGTAGGCATCATTGTCAATTCCAGCTAAGTCAAGAAGTTGTTTGACATTATTAACATGATCTTCCATATTTTGCCAAGGAAGCATGCGATAAGTCTTGAGCTTGTTGCGAGCGTCGGCAGCTTCAGCATGGGGTTGAAAAGCTCGGTCAAGACTTGTGATGAAATCACGCCATGTTCCATATCTGTATGTTCCAGCTTCATCTTTATGAGAACTCAAGTATTGCCTTCGGAAATGACCACAACTCCCATGAGTTAATAATTGGAGAACAACTGGTATGGCTTGTTCTGTTTGGATAGCACCATTTCGAAAGTATTTGGGTTTCGATTGTAGGGCGAGGATGATGCTATCTTTCCAATTCTCATAATGGATGGGTTTTCCATCAAACCTTTCGATTGGGATATCGAACTTTCCATTGTAGTTTTCTTCAGTAGGTTGGTCGGTCATTCTGGAGGGAGGACGAGCTGGGTTTCTGGGTGTAGGTGATTGAGCACGAGAGTGGGTTTGTGAATTTGAGTGGATAGAAGCGTCGTCGGGTGATGAGGGGTTGGGATTGGGAGGATGAGTTCGGATAGGTGATGATGTAGGGAATAGATCTAGAGCAATGATCTTGTCGCGAACTGCGTTTCTGAGGTTTGCAAGTTCGTTGCTGTAGAATAGAGTTTTGGTTTTGTCGACTTCGATATCAGTTGTAAGATTGGGGTTTTCAACAGTGGGTTGATAGAGTCCGTCAACTACCAGGTATAGGTCGTAGGTGTTGACTCGGATAAGAAGTGAGGTGGATTTATAGGGTAGTAGGAAACGGAAGATGTAGTGGATGTCAGCAGCGATTTGGGAACTTCCTGCTTCGTTGAGTTCTTGAAATCGTTTCCAGGTATCAACAAGACAACTTTGTTGGTCGTTTGAAAGTTTGATTCCGGGTGGAAGGTACCTCCTGATTGAAGGAGTTCCAAAGGTTGTACTGACCTCTGGGATTCGTACGGCGGAGTCAAAGAGATCAACTAGTTCTTGTTCGTTTGCGTCTCTGGATATGGGTGGTTGTCTGGAAGACGAGGGGGTGGAAGAGGAAATTCGGTGGGAGGCAATTGTGGAAACTTGGGGTGCTGCTTGCTAAAGGCAGCCCTTCTTCTTTAAGAGGGTATGTTCTCAGCCACTACTTGCTTAAGGTAGACCTGCTCGACAGCGAGGTATGTTATCAGCCACTACTTGCTTAAGGTAGTCCTGCTCGACGGCGAGGTATGTTATCAGCCCGGATCTTGATCCTATGCGTGAGGGTTTGTGCTAATTTTCCAAATAATGACGGTTGCGGGTTAGGCGGTTGTCAAAGGAATAAAAGCAAGGGGTTGCAGAGACTCTGGTTAGGAGTTCGCACGGAGTTGGGTTGGGGAGGGTGACGAGTGCAGAGACCTGGGTTAGAGGTTCGCGGAGGAAGACGATGACAGATATCCGGGTTAGGGATTCGTCGAGTTGTAGCTTAATACAATGTTATAATCTTGCCTATACCTCCGTTTTGGTATAGACGATGCTATGATGGATCTCTTCAAGATGCTCGTAGGAGGAGAACATCTACTCAGACTGAGACTATTTTCAGGGGACGACCTCCACAGTACTCGGACTGTAGATCACAGGTGTTCCTTACTAGTAAGCCGTTCGTGCAAGAGTTAGAGCTGACTCCGGTTCTAGGTATCAAGTTGAGGGCGAAGAACGAGATAGAGTAGAAGCAACTTAGAGTATTAAGCTGAGGCTTAATCTCTGTCGCTGTCCATGTATTTATACAACTACGAGTACAGGTTGTAGGCTATGCTTGATACATGTGAGACAGGAGAGTGAAACTATCTACAGCTGAAACAGTGAGTGAAACGACAAGTGGAAGTCCGTAGAAAGTGCTAGTCCGAGGCTATACGAAACAGTAGTCCAAGGCTATGTGAAACGAGTAAGAGAAAGTACACTATCGTCCATCATTAGTTCTAATGATTAGTCGTGATAAATATGAAACCGTAACATAAATACATGGACAGCGACAGAGATTAAGCCTCAGCTTAATACTCTAAGTTGCTTCTACTCTATCTCGTTCTTCGCCCTCAACTTGATACCTAGAACCGGAGTCAGCTCTAACTCTTGCACGAATGGCTTACTAGTAAGGAACACCTGTGATCTACAGTCCGAGTACTGTGGAGGTCGTCCCCTGAAAATAGTCTCAGTCTGAGTAGACGTTCTCCTCCTACGAGCATCTTGAAGAGATCCATCGTAGCATCGTCTATACCAAAACGGAGGTATAGGCAAGATTATAACATTTGATAACCAGGAGGATGTGCTTTCTCAAAGGCGGGAATAATTCTCTCAGTAATCTTTTTATAACAGAAAGATATCAGAATTCAGTATTATTAAGTATATAGAATAGAAATCCACATACTTGTTTGATAAACAGTTCTCCATTCCAATATCCATCATAGTTTTTCCCATACTCAAGAGTTTGACTTGCATCCTTGAGCCATCCTACTGTCGAAGCAACTACATCTGATTGATGAAGACCTCGACCAGCACCTTTCTTTTTAAGAGGTTGCTCTCCATTCCATATCCATGACATTTGTTTTCCATCATTACATTGAGCTGTCATTTCATCTTGGGCAACAAGAACGAGTGGCCGCTCATTCATATCTAAATTGAGGGGTATTTGCTCCAAGGGATTCTCGACTTTGAATTTTACCAAGCGATGTTGATATTGACGAAATTGAGGTATAAAATACTCCTGTCGATACTTCACAACATCATCACGTTCATGACCATCATAATAGAGAGCCTTCTTTTGAGCAGTATAGCGGAAACCTTCTTTGTACAACCAACGTCTTGCTGTATGATATGATATCCCTTGACTAGCCTTCATTTGAATACGAGGAAATAGTTCAAGTTCCAAATATCTCTTTAATGCATGTGATAGCTCAAGATGTGGTTGATTCTTGACTATATGAGGTATTGATTCATTGTTCGTAAATTCCATAAGTCGTTGGGGGTTGACTGTCCATTTATTACTTCGAAGAAATGCTCGAATCTCAGTGCAAATTGCTGGGTCATCAAGTAGTGAGTGGATCTTGGTATGACGACCTCGATCAGATACTGGAAGCTCTCGAGAGTCTAACCATGCTGCTACCCATGACCATACTTTTTGTCCACCATACGAACTGCTACTAAAGCCATTACTTTCAGAAGCAATTTGTGCTGCCTCCATTAAAGATCTCCCCTTCTTTATTATCATTTTCAAGCAGCTTCGTATTGCGTAAGCACGTTGAGCTTGTAAACCATTGGTTCCACCAACAAAAACTTCTTTTTTTGATGAAAAAAGCTTTTCAATCGCTATCAATCCATCTCTCATCCTCTGGACTCTCTTTTCTTTCTCTCTTCGACACATTTCTCTGGCAGGAATCTCCAGCTTTCGATGCTTTCGCTTTGGTGGTGGAATAACTCCAAAAGTATCAGATGGGTGCAGGATTTCTTCAGCCTCTCTTTCAGTTTCCTCTTCACTATCATCAACCCATATTTCGCCCTCATCAGACTTGTCAGATAAAAACCCATGAAACACTTCATTATCAACCACCAAGTCCACAATGTTTGATTCAATAAAAATATCATGAGATACATGAGATACTGAATCTTCTTCCAGATAAATCGCGTTATCGCTACTTCTATCCCTCTTGTACTTGACTAATGGATTCGCTTGAATGCTTGGGCTTTTCTTCTGCTTCAAAACAAAAAAAGAACGAAAGAATTCCGATGTTTTGCTATAAAGATATGAGAACTAACATATTTTGAGATTTTAACATACTTACCCCTTTCGAGCCACAGAATCTACTTCCTCTTTCCTTTCAAGAGCCAATCTGATCTCTCTCTTGTTTCTCCCAGAGTTCCCACTATATGGACCTCGCTTCTCCTCCGCTTTTTTCCATTCTTTTGTGGTTTTCTTTTGCATTAATATTGAAAAAGCATTACTCTTGTTAACAATTGGTTCTTCAGGTTCTTCATCCTCAGCTTGATACAAAGTATCATCACCATCCTCTATATCCGACTCCATGTCCTTATTGAATCCCAAAACCAACCGCCTCCAACCAAGCTCCTCAAGATCATCTTTATCCTCATCAATCAAATTATCATCATCAGACCATTCACTAAGCTCCCACTCATCCTCGGACATGCAGTGATTTACACCTCCATTCCAAAAAGTAGCATCCTCATCAGAGCTATCTATTTCAATGATTTCAGGGTGTATGTTTTCATCTTCACTACTATCAACCTGAATCACTGATTGTATAGTATTATGATTTTTCTTTAATTCAAATGTGGTGTGGGTTTAGGATCATTGTCTTGTCAAGTCTTTCACTGTATGCAGTGAAATCATTGAAGTGGAACATTTTTTTTTTTTGGCAGTACAGGCTTTCTTCTACTGGTAAACTGTGATCACAAATGATGATTTGTTGTATGTCTCCTATAAACTGTTGAATATTTTGTTGTCACGGTTGATGGTATCGTGGTGAAGTGTTGGATATCAAATGTTATTTCGACAATAGCACTATTAAGTTTATTGTGATTCATGCATCAACTTTGGTGGTACTGGCTCGTATTCATCTTTTTGTGTTAGTTCTTGAAGTCGCCTCAATACTTGTCTTCAGTACACAATTTGTGGATCACTGGATTCTGTGCCACTCCAAGTAGTCACTATATGCCCACACCACCCCTTCAAGTTGGCACTTGATTCTTAAGCAAAATGACATAGCGAGACCCTTAGCTTCATGAATACGAGTAAAGTATGATCTCTTACCCAACAACTTTAGATACAAGACGAACATCTCGCTCAATTTAGTCGAATGCCTGGCACCTGCGTCAGCTTGGGGTATATATATCCGCCAGCGTATCGTCAAGTTTGAATATATGGTGTGGTTGATTTATCGAACCGGAAATAAGGAGGACGAGGATGATATCGATGTGGTTGTGGATTAACCCATATATCGTGCGGTCGTGCTTTATATACCAGCGAACGTCAACCCTTTGGGTATGACGTCATTAACCAAGACCACGACATAACGCGTTCTTTCCCTTTTGTGCTTTGCTTATCGGCAATATCAGAATCAGCAACATCGTTTGTTTTGCAAGAAGTCCAATCAGGGCTTGTCGCCCTCGTTCCTCGTCGAACGCCGCTTCTGAATCCCATCCTGCCTTCATTTCCTCAGATAAATGCAAGAGACAAATGACTTTTCACAAGATTCCATGACATAAGGATTACTCCAGTACTTACACGACGCGAAAATGGTATTTTTTTCTCTCTCCTAAAAGTGTTCCAGAGGTTCCCAAATAATGCAAAGAATCAACTAGACGAAGCGTTTTGAGCATACAATCGACGCAGGAAGGGTTTACAGTCGCCTTCTTAGAAATATCATCTCATACGTCTTGGATATGCTCAGGGTGAATTAAAATTCCGTCGCCACACATATCCTTTCCAGAAGGGCTTCTTCCGTTATCCATGTAATCGTTGGTATACCGTTTGCAAAACCATAATGTGACCGGTATCGTTTTCGATTTGGAAGCCTGGTATATTTGTGGAATGTTTATTGTTAACACAGTCAAATACATACATGCATGTCGACTGCAATTCGGCGAACATTCCAATCACCAACTACAACCACAGGTTTCCCACCATTACAACACGACCGCACCTCCGTATCATTCAATCATGCCTCAATGTGATGGGATTTGTGATGGGATATTTGTCCACACAGGAGGAGTAGGGGATATAGGTCGAGTACACCGTGCCGTATGCTAGTCTCCTTGCGAAGATAGAGATTCTTTTTTTTTTGAGGGGGGGGGGGGTAAAGTTTCATGTTACTTGGAGGAACGAAAATGTACCAAATTTCGAGCTCAAGGAAGCCTGATATACCTTCGTTCTGTCTTAAGAAGAGGTTCAAAAAATTCGAGGGCGGAGATGAGGATGTCGAAAATGAGATATCTACAGACCACGATTACATGCATCGTGATCCGTAGTCCAATGCGAGGGTCGCGAATGGTGTCGGCAAAATACAATTTTTCTCGTGTTTAACGACGCGTCTTCATCATCCAGGCGAGTGCAAAATACTTTGTAAAGATATCCAAACGTTAGGACAAGGCTGGGGAATGTTATTTAGGGTGTGGTGGGCGGTTTTATGTCATATGCAGGCAACTTGACCCAGAAGCTTGAGATTTGCACAATCGTCTTGTGGCTATAGCTATCCAGAGCCTCTTAACATCATTCTTGCAGCATTAGTATAATAAAGCAGCCCAGAGTTTGAACCTTCCACCGAAAAATCACGATTTTGCCATCCCCAATGTCATGCAATACTCCAGACGCACATGATAAAGAAGGTCGCGCACGCACGCCATGACACAAGCGATATTGAAATGTACCACGTATCAGATAGTGGGTTTATAAAAAGGTTCCAATCAAAATCGTTATCGTATCGTAACATGTCTCCTCTGGATGTGTGGTGCGTTTTTTTTTTTCATCCACCGGCTGCTATATACGCCGTCCTAAGAAGGAAGTATTATTCGAGTGAGTTTCGCGGGTTCCCCGTGTCTTCCACCACATGTAACTGAGACTATTTTTCGCGTCCATTTATCGTATACGTCCCAAAGATTCTTCCATAGCGCAAATCGCGCCACACCACAGCTTCACCATCATCCCAGCATGCTAGGTGGAGCTGGCACCCCCCACAAACACAGGTCGGACACGACCCACAGCCTCTAATAAACCCATCATCGATGCATATAAAGAGCTTCCGGTAATAGCACCAATCTCCATTTCTGCGCAACGACATTATCGTGTATAAGAAACATCGCCCAAAACGAAAAGGTGAGTGTACTGGAGGTAGGTGTTCAATTGCCCTAGGAATTACTGAATAGACTTCGGAGCCTCCTTGTCACTGTGAGTCGCATATTCTCGTTTCCTCCGCTTGAAAGAGATGAACAGATCGAAACACGGAAGTAAATCTTTCAGCCTGATGCTCGTTGCACCCTTGAGGTGCCAACAGAACCCAGATACTAGAACTAGAATTCTGGGCGCACAATGATGAGTATATTGCGCGCATCTGTCCAGTTTATATAGAGTGAGCCGAAATGACGCGACATCGATACTCCAATAGATTCCAGAGTACCATAAGCAAGCGAGCAGACATTAGAATAATGTTTGACGCGTCTGAATGCCCTAGATGAAGTCCCATATGCCATTTCGATTCTTCGTTGAGGGGTATTTTTGGGGAATTGTGGTTGGCGGAAACATATGTCGAGTTTGAGTAACATGCGTACGTAGATATTTCCAAAGTACCATAACGGAGCATGGTAAAGAGAGGAGTCGATGATGCAGGAAGCTCCAGAAGGAATTTGTTGATTTCAAGACACGTGAATGTTGGGACCGCGTCCACTCAGCATTGTGCAGTGTGCTCCGCCTGTACCGATTCGTGCAAAGGTTCATTTGAATGGTTATAACTGCAATTATTGTATCGTGGAGCAGGTAACCTTCTACATGTTAAGGTTTCTAGCATTTAGAGTCTAGAAAAGGTAGATGAAGTTTACATCAACATATCAGCTACTTGAACAAGTAAAGGAGAGAATGAAACACTGACTACGATTCTAAAGCCTCCATCTTTGTACATGATTTCTCTCGTTATTCCTTGTGCAACAGGTTTGACTATGGCTTTATTACAGTTTCGGGGCCGCAATCGAATTTGAGTCTTGAAGAGTGTTGTCGGGAAGGTTTGCAGACTCCATTTACTGTTTGTAAGTGACTGGTAAAGACCACCGAACCTGGTTCTGCATAAATGTATGCTCCTATTCCCTCCAGCTTACGAGCAAGGCAATGAATGAAATGCATGGGTGCATGAAATAATACAACAACCCCTTATTTCTACCTATTCAGCGACAGGAGGAAAGAGATCCAGATCCCGAAACAGACCGTCACCGATTAAGCCAGATGTCGATGCGTTATTGGATACGGTATGCAGATCGTGGCTACCAAGGTGGCAGAATGTGATTGTGAAGTTCAAGACTTTTTCAGGGTCGTAAAAATATCATCCTTCCCCAGAAAACAACGCATCTTCATGCCTCCAAACGATGTCACTATATGGCAAAGTAGGTGTACATACATAGGGACAGAATTTGACGGGAGCACCGATAGAAGACCCATTGTCGACTTTTTGGTGCTGTGTGAATATCGAGTCCGTTGTGGTGTGTGGTAAACGAGTTCCACAGAAAGGAGTAATAGTAATCGTTGTAATTCTTGAGAGGCTAGTGAAGTTGTTTGAAAGTACCAATGGATTAATACAGACGGTACAGGGAATTGGAGTATAACATCGGCTTATGCACGAGCTGGAAGTAGTGAGCTCTTGGGGGGCATGCGCACGTCGTGGGTACTTCTGGGTCCATTAGAGAGGATACAACTTTGGATACTATAATTATCTGGACGTTTATTCCGCGTTTCAGTTTCACGAACCTAATAAGTATCAAGATTCAAGAACTGACTATGGATTCCATATCTTCATGCATGGTGTGTCCTGTGTTTCCAGCTTATACAACAACGATACGGATAACGGTAGGTTGATATACTTGAGGTGTGTAGATGCGAAGGTTGCTGTGGATCGACCCTCTCATTCCAGACCAGGTAGATTTTTGTCGACTCGCCGTTCACTTTGGCAGTATCCCTGGAACAGCTAACGATCCAAATCCTAATCGGAAGAAAATATTTGCTTTTGATCAGTGTTTGCTCTATGGAAATGACCAAAAATAAAGCTAACCTCTGGAGATCGAAGGGTACTTGGCAGTCTCCTATGGTCTACACATCTGCAATGCTCGTAGCACCTGTACTAATACAATCAATAAACGCTCCAAGAGTTATAACGCGAGGGACGTACTTCACGATCAAATGGTATTGCCAGTAACCGAGATGAATGTTATACATCCAGATATCCATGTGAACGTTCCTCTGGTACCTAGGCCAGTATACAGCCAGTGCATTGCGCACGGCCCATCCACAATGAACGGGATACTGGAGAGGATACCAGCTGTTGGCCGCCATGAATCTCGGCCCACTAATTCATTCTATTGACGATAGAATAGTCCCTTCTTGGATTTCTCGAATCCGTCTTGGATCGGTCAGCCACCTGGTCGACACTCCAACCCTCACCCCTGCCCCAATGACAACAGCTTCTACGATCCTATCTGACACCAGCATTGTAGCAAGAATCAAGATACACATTCACCAACTGAAACCACAATGCCACTACACCACTAACACACCAGCAGTCAGGGACATAACAACCCTGACACAGGCGCTTCGAGGAGAAAAACGTGTTATCCACTCCTTGCTACAAGATCAAGTACTCCAGAGAGAACAGACGGAGAAAGGAAGGTCACAAGGACATGGTGATGCAAGGTTCAAGAGATTGATCAGTAGGGACTTGGTGTACAAAGCTTCCAGCAGGCACCACTCGTATGATCAAAACGTCCGTGTTTTCTTGGCCAAACTCATTCTGGATAGTCATGCGTATAACCGAAACGGAGATAGATGGTGAGTAGTTTTGATACGAGCGGCACGAACGCGTTGGTTGACGTGAAAACAGGTCCCAGAATCAATGATTGGCCGCCACTATTGGTATGGTTTGAGGGCGTATCTGGGCATGTAGTGGAATGCGTGAAATGCGACAGGATATGGCCCAAATGACTGATAAGAGTAACTGGTCCTGCGTTCTCATCTCAAGACGCGTTGTAGCATTCTGCTCGAGTCAGGATTGATTTCATCAATGCAAGGATTCTTGATATTCGTATCCGAACGCAGAGGGAAGGACGTCCCAAGAGCTCCACGTTGCCCAATTGACGTAGATATACCCAGACCATGTCAATTTCTTCCCAAGAGTGACTGACGAATTTGCTTTAGGGTGTCGCACAGCCTCTGTTTCCCATTCCTAGTAGGTCCCTAATGGATCCTGCAACAAAGAACGTTTGAATGCTGAGCGTAAAGGTAGTCCTCCAGTAGTGCTGTATTGCTTCGTCGTTGCAAAAGGAAAAACTTTCAAGGGCCAAGAGCGACGGCTCCTCTTTAGAGAGATATTTCGTAAGCTTGATAGAAACACAAGGAATGTAATGCATGTCACCTCTGAAGGTGTTCTTCATTTGGGGTCGAAAGGGGTTCCGTTCAAAGTCGTTTCATCAAGTAAAACAACGTGTCTTCGGCATCCAGGTGATCCATAAACACGAGTGAGATGCATCCTAATATAGAGACGAAATCCAACAAGCCAAGAGTCACGGTGATGATGTCCATTAAGTCTTTTTGAGACTGTTGATGTTCGTAACGCGTTCGGGTGAATTGAATTGCAGGTGTCGTAGACTCTGCAATAGATAGCTGCATCTTAAAAAAAATAGGCTCCTGATATTGGGGTGGATGATTGTGTATATCTTCTGGCGCGATGTAAAACTTTGAAGTATCAAAAAATTAGTATTCCACATTCCAAAAGCAAGCAGCGGTAAACTGACCACAATTTACACACACCAGATGTATAATGCAGTCTATTTCTATCACTACCATTGCATTGATAGAACCCAAGCGCATCGCGAGGCTGACCAGCAGCAGCTGCTGGATCGCGTATAGTGCAATTCTCGATTTTTCCAACCTCTTGCTACCCAAAGATCACATTATTATAGCTTTTATGTTGCGAATCTGGGAATTTGGATCCAGATAGAGTATGGGGCTAAAAAGTACGAATATATGCCACTGAAAAGCTAGATTGTTAGATGACGGCAAAATGTCATAGAATGAAACGATACAGACCTTTCTTCTTACTCGACAGTTATCGTACTGCGACTCGGGCCTCTCATCGTTGCAAGGACCCCTATGATAGTTTGTACATATGCGCCGCGCCGAATCCATTCGTGCATTTTACATGAACCAGCCCGAGGGCATGTTCTTGGAATTTAAACCGTGTTGAGAAACGTCTACAGAAGTAAGTACAAGGTCTTTCAAACCCAGATAAAAACATACTGCTATTCAGTGCTGGTTCGCCACCCGTGTCCTTGATGTTTCTCGGAGCGCAGTAAATCCAGTTGAATCCACAAATATAACCGTATATTCATTAAGATTCTCGTTACCAAAGGTCCACGCCGCCAGGATTATTGGTTGAAGACCAAGAGGAAATGAGGGTGTTGGTCGTGGGAGTCATTGATGGCAAACCGTTTGGAGTACTGAATCTATTCACAAACAGGTCATACTTCTAATAGCTAACACTACTCGTTCCTTATAATTGTTGTCATTTAGAAGTATACATATGTACTGGATGTTTTTCTTTTTTTTTTCTTTTCAATGCTCATAATATTCCAGGGCCACTTCCCCGCTTCGCACTCCTCACTCCCCGTTTGTTTTGAGTCTCACTGAGAAACCTCAAAGCCTTTGGTACAGCCTACTCGTGACTGAGAACACAAGACTTTGCAGAAAAGTCCAAATCACATGTATATAATATAAAGCAATCATGAACACTATGTTTGAACCATATAATATATGTAAGTAAAAGTAATTTTCTTTTCAAATGGGGCTTTATGCGCTCCAATGTGTAGAAAAAACTGTAGAAAAAGAGGTCGTAGAGGCAGGGTGCAAAGAATAAACTAGCGAAAATGACAATGATTCCTTCCACAGAAACAGAGAGAAACAGAAACAGCGATAGTAGGGTTGGATATCGATTTTGGTGAAGAAGAAAGAAAGATCAGAAAGAAAAAAGAAATGTTCTACCGAGTGCGATCCTTGAAAGCACGTAAGAATGAACTGTAGAATATGAAGTATTGAGTAGTGGTAAATGAATAACTGTCATTGGGGACATATGTCCGTTGTACGTGTGCGATGCGTGGTAGTGAGTGGGGTGTGTGTTATATGAGACGAGAAAAAAGTATCTACAATTGAAATGGTCAAATTGGAATCACAAAAGAAAGAAAAGAAAGGTGAAAGCAAGATATATTACAACAAAGGAAACATGAAAACACTTTCGACATCAACATTAGCATCAAGAACAAATATGACACAAAAAAGAAAACAGATATGGATAGTTGAAAAAAAAAACACGTCCATTAGGATTACCGATTTAGTTGCCTTTAGCAACAAACAAATCCGGATCCTTGTTTAAAAAAAAACATAATCCTCAGATAGCCTTGAGCTAGATAAAACAGATAACGACAGTCTATGATGGTTAGTATGGTTTGATAGGGCCTCAAGAGAGAGAACAGGAATACTCACATATGAAAGGAGCGACAACTTAGAGTTCACGTATAAAGGGGTATGGGAAGAGAGAATATGAGAGAGGGAAGGGGTATGTCACAAGCACCAACACGACAAAGAACATTTGCCTAGTACCTCTTAGATTTGAACTGAATTGTGATTGGTTGGTTTTTATCGTCACTATCATCACTTTCATCCTCATCCTCATATTCATTTTTATCTTCCTCTCCATTCGCATTTTGATCCCTCCCCATCTCTTCCAATGCCTCTCCCTTCTTCCTCTCCTGTTCCTCTAACATCACATCTAAAAACTCCTCTTGGCGAGTCTTGACAACAGGATGTGGGGGTGGAGGAAATACCATGCCTCCACGAGCTCTATTCCCATTCCCGGTTCCATTCCTTGCTCTATTGATATGGGCCCCAATGTTTTCTCTCTGGACATAGCTCATAGGAGTACCACCAGGAATAACCACATTCTTCTTCATACCTCTATACCCAACAATAAACAAATCACTAACCGAATGTCCATCGTCGTCACCATCCTCATCTCTATCACCACTACAACTACTAAAAACATTACTTCCAGCCAACTCTCGTTTACGTTGAGCTTCATATTTTCCCCTTCTATGTGTCCTCACCAACTCTCTCTGCCTTTCATCCCCTCTCTCCCTAACCATTCCCTGTTGCTGTTTCCAATGTTCAGCAATCAAGACTCCAAGCAGTCCACTTCCACCACTGGCAACAGTCCTCTGACGACGTTGACGTCGTTCAGATTGAGATTGAGATTGAGGCTGAGGTTGTTTTCCTTTCCTTTTGCCACTAGACGTAACATTGACAGTAGAACCTTTTCCTTTGAACACAAGTCCTTCATTTTCATCATCGTCACTACTACTCTCACTTTCAACCAACCCCATAACAGGATTTTCACGTCGTTGAACTTCAACTACCTCGTCAAAAAAATTCCCATCACTACCTTCATTCTCCTCTTCACCACCTCCAGTAACAACACGTTCAACATTGGCAATACGGGTGAGAGATCCGCCAATGCCATTCACAGCACCAAACCTCTCCGGATCAATACTAGCACTTCCTCGATCAACAATTGCATTCAAATCTCCATAAAACCCCCCATGATGACTGTAGATATCTTCATCAGACCAGTTCTCATTCTCTTCACTACCAAAGGTGCTGTAGTTGTTGGGGACATAGTCGTCGTCGCGATACAATGTCGTCAGAGCTTGAGCTGCTGTAGATGGACTTGGAGCATAGGGTTGATGGGTAGAATTGGGTCGAGCATAGGTGTAAGTTCTAGCCAGGAGTGTAGGATCAGGAGTACGAGAAGAAGGATGGGGAGGTGTAAAGGAATCTTGATATTGATGTTGAGTCGCCTTTCGTTTTTGCTTTGACCTACAAGGCGGTTTGGAACCAGAGGCAGACACCAAAGCTTGTCTCGACCGAGAACTGGTTTGAGGCATCAGAATGCGCTGGTCTAACGAGCCATTGTGGTCATCATCTTCCTTGCCCCGAGAAAATCCCCTCCTAGAAGTAACAGTTCCAGCATCAGTCAAGCTGGGTGATAAGGTGTCATCTTGCGGGGGTTGGTATAACCCCCGTCCCAACGTGCTGGGAACCTGCGAAGGGCCATGTTTTCTCCTGCTATTAAGAGATATTGTCCCAGGAGCATGAACATTTGTTAGGAGAGGATCCAGGGGGACAGAGGTTGATGTAGGAGGATACCTATTAGGTATCCATGAAGTAGGGTCCATCACGCGACAATGGCGCGAGGTAGTGGTGGTGTTGGTGGTCGGAGACAAGGAAGGGGTATTGATATCACTGGGAGGGTTAGGTTGGTTGTTACAAGTACGAGCAGCAAATGGATCGAGTTTGCGAGAGTTCCCCATGTTGGGGTGAAAGTAGACTTCAGAGACGGTTTGGCTTCTGGGTTTTTAAGGGACGGAGGAAGATACCATTCAGGCAATTTGGAGGGTGGCCGCGGCGGATGACAGAGTGGGTGAAATGAGCGTGATACATTTCTCAGGTTTGGCAAGATCTTGAGTGACCCAAGAGCCAAGACTTAGACACTATCAAGACGCCATGAATTAATAGGATGTAAAGATGAGATTGAGTGAGATTCAAATACCTTGATCCCCCTATTGACATGCGTTTTGCAGGGTTCTTTTCTCACATACCCTCAAGACATAACCAGGAACACTTCTAGGCTTTTCTTCTTATAAGCTCCGCCGTGTGACTGTCCGTGGTGTAAGGAGTACATTGGCAGGGGTAGTAGGGGATTGAACGGTGCCTTTGGGATATAGGACAAGGAGAGTTCTATTCCGAATTTTATTTGTACAGTGTGTTTGAACAACAGTTCGGGGATACAACTGTAACCAATTCAGAACCCAGGAATCAATGATTTCATAGGTTCATATCCAAACTCACCTGTAGGCGGTATAAGCAACAACCTTATCAGCCCGAATATCAGCCACTTTAGTTATACATAACATGAATAAATGTTTAAGCAAGGTTTAAATGAACTTGTGGTGAGATTGATGAATTGATGACACTTGTAACGTAT
Source organism: Coprinus comatus (assembly GCA_034638255.1). Taxonomy (NCBI): domain Eukaryota; kingdom Fungi; phylum Basidiomycota; class Agaricomycetes; order Agaricales; family Agaricaceae; genus Coprinus; species Coprinus comatus. The sequence goes on from JAWPGT010000010.1 coordinate 884,741, forward strand.
TGAACCGAAATTCTGAAGGAGTTTCCCCACGGTCACCATACTCACATTATGGGGATATGCCCCGCAATTGGACAATCTATACTATTTACAAAAATTCATAACCACCTAAGAGAAGTTCAGGCAAACCGCTGGGCAAAAAAAAAAAAGAGAGACACCAGCCACTACATCAACTAAAATAAAATAAAATAAAATAAACCCCTGAAAACCAACAGGATGGTGGTGGAAACCTTATAATATTACTTATTAGCCATTTCTGTCAAATACATCGGGGTGTTAATATGTGTTAATCATTGAGTCAATTAGGCAAGGGTTGTTGAACTTCCTGAAATACGCCACTCAATTCACCCACTGGAGTCACAAAGTTCCCAAAGCCAAAGTTCCAGTAAAAATTCTATTCCAGGGCTCAATGACACCAAGACAAATTGGATTGAAGAGTAGTATACTACTAAACGATGAGAATATTGGAAATTTCTCGAGATCTACTTACCACGAATAGCCACGAACATAACACGAGGCTAGCACGAGGTCTCGTTATAAATCTGGGAAAGAAGAGTTGACAGGAATCACACAAGTGTGATGATCGAGGTGGTGAAGGGATGATGATACATTGATGAAAAGTTGGACATTTCCTTCTATTATACATGAGTAAATCCAATGAATGATTCTTTCAGGTTGAAGTTGAATGACAGGAAATTCGAATGAGTATTTGTCTAACTCGTCTGTATGGAACTCAGGACTAAGGACATGAACCAAGTCGGTTAATGTCCCTGTATGTAAGTTCCGGTGATCCCTGTGATGCAGTTCTAGGACTCCGATGAACATAAGAATCGCAAAAACAAATGATCAAATGATCGGTTTCACTTGAATTCATATCCCGAAAATAGCTTAGTGCCGCAGTAGATTTTTATGATCGATCAAAAACATAAAATCAGTATCCACTTATGTAGTAGACACCATCAACTTGAAGGAGATTGGAAAACACATCAGTCATCTTGACTAGAATGTTTGAACCTAGCTACCTAACTCGACAATTACAAAAATTCCATCGTAGTTATTCGGTAGACAATTAATTCCGAACATTCGTAGTTGGCCACTTGCTACTTACACCCATGTGTGCATACTTGTAGCTTATCGGGCAGGTCACAGTGACAGGCAGGCTAAGGTGTGGTAATACGGTATATATATGTATATATGTATCAAAAGTTGAACGTTTGAGGTAATCTTCCAAACTATATCTATATAATCACAATCCCCTTCTATATGTTGTTCTGATGAAAAACGCGCCTGATCGCTTGCTAATATTGTAGCTGCTGCAGGGGAGCATTAGACGGCCAGTGGTCCGGTTCCCCAAGGACTGATTTGATTGAAAAAAACGTTGTTCAATTTTTTTGGTCAATTGGTCATTGCCATAAGTATACTTAGGGTCCTACTACCTAGGATAGTCACACCCTACTGAGTTGCTGAGAGTTTGGATACTATGTTTGGGAATTTACCCACCAAATAACGACAGCTGGCACCAGGGTGGCAGGGACAATGGTCGATAAGTGAGTCAGAATTCCGTTCTTGGTGGTATTTTCTTCTTCGGTTACTTGGCGATCGTATTTGAAAAGGAAAATATTAATTGGGAGTAGAATACATACAAACATCTACACATGATGCCTGAAAACGAGCTAAACTAATGCCCCCTTGGTACTTATCGGACGTTGTGAGCACCAATTGGGGATGGGTGTAGCGGCTGTAATAGGATGGAATTGCACGTGTAAAAAGAGGCTATAGCTATGCGACCCTCGGTGACAAAGTATGAAGTACTCCAGACTCCTTCCCAGTCCACGTTACGATGATGACTAATCGTTGAGCCGAAGTTTTACCGAAACTTCGTCAACTCATTCATCGTACAGTGGACTGGCACACTAGTTTATGTACATGTATTTACCTACACCATCCCATCACAAATATCATGATGATCATGTCAAAATGTCATATCATTCGATGGCATCACTTTCTTGACACCATCAGACATATCATCAGATGCTATCAAATGCGAGCAGTGATGGCAGTATGTCGCAACAAAAGTTTGCGCCCTGCTTTCCAAATTAGGATCATGTCTTTTGATCTACTACACATGATACATATACATCTGCATGAGGACTGATTTAATCAGTATGGAATCAGTATATCACAATAATCTTTCTCTGTAACTCTCCACATAATGTCCTCCATTCCTCTACTCGATCCTCAAGACAAAGCAAACAGGAGTATTATAGAAGAACAGCTTGAAGAGTTGAACTCTTGTTATGGTGATATTGTGTTGGGTTGGGCATTTCAGTTGTTGTTGAAGAAGCTAAGAAAAGAGGTTATTGAGTTGTGCCATAAAGACCATGGACTTCATTTCAATGCACGACATGCAAAAGCTGATTACTTGGGTGCATCATTCATTGATGATATTATGGGAAAGATGAAACAATTCAGCCCTTACCTTTGGGATTTGGTTTATGCATTGCTTAATTCCCATTGTGACCCACGTTGTCAGAATCCTGATGAAGACTCTGCTTCCAGCTCTGACACAGAGATGTTGGATGAAGAAAGTAGCAGTGGTTCAAATGTAAAGAAGAAGAAGAAGAGGAGGAAGAAGAAGAAGTCAAACCCCAAAATGAAAGCATCAACTATAGCACATAATGTTGCAACAATGAACATTGTAGGTCTTTATATTCATCTCAAATATTGAATTAGAATCTTGTTTAATATACAACTAGCGCTCTGTTGTTGCAATTTCAATCATCCTACAAAGTACAAATCGGAGGTGTAATTATCTCCAAAGCGTACTTGGCATCTTCTGCCATTCCGCCCTTGTTCCGGAGAGGGCCATTGAAGTACTTGCTCATTCTGGACTCACCATTGGCCTCACTGCAATTTATGAATCCACGAAATCATTGTCAATGCATGCACAAGAGGACTTGCGGCACTCAGTACAGTGTTTGGAGACAAGTTATGCATATGATAATTTTGATATGTCATTCAAAGTGGCTGAGCCGACTGTCAACCGGGATTCTTCATTTATCAGCTGTACATCGGCTACCACAATACCCCTCATTGGCGTTGATGAAGATAATAAAGATGTACTTCAATGTTCGGAAGAACTGTGGAAGAGAGACCCTAACAACCCTGATGCGATCAATCCCTTCCAATATGATAAAAATAGTCTTCAAAAATTTCAAGAAGCTAGTGGGACATTTACTGAACAAGGGAAGAGACTCAGCCCTTTTTCGGAACGGTTAGCATGGCAGGTTCGGAATATTTTGGTTAATCAATGTGCTCCCTTCAAGAAATATGAACAGCACTTAGGTGTTCCCGATGCTGTTAATCAAATTCCTAAAGACACCGTTACAACACAAACCCCTTGTCGGTCCATGGATATCAAGGAATCCACCAATGATGGGAACATGCAGGTTGTAGAAAATCTTCTAAAACAAGGAGGTCTTGGTGAGCCATTGGCATCAGGAGAGATGGAAAAAGGATTCATTGATATGTCTGAATATGTTATCTTCTTTCATGGGGATCTGCTTACCAAAGAGCGGTTGGACTCAGTCAGAAGAACACGGCGCATAGAGGATACACCCAAGCGACGCTTCCAATATATTGTATTTTTGCCTGGATTATTTCACTTCAAAATGGCATGTGCCGATTCTATCTGGAAGACATGGGTTTATCCACCAATATCTCGAAAGGATCCTAATAGCATGTTTCGGCATGCAAGTCTTCTACGACCTCGAGAATCTATCAAGTATGGTTCCAAGCCTTCGTTTCAACAGAATCATCAGATAATCCATCATGAAATTTGGGCTTCTATGCTTGATTGCTGGGAGATCGAGGCTCAACTGTTTGTTGGGGATGAGAATTTGACACTTGAGCAATTTGCTGCTAGTGATGGATTGGATTATCAGGTATGTTAAAGTGTACAGGGTCAACCAAGTACACAGCAACAGCGTTGTTGTTAACCTGATGTGCTCCTCTTCCAAAGCGCTGCATCAAGGTACATAGCGAGTCTGTATATCCAACTTGTATGACTAACTCGATATCAGGTATATCAAGGCCCTAAGAAATTGAATAACTCATGAGACATTTTAATAGATCTTCATTTGATTCACGTACCATTCCCGCTGCATCAGTACATACCAATCCCCATATCTCACCTCTCCATAGCTTGTTAATCCTATCCTCTCGGAAGTCGGCACTCATACCAGCATGAAAATAATCTATTTTTCTTTGTACCACTCGATCCAACCCCTCCCATAATGCGGCACACCCTTCCTCCGTCTCCTTTCGTGAGTTCACAAATATCATGAACTTCGGGGGTGTGGCATTAACATTATTTTCCAACTTTAGGAAACATTTGACATCATACATGCGAATAGAGGGTTGTTGCATACGTTCAACAACAAAGTGTATGTTGGGCCTATTGTTAGATGTCCTTATTATTGTTGTATTCTTGGTATCAAACATTAACTTGGATCTAATGTCACGTAGAACTGTTTCTGGCATCGTTGCTGATACTATATGGAAGCGAATGTGTGGAACTCGCCAACGTAACTGGCCGAGTTGAGAGTATTGTTTCCGGAAGGAAGCTCCCCATTGGCTGATACAGTGTCCTTCATCACAGGATACACCCAGTAGACGAGAGGTAAAGGTTTTATTGTTCCATAGTTCATTGAATCTGTAATCAGAAAGAATCTTCTCAGGGCTTGTGATGATGACGCGATACCGACAGTTTGTGATGTCCTGTAGGAAAATTAACACATCAGAGCAGAATACAATTCACTACGTACCATAAATGCTTGATCAGTAGATGTCTCGGCAGTCAGATTGATTGCAGGGAAGCCAAGCCGACCCAATTCATTGACATTCTGTTCACCCAGAATGTTCAGAGCAGTCACCAATATGATGATACCCTTGCTATTAAAGAGCAACGGGATCCAAAAGGTTAGTGTTTTTCCACTTCCTGTAGCAGCAACTGTAATGCAGTCTTCCCCACGAAGCTGAGCCATGGCATCAAGGACTTGAAACATGCACGGTTCAAGCCCAAATCGAGCCTTCACAGTATCACGGATTTCTGGAATGGAGGGGAGAGAAGACATGATCCTAATTTGGAAAGCAGGGCGCAAACTTTTGTTGCGACATACTGCCATCACTGCTCGCATTTGATAGCATCTGATGATATGTCTGATGGTGTCAAGAAAGTGATGCCATCGAATGATATGACATTTTGACATGATCATCATGATATTTGTGATGGGATGGTGTAGGTAAATACATGTACATAAACTAGTGTGCCAGTCCACTGTACGATGAATGAGTTGACGAAGTTTCGGTAAAACTTCGGCTCAACGATTAGTCATCATCGTAACGTGGACTGGGAAGGAGTCTGGAAGTACTCTAGTTCTTTTTCTTTGAACTCTCGGAAGTAAAGAAGATACTTCCTTCAGTTTTTTTTAACCCGTTCTATACTTACTTCATGTACGATATTATAAGACACGGAGATAGCGGTAGATAGTTCTCAATGTATTGTGGGGTAAGCTCGTAAGAATTTTGGTCTTACACGTCAACGAAGGTAATTTTGTTTAGGTTGAAAGGTATAGCCAAACAAATTCACCTTGGTCTCCTTCCACTATGACCACCATCCGTCTGATAAACATTCAGCGTTGAGCTGATATCAACCACCGAGCAACCCAAGCTAGAAAGAAAAAATTCGGACACCTCAACGTCACACCGTAATCATACCTCGCTCTCGCTCTACCCCACCAGAGTCTAAAATGCTAACCGCTAACCACCAATCACAATAACATGCCCAACAAGCCAAAAAAAAAGAAGGTTCTAATGCCCCACTCTAATTCACAACCTTCTGTCATTGCCATCATCAAGAAGAACAAGTATTAAAAAAAACTCCAAGGTCACATGCGGTTCGGAACATCCACGGCGTAGTCTCCAACTTCCTATCTCAGCCTATTCTTGACTCCTATTCCTATCTAATCGTTATCATTCATCGACATCATGGATATAGCTGATCTCCCAATCCCAGTATACACTGCTCTCAATGATCTCTATGATAATCTCGGTACTACTCTGAATCATGCTCCTCGTTGGAATGCGCTTGTAAAGGAATTTGAAGAGAGATTTGGAAGGAAACCATTGTTTGTTGCTAGAGCTCCTGGACGTGTAAAGTAAGTTTCTTAATTCCCAAAGATATACCACAGTATCGTTGACTTTTGATTTTATAGTCTAATCGGTATGCATATATATCCATCCTGGAGACGCAAACTTGAACGCTAAAGCAAAATATATATAGGAGAACATATCGATTATGCTCTCTTCGGAGTGTTGCCAGCCGCAATCGAACAAGACATTCTAATCGCATGCGCACCTAATACCGATTCTACTCAGGCTCCCGGAACTATAACAGCCGATAACTTGAATCCAAAATATACCCGTCAAGTTTTCTCTCCAACTCCTGATCCTTCAAATACATGGCATCTTGATATCAATACTCATGAATTACGATGGGAAAGTTATGTTAAGGCTGGTTATTATGTACGATTGAGTTATTTTTGATTCTGTGTAAGGGTTTCGCTGATTCTTTTACAGGGCGTACTTTCGCAATACTTCCCAAATGCTAGTACGGATTTGAATGATGATTCTGAGAAACCTGTATCGGCGGATATATTAGTTACTGGTTCTGTACCTTCTGGTGCTGGTGTTTCATCTAGTGCAGCAATGGTAGTTGCTAGTACACTTGCTTTCTTGGCTGTTAATGGAAAGGTACTTATTTTATTTCTAATCCTCCTATTGACCATGAAAGTGATACGGAAGCATACAACAGCTTGAAAAGAAGGAAGATTCGAACTCGAAACCTCTTATGAACAAAGGTGATTTAGTACGTATGGCAATGAACAATGAAAAACGCGTCGGTATGTATTATTTTCTACGCGTTTCGTCATAATTAAGGTTGCTAACTATATTCATCATGTATTCCGCGTTAGGTGTAAACAGCGGAGGGTACGTCTCTTCCCTTTCACCCCTTCGTTAATCGACATGCCAATGGACCCATTGTTTCCATAGAATGGACCAAGCTGCTTCAATTCTCTCATCACCAGCATCAGCACTATACATCACATTTTATCCAAAACTCTCTGCATCACCCGTACCTCTACCTAAAGGCGCAGTCCTAGTTTGCGCAAACTCATTAGTAGTCTCTGATAAAGCCGTGACAGCAAAAACGAGATATAACTTGAGGGTAGTTGAAACTCTCGTAGGAGCAAGAATACTCGCTAATAGTCTTAGCGTTGAGATTGGTGATAAGGAAAAGGTTACTTATAGAGAAGTGTTGGGGAAATGGTTAGCCGGGAAAGGGAAGGATGACGAGGATGGGGAGGATTTGAAATGGGGTTTAGGAGAGATTTTGACAAGGTTGGAGGATCTCAAGACAAAGGAGGAAGGATTGAATGATGATGAGAGTGGAGTAAAGATGGAAGAGATGGTTAGGATGTCCGGGTTAACGGATGATGTGTTCCGAGAGGTGTATCTATCTTGGGTAGATGGTAAGTGTCTTTTCCCTTTCGAAACGCGTTTAATGCTTAAAAGGTTACGTATGTTAGTCGAGGCAGACAGGTTTCAACTTTATAAACGTGCAAAACACGTTTTTTCGGAAGCGCTACGCGTTTTAGAATTCCAATCTGCCTGCGTTTCCTCATCCTCGGCAACGAGTCTCCAAACACTCGGAACGCTAATGAACCAATCTCACCAATCCTGTTCCACTCTATTCCAATGTTCATGTCCCGAACTCGATAATCTAACATCAATAGCATTAGAAGCAGGCGCTTATGGATCTAGATTGACAGGAGCTGGTTGGGGCGGTTGTTCGGTTTCTTTGGTTCCAGAAGATACAGTTGACGAATTTGTGGAGAGTTTGTTGAATAAGTATCCTCCGTATTTGAAGTTTAAGGAGTTGGGTAAAGAGGAGAGGGAGAAGAAGGTTAAGGAGGCGGTTTTCGTTACTAGACCTGGAAGTGGTGCTTGTGGTATGTTGTTTCTTTTGTTTTCGACGAGAAGAGAGCAGGTGCTGATATGTCGTTTCCTTTGTTACGTTTAGTGTTTAAGTTTGAGTGAACTTTTTTTAATTTGTTTTTGTATTGGTACATAACGAAGCGAAGAGGTTTTTCGGTTAACGACTTGTCGTTACGGTTCAAACGTTAAATAAAGTTTAAAACCTTCACAGAACTTGGAAGTTTACTAAATCAGATAACTTTGTTTCGTGGATTGTTAGGGTATATAGACAACAAAAACTCGATATATGTACGATGTATGTATGAATATAATGCATGAAGTAAACTAAATATTAAGCATGAGAAGGTGAAAACAGAGCAGTGAGAAAAGAAAACATTTAAGACTAGATACATCACAACAGAAGAAGAAACGTAAGTAGGAACTGAACAAGAAGTGAGATTAAGCTTGGAAAGGACAAGAAAGAAGAGACTTACTCTATGGAATTGGTTCTCCCCAGAACCGTTCCAAAGACGGAATAGCCTTTTTAAAGACCTGCATGTCCTTCATTGTGACCCGCTCCTCTCCAACCCAGATACCCAGATCCTTCAGCCTCCAATCTTTATATATCCGGGTTGAGAATGGTTTAGATGAGAACACTGGGACCTTTTTCTTCCACTTCAAGTACAGGAAGATACGGTCGTGGTTGCTGGGCAACTTGATCTCGAGTGAGACGAAATTTGTGTTATCCGCAAAAGAGGAATACATCAGATCGAGTAGTTCCGGTTGGAACACATGCAGATGGAGGGTGATGCAATGCAAATGGAGTACTTTTTCCAACGCTTCTACCATTGCGGTGGGGGTATCAAACGAGGCAGGGAACTGGAGGGGGGTGACGACTGGTTTTCTGAGATACATGGCGGGGTGGAGGGGTGGTGGTGGTGGTGGTGGAAGGGTGTTTTATAGGGAATATGTTCGGCTACCCCACAATCATGGCTCGCTGGTTGTTTTTCCTTCTTGGTCATAGATCGTGATTGATATGTCGTAAAGATACACGAGTAAAAGGGCGAAGGGCTCAAGAGATAGACAGAATGGAGTAGATGGCCCTGTGTATCCTGCGTCTGTGAACACTGCGAACCTACTCACGTGTTCTCTCTCTCTCATTTCGGTCTTTATTGCCAACCGACCCTTGCTCGTCCTCCAATACTCACAGGTACTCTGCTCAACTTCATTCTGACCCCCCACTTTCTGCCATCCAAATCGCCACCAACTATTCAATTCGTCTTACAGCCGTGCAGTTTACCTCCTCAACGAACAGTCAGTCTGAATCTTTCGTGCTATTACATTTGCTCGTTGTCTCTGACGACGATGACGGCCCTCGTTAGTTGTCATGCAATTCTCGGAGAAAACATCCCGGTACACAGTAGCCCCCCAATCCTAACCGCCTATCGTACATCCTATGGACCCTGTGCTCCTAACCAGCGGCGTAACTCGACCGCGTGTAGCCGTAAGCTACCATATTTTATTTATCATTACATGGCCTCGACCTCATAATTCTCAGCAGTCTTCTTACCCAGTCCAGTTGTTTATCAACGACATTTTAAAACAAGCCTACAAAAGACTCCATTTTCGACTTTGAAATCACCGCCGTCAAAACATCTCGCTTCCATTCACAATTACACAATTTACGAAACCTTCATCCACAAGAAGCTATGTACGATATTTTTATCCTTGTTTCATTCGTAAATGCTATAGATATGTCGTCACCCAAAACTCTCCCTTATAACTTTGAAGAAGGATCTTCTCTGTTCCAAAAAAAGGATTCGGAACTCGGACGTACTAGGGATTGATAGGCGCTTAATTGTGGCGGATACAGACACGTGTGTTCCTGGTCCGTTGTGAACGTTGGAAAACATAACATTTCCCCCTCCATGACTGGGCGTAGTTGATTAGGTATGTACGATAATATAAAATCTGAATACATATTTTTGATATTTTCTCTGGGCGTAGATGAAGTTGAACCATCGTCTTGGCTATTCTTTGTGATTATCTGCTACCTCACCTACTAGTAATCACCTGTCATGCTAGTGTCTGTAAGCAGGTAAGCCATTTCATTCCGTGATTTGCAAAAAATCTGAATGTATTTTTGTTCAGTACATTGGATGTGCGGCGCGCCTGTATTCTTAGCGCATACAATCACTTGCTTGTAAGCAAACCTAATCGATTTCTACGTAAGATAGGCAGCTGACAGAAGCCTCGGTATTAGCATTGAGATTTGGGTCAGAGGGTTACCAGTACACACAAGCATGACCCAGGGATGAACGTTCCCAGTCATTTACGAAAAGCGCCGGATCTGATGTCACCTTGTCTCACCTGGAACTCCAACCATCCATATGACGCCAGGCAGGGCTGGCTGCACAAAGAAAAAATGAGACTTTGCCGTTCAAAGATCTTAGCTTGTCTAGTATTATCTGGCTAGATAGTACACTGAATATATGCTCTACTTTCTGATTGCAGCTCATATCATCTAGTAACTAAGATGAACTCATATCCAGCTAGAAATCATCCACACTAATTCTGTTTATTTTCTGATTCTATTTAGCATCATCTAAGTACTATACATCCTCATCTGGCCTCATCTAACTGTATTACCACATGTAATATGCTATCCACGCTTCTGTTTTCTGGTCCTATCTAGCTGTATTGAGTTTATCTGGTGTCATACTCATCCGTTCTCTACCATTCAGTAAAAATTAATAAGATATTACTTGAAATCACAATACACTTACACTAGTTCTGTTTGCGGGGTCGTCCTTGTGGTTTTCGGGTCTTCTTCGATTCATTCTCAGCATGCCAACGGTTGTACTATTAGAATAAAATGAGGTTAGCTGATATGTATAATATGGAGAGATAGACGTACTGCAATATTAATGTATTTCTATAAGAGAATTTTTATATATTAGTGTTTGTACAATAATGATTGTACTTGTGAAGCTTACCTCTCTTGCTTGATTGGGTAAGTCAATCCAGTAGTCGACAAACTCACCATATGTCCCCTTTCCCTTAGGCTGTGTAGCCTTCCATTCCACACCACATATGGCCCTATTTGTAGTCATTAGAACATATGCATAAAACCAATAGTGTTAACATACTCTGCAGTGTTTAGTTTAGTTTTTGGTTGATAAACATGAGTTTGCTTGTATTTTCCAGAGTCTGCTGCTTCACAAGTTGTTCTATCGTAGATTTCAGGCTCTAAAGGGGATTTAGGAGCATTAGAGGAAGGTGTTAGGGCAGGTGAAGGAGGAATAGGGGGGAGAAGTCGGTTTGTAGGTCCTAAGTCATCGTTGGATTCAGTTTGAGTTTGTTCAGGGTATGGGAATGGAATGGCAGAAGCAGAAGTGAAGTTGGTATCAGCAGGAGTTGGTTCCGTAGCAGAACTATTTGCGTTGGATACTGTATTGTCAATGGTAGGTTCTGTATCTGGCATAGCAATAGTCGGAGGAACTGCAGCTTGAACTGGAGTTTGAATGGGGTTGGTGGTTGCAGGAACTGGGAATGGAATAGCTTGAATTGTATGTACTACTTGTGACATATTTGAGGTTTGAATTTGCTGAGGAAATGAAATAGGAGTAGGGAATGGAATAGCTTGAATTGTATGTACTACTTGTGACATATTTGAGGTTTGAATTTGCTGAGGAAATGAAATAGGAGTAGGGAATAAAGTCGTCGATGATGAGGTAGCTAAAATGCTTGAAGAAGAAGTATTAATAAATGGATTTTGTTCAATGTTGGGAAGTTGGACTCTAGACATATTGGTGGTTTTTGATTTTTTAGCCTTTTTCTTTGGGTTTGGAGGGGGAAGAAGTTCTTCGGCAGAGTCATTTCCTCCTATCTCACTCGCACGTCTCTTCAACACGTTACTAGACTCCTCCACTTCATCCAAAGGTTTTCCATTCCAAGTTGGATAACAGTCTGTAGCAATTTGATCCACTTTCCAATGATTGGAACCAAGACGAAGAAGAGGGAATTGTTCTTCTAGACATGCCCGATAGTGTTGAACTGCAGTATGCCCCATCTCAGTAAACTTCGTAACACCAGCCAACCGTCCTTCTAACTTCAGATCAGCCCAAATTCGATGAGCTTCTGCACGAATGTGGCCAAGTTCAATTTTGGAAATAGGTTCATAATCTTTGTTTACAATGAATCTTCCAGTGATATTCTCAGTAGAGTCTCGACCTCGCTTTAATGTCTTGTACTCTTGCTGTTGTGTATATTCAGTCCAGTATTTGGATTTCCAAAATAGTTGGCGCATTTCTTCTTCACTTGCTGGAGGTTTGGGTGATGAGAGAGGTTCCTTCCAAATAAAACCTCCAACTGCTTTCAACTGGATAGCAAGAGTTTTGTAGTCATGCCTAGAGATATATATATTCATGTATTAGATATGTATTTGAGAAAAGAAAAGCACATACTTGAGTTGTTTTAATGAGGCTTGCAAAACAGAATTTTCGGTCTTATATTTAAGAACATCGGCAGCTAAGCGATCCTTAGACTTATAACCATCAAACCATTGATCAATTATGGGGTTCCTAGCTTCAAGAAGCTCGCGTTTATGTAGTCGGTTGAGAGGAATAGTGGTAAGATCAATAATCTATATTTTTTTGTAAATATATGCATCTTAGATTGGGAAAGAGATAGCAAAAAAGAAGTACATACACCATGGGAGGGTCCCTGAGTTCTTTGTGAAGAAGAGGCATAACTATTATCCTTGTTCTTTCCTTTCCTTCCCACTATCTCCTTCGACTTCTCATTTAACTTCTCATTTGTTCGTTTTTTCCCAAGTTCAGCACGATGAGCCACTGCAGTATTATAGTGTATATCAACTGAGTCATTGCTATCACTAAGGTCAAGCTCTTTTTCAACATCACAAAGTTGGCGTAATGGAGGAGAAAGCAATGGAGAGGAATTTTGACTATTTTCAAAGTCTGAGGCAACAAGGCTGGTAGGCGAATACATGACGTGGCATATAAATATGCTGGTTTTGTTGTTGTAGAGATTGGGCAGTATGGATGGTAGTAGTAGAAGAGTAAGAGAAAGGAAGGTATATGCCTGTCAATACCTGTCAACGAAATGAAGTAAAAACTAAAAATAGCACTTACTCTATACTCCATATACTTCGTCCATAGCCCTCTGTGCTTGTACTCTCTGTACCACTTCTTCTTCATCACTTTCCTTCCCATCTTCATCATCATCACTATCCTCCTCATCATCATCATCATCATCTTTTTCGTTACTGTTATCTTCCTCATCCCTATTATAAAGCCCTTCCATCACTTGTTGAGAGTTTCTTTTTGCAATCGTCACAGCTGGTAAGTCAAGTCCAATTTTATCAATAATATGATACCAGTTGTTGTGGGTTGGATGAGGAATAGCGGCAACTACTGATATAATATCAGTAGCAAGGAATATTGCATAATGTGGTTGGGGAGGGTGAGCACATAACCAGAGTAGATTATATGATTCTCGTAGTTTATCCAGACTTGGGGCAGTAAACAAAGATACCATAGCATATGTTTTTAAGTCTTTGCAGAAAAACCAAAGAATTTCGGCAACATAGGTAGTGTTATTGAAATAAATCTAATAGAAAATCAATAAATATATTATTAAATCGCAATTTTATGCTCACCTTTACAATACGACTACATCGTTTAATTCTTTTGTTTTTTTCTTCAGCCCATCGCGACCTTGCCTGTTGTTCATTAGGAAGTAGAAGCTTTCCCCATCGATGTAAACCACTATCTGGTATCCCCTCCAAAAAGTAGGCAGAGTATGTAGCAGCTTCTCCTGGTGATAGAACAAATGGTACACTACTAAAGGGCCGTAGAAGTGTATATCCTTTAGAAATTTGAATCTTCTTTACAGGTCGTTTTGTCATTTCAGCCTTCTGAAGGTCAGGATAACGAGCAATGAGAGCAATAACAGTCGTTCTTGCAATACTTCGTTCAGCTAGATTAGCATATGTATTTGAGTGCTGGCATATTTCGTTTCCCAAATCACCAATCAACTGCTCCATTGTCCATTGTGAGTATGAACAAAGTGGACCAATATTTTCGGCATCTTCAGCACAATGAAGAAGAGCATGCAAGCACTCCCGTACCATCGGAATACGGTATTCCTTTTGTTGGACATACAAAGTTTCATATTCATGTAGGAAATCAATAACAAGATTTTTTGCTTCTTCAACTTCGCTGGTTAAAATTGATTTTTGTGCCAAGAGATAGATAGCACGAGCGAGCTTCCAGAAATTTTGGAGATAAGGATAGGGTAAGATGCCATCAAGAAGAAAAGGGAGATAACTGTATGTATATACAAGCCACTCTACAGCTTTATAACCACTGTTTCCTTTCTTAGCAATATCGCGTGGAGGACGATCATATTCCGAAGGAAGGTATTGTCGGTATGATGCTACAAGTTCACCATGTGCTTTGAATACTTGTGGATCAGCGAGGACAGCCCAGTTCCAGGTAGCAATATTATCGTCCTTATGGACAATTTTTGCTTGCCAGAGAGATAATAAGAGGTCTGGAATATTCAATGAAAAAAGATGCATGGAGTCGAGTGGGAATGAAGTTGGTATTGGAAAAGGAGAATATAATCCACTGAATATACTTTGTTTTGCAATTCCAGTTTGACGGCGAGCATCCCGGTAGTTTTGTAGAGTGTGAGAACGTAAAACATGCTTTAAACTAGCATTAAACTGTTCTTGAGAAAACTTTGGTGCATTGGGTCCTCGAAGGTTGATACTATCATGATTACATTCCTCAACATCATAGTTGTCAGGTTTTTGCAACATAGGATAATATGTAGACTGGCCATGTATTCGTCGACACTCCATCCCACAAGCCTTTCGGCATCCCTTCGCTCCAATATGTCCTACCAGACCACTTAATAGTGCCATACCAGGAGCATCCGCAGTTTCGACAAGAATAATTGGTCGTTTCTTGATGATTTTATTCTCCGAAGCATCAAAAACATTAAGTTTTTCACGTTGAAGTGCAGCGATATGTTGAAGTCCTGGGAATAGGAAGGAATCAATTGTTTTTGGTTTTCCAGGTATAATCCCTCCAGGTATAACATATTTCTTGGTGTATCGTTGATCGGGTGACACATCATACAATACCCAAATGTATATCCAACAATCAGAGGCCTTGTGTTCATATAATTGAGCACCGTCCGTTGAAAACATAAGAAGAACATCATCCTTCTCAATTGTACCATCTGCCACCTTTTCTTTGTACCACTTCCCATCTGTAATATCCCTGATAACACCTGGTACTTCAGGTAATACACCTCGAAGTAGTTCTTGTCGATATTGCATTTGTTTTGCTGAGTGTTTACTCGAATAGAGAGCTTGGATGGCTGGACCAATGGGAATGGTATACATTTGTTGTTGCGGTACTTTCGAACCATCTGGAGCGAGCTCCTCCTTGTAACGGGATTGAGTACAAGACTTTCCAGGACATTTGTCAAGATTTGCGTAAACTCCACTATACGCAATGCATCCCTTAGGACACATATCAGTAAGAATGGGTGTAATGCCTGTAATTTTTCTAATATGACGTTGAGCAGCATCATATGAAAGAATTCCAGCATCAGGCCATCGCTTGAGTATGATTTGACGATATTCTTCGTAGACAGTCTTTGGATAGTTTTGTGCAGCAAGGTACATTTCTAATGTCATCCGAAAACCAGGATCTTCATTAATGTCCAAGTCGGAGGACTTCGTAGGGTTTCGAAGGGATCTAATCTCCTCATCGGATATTCCAGTATCTTCAAGCTTTGCATTTTGTAGAAGTTCGATGAATTCTTGTGTTGCCTTTAGGTGCTTTTGAGAAATGGTAAAGTCTCCATCATCGTCTGGGGCAGGCTGTACAGGTACTTGTGGTTGTTCGGGTTCTAAAGGCTGCTCGTCACGCATAGGGGATGGGGGTAAAGCATTGGATTGAAGGTGTTCATCCATTTGCCGAATAAGCTGTGGCACAATATTAGATACAGATTGCGAGGGACGTGGCTAGAGAAAGAATTAGTTTAAGGTTCTTAATGAAAATATAAACCAACGTACTGGTGTACTAGAGCCGGCAACCGGTTCTCTCCCATATCCTCCAGTACCACCCCCAGCCTTATGTTGACGTCGTTCCCTTTGTTCCTTCCTACGCTCCTGTTGAACTCGTATAACCTTGAGGCGAGTTGCTTCTTTCTGTGGATTGTGCTTGTACCAAGTTGGCCTGGTAAGCTGTGTCCATTCTCCTCTACAACGATTTCTAGGTTCACAGTTACACCACCAAACCCCATTCTCATCACGGCCACGTTCTCTTGTTGTAGTGCTTGTCCCTTCTAGTCTGAGATCCATTGAGGAGTGGCCACAAGATCATATGTTCGTAGCCTAGGGAGCTCAGAAGTAGGAGTCCAATGTGTCAGAACTTGGTGTGATGGGAAAGAGGAAAAAGTGTTATTATGAAAATAGACATTATACTCAGATACAGTCAGAACAGGCCAGAACAGATGTACAAGCAAGAACGTCAACAGCACAGAACTAGCAGGAGCCGTGGGAACATACATCATTTCGCAGCTCAGTATATACGTGGCCCGGAACTTTGGCAATCAATCAGATCAGGTCAGAACCGAAAACAGCCTGATTCAGATGACATCAGAACAAACCAGAATAATCATAACTGGTTCAGATGACACTGGTTACTGCCAGATCAGACCCCCGGCGTAAATGACTGGGGATGAACACACTCCTTGACTCAGAACATGCTACCCGTGATCTGTGGCGGAGGACTGTCTATATCCACCTGCACTTGGGAAGACTATTGGTACCTATCAGAAGACACGCATCTCTCGAAAATTGTCTTAATTGCTGCAGGGGTCATTGGACTAAATGCATGTCGTTGGAATTGAGATATTCGGACAAGGCTCATGACCTATTTTACGTGCGCCTGTGTGTGTCTTTTTCGAGAAAAATGTCATCTAGTTTGCCACAGGGACTTTAAAAAATAAATCCGATCTCTGCGGTCATTCGCCTCGCGAGGATTTTGTTCGTTTAGTACATGGTTTCTCCAAATGGAACCAGAAACTACGCGTTTTCGGAATCGGAATTCATAGTCGCATGAATCAACCTCAAGGGAATTGTTTCAGACGCCTTATCTTTACAATATATCGTATTGTTCTGTCATTCATCTTCACAAATTAAAAGTAAAAAGAAACCCGAAGATTAAACATCGGCTAAAGACCTACACAATGTTGCTTTCTCCCCAAAGTTTTAAGGAGATATGGCTACGCGTCATATATTTTTTTTTTTTTTTAATGGTGAAACGCGTTGATAACGCGAGGAAAACATAGGTCTGGGAACCAACATCAGCAACCCTGACAAAATGGTGGTCTGTTGGAATTTGGTTGTGGTTGGAGCCTTTGCATTAAATGGACCTGATTAACTCTCTGTTACGATGTTTGTCGTCTGGTTCGAAGCAGAATTGAAGATTGGACCTTGCCTAAAACAATCCATATGTGACCGGCACTGACGCGTCGTTAATACACCAACCGAATTCATCACGCCTTTCGGAAGCATGAAAAATCCTCTCTGTATTCACGTACTCAGCGTCATCGAACATGCGCATATATGACATTAAAAGAAAAAAAATGAGGTCTGTTTGTGTCATATAACCGAAATGAAATATACTTCAAGCTAAATTCAACACTTCATGCTCTCAAAGATTCGTGCCGGACTACTTTAATAATACGTTGCCAGTGTATTGTGTTAGGAAGCTTAAAACATGAGGAAACCACCTGTAGGCGGAGTTTATTCACGTCTAATTTGCAAACTAAAATGTTTATTGGGGATGTGATGTGACTTGTTAAAGGGTGATAGACAAACTTGGGGAAGTTGAGTTCAACTTCATTTTCACAAAAGAAAAGGAAAAAGAAAAAAAGAACACCGGGATTATATGGTTTCATTGATTTAATATATCGGCAAAAGCCTGTTAGAAGTAGATATACTCGATTCAAAAGCGTTTCTGTTATCGATAAAGCAAATAGAGTTCTCTTTTGAGTAGGTGCCAGGAGCTCCATCACACGCATTGTCAATTTGATTATTTTGTACGTCACAAAAAAAAACGAATAACTGGGAACCCAAAACCCCCAAGCATTTCCGGGCATTCAGGACTGTGAGTTCCCACTGCCAATCCCCATTTCTTTTACGCCATCAGACAAGTGGTCAAGTGTTCAAAGGTCTAGTAACCTCATGTCCTTTCCCTGTTCACCACTTTTCCGGTTTCCCAATCATCTGTCGTATTCTCCGGTCCCTTTGGAAGAATGAGAATAATTGTATTTTGGATCGACTATAGGTTGGTGGGTTTTCTAAAGTGGAAAAACATGATACTGATCAAGAGTGTAACTTCATCTAGAATGGGTAGGTATTTCTCACCTTGAATCGGGAATTTGGAAACTGGAGCGGTATGGATCTGATCATTACAAAATTGAATCGGTGACCGTGGCAGGTTATCTCACATCTTTTTTCCTTGGGACGTGTGCCCAGGAAACATAGTATTCATCCTCACTGGGTCTGGAATAAAGAGATTGGAATCGTCTCAAACTTGAGTCTAATTCGGTTGTTTCTGCCTACCTGCCTGTGTTCTCCAAGTATATAATATCTAGGCAACATATATCTTTGATAAATTATGTTGATGACCATTGGATCATCGTGTCGGCACTGTGTACGCAATGTCACTCGAGGGCGCAATCGTGACGATCATGTCGCTATAATCTCCTGACCCTCGAAGACATCGTGTGCGTCACTACTTGGATTTTATTGAGGCGGATAATAACTCCAGTAATATACCAAACCAAATTCCTAACTTGCTTGAATAATAGTTTATTGAGTGATTTACTGTGAATTTCTCATTGAATTTCTCATCCGGGTTCCTCGTGACTTGTAAGTGATTGTTAGTTGACTGAGGATGTTCAGGTCTATCAAAGAAGAGCTCAATCTGAACTCGGGAATATTGACCGGTTCGTACTGGTTTGTTTTGCAAAAGTTGGGGTAACAAATGGCAGGTTCTTCTCCCGTTGATTACTCCGAAAAGGATGTGATTTGTTATAGTACTCATTTCCACCCACCGCCGTTTTTTTTTTTCTGTAACCAATTTGAGACACTCTTTTTTGACTTATCTCCGACGCGAGTAATTGGGATGCTTGGCTTGAATGTTTTGTAAGTATGTTAACGTTATTGTGTGCTATCTAGTTGTGCAACGTGTTTTTTCCTCAAGGTTCTGTGTATGTTCCGAAATTCCTTTTTGATATGAGAATACCCGTTGAAGAATCAGAAAGCAATTTTGGTTTAAATTGTTGGCCTCTTGTAACTTCTGTTTTACTTCGAGTGGCAGAACGATTGCTCTTTTGGAGAAAGGTCTCTTTGAGTAAGTATGTAAATTGTATATGTTCTTTAAGCGAAATTAAAATTTGATGGTATTTCGGTTGTAACTTGTGGTTTTTAAATGAGATTGTTCAATGGAATGTTCTGGTAGATTCTCTTAGAGGGGTAAAAGAATAAAGAGCGAAATTATCGGAATATTATTATTTTCTCATCTTTTTCTTGGTTGCCGTTCGTTTCCCGATAATGTCGATGAATGTGTATGTTAGTGTGTATGCGTTTGTACGGCTCATTCGTTTTTCATTGTTCTCCCAAAAAGATCAGTCCTCAATGGGTATTGAGAAGTTGGAAGGGTCTTCGGACCTGGCCCCGGAATATATTGGAAATTGCACCATTACGATGGACTACGACCAATGTCGATCATCACTGTGGCTCAGATCAGTTCAGTGCTTGTGACTGCTGCTCTCCTACTGTAGGCTATTCTTTTGGAACAAACTTCTCAGCATGACAATAATCAAACGTTCAGTTATTAGTGTGTGTGATTTATTGTATACGTTATTATTATGTTAGTAAGGGTGGTAATGCACTAACAAAAGTCAAATTCAACTCTATGCAATTGAAAAAAGTGTGTGAATTCAAGTTGCGTACATATCCTTTCTGAATGGTTAACACATCTGAACCAATCTCTTCAAACCAAAGGGCATAAAATCAGGTCCGGGTAAAATCTTTGCGTGGTATACGGCGACCACGCCACACCTTGGGGTTTTTTTTTGTTCTCTTCCGATTTTCAAGGTTTGTTGAATCAACTGACCGTTTTCTGATAAATTACTTACTTGAAAATAAACTCCGACTCCGACTAGACTACATACATACTAAGGATTCATCAGCCCGACGTCAGGCCGGGACGACCTTAAGGCATCACATAGACATCGTGTCTTCAACGGTTGAGTTTGTATTGAATCATGATATATCAATGTATTCTGATTCGGCCTGATTTGTATTAGCTAGTAGTATCATAATGTAGGTTCGCGTTGCATTGGGAAAATAGGGCTGACTACGGCTGAGCGCCGAAGACCACTGCAACCAGATGGCAGGTAGTAACTCAATGTCAACAAATTGGGATGGGTTGGAATGGCGATGCTTTACCCTGCGTGTCACAGGTAAGCCGAAACTTGCTTTGATATCAACTGATAAGTATTTGACAGGGCTACATAGGAGCTGGACAGGAGATTTTGTAGGAACCTGCAAGGAAAAATGTGTATGAACCTGAGACATGAGGTCTTGAGAGGCCTGAGAGGTCCAGGTTCTACAGGGGACTGGGTAGTTCTCTCTTGAGACTGAATATTTCGTGCATGGATTCAGTTTTGGAGGGGTCCAAAGCAACCACGATCTATTATGTATTTCAACTCTTGAGCGAGAAAGCAAATAAGCGGTAGGATGATTTGGAAAAACATAGTTGTAACGATAACTTGATCACAAAGTAAAGGTGTGTTCATAAACAGAAATATCGCGCCAAGTTTAACCGCCATCATTGTCTCCCACGACCAACTCCATCTCTTTTCCTAGCTCTCAAACACAACTCATATTGTATTCCGACCGTAGGAAAGTCATAAAAGCTGCGGAATTTGCATAGCAACACTCAGGATGTGTTCACCAATTAGGCTTGTGCTGCACGAAGTGTTTACTTCTCCGTACGATTTCATACCGTTACTATCTTTATCCACCATTGACTGTGGTTTTATAGCTTTTGGTGGACTTGAGAGAGCTTAAAGCCCCACTGGAACAACTACTTTGTGAGATGGACTCGTTGGAGGCGCATATATGGACAAATAGTTGCTGAGGTCAGTTTTAGTTTTACTTCCGTGTCTTTCATTTCACAAAACGCGGCCTTTGGATAGGAAGATTGAAAATATCGCAAAGTGCAATATGGATAGGATAACATCTCCCCCAACTGCCGCCAGGTATCTTCACACTGTCAACACAGTAGGATGGCAGGAAACCTATGCATCTGGAGTGTGAACTGTGGTTAGTTTTACGACTTGCTCTCTCTAAAACTTGAAAAACTAATTCGTCGCTGCATTCCAAAGGTTTACACAACGCTATACAACATTCCATCCCAATACCAATACCAGCATTTGTTGCTGCCTCTTGCATGCAGGCTATCGATTACAAGAACCCTATTGCTCCCTCAGTTTTCCTGGATTCGCGGTTCAAGTTACCAACGTCGAAATGTGGCTTCCCAAAAGAACCTGCAATGAACCATGACTACATGCCTCCTGGCCTGTTGGACCTTGTCCCGGTATCGAATGGCATCCACCACCACAGATCTTTTGGATACCGCAGACGCGTCGTTTATGCGATACTTCCAAAGAAATACATCTTATTCCTTTCAAGTTGAGACGACATCCTAAAGCAAATTCGTCAGTCACTCTTGGGAAGAAATTGCCATGGCCTGGATATATCTACGTCAATTGGGCAACATGGAGCTCTTGGGACGTCCTTCCCTCTGCGTTCGAATATCAAGAATCCTTGCATTGATGAAATCAATCCTGACTCGAGCAGAATGCTACAACGCGTCTTGAGATGAGAACACTGGTCCAGTTACTCTTATCAACCATTTGGGCCATATCCTATCGCATTTCACCCATTCCACTATTTGCCCAGACACGTCCTCAAACCATACCAAATAGTGGCGGCCAATCATTGATGCTGGGACCTGTTTTCACGTCAGCCAACGCATTCATGCCACCCATATCAAAACTACTCACCATCTATCTCTGTTTCAATTATACACATGACTATCCAGCATGAACGACCAAGAAAACACGGACGTTTTGATCATACGAGTGGTGCCTGCTGGAAGCTTTGTACACCAAGTCCCTACTGATCAATCTCTTGAACCTTGCATCACCATGTTCTTGTGACCTTCCTTTCTCCGTCTGTTCTCTCTGGAGTACTTGATCTTGTATCAAGGAGTGGATAACACGTTTTTCTCCTCGAAGCGCCGGTGTCAGGGCTGTTATGTCCCTGACTGCTGGTGTGTTAGTGGTGTAGTGGCATTGTGTTTTCAGTTGATGAATGTGTATCTTGATTCTTGCTACAATGCTGGTGTCAGATAGGATCGTAGAAGCTGTTGTCATTGGGGCAGGGGTGAGGGTTGGAGTGTCGACCAGGTGGCTGACCGATCCAAGACGGATTCGAGAAATCCAAACCCGCTAGAAAGTATATGGGATAGGTGACTCAACGAAAGGACTATTCTATCGTCAATCGAATGAATCAGTGGACCAAGATTCATGGCAGCCAACGGCTGGTATGCTCTCCAGTATCCCGTTCATTGTGGATGGGCCGTGCGCAATGCACTGGCTGTATACTGGCCTAGGTACCAGAGGAACGTTCACATGGATATCTGGATGTATAACATTCATCTCGGTTACTGGCAATACCATTTGATCGTGAAGTACGTCCCTCGTACTATAACTTTTGGAGGGTTTATTGACTGCATTAATACAGGTGTTACGAGCATCGGCGCTTTCCATCGACTAGCCCCGCGATGTGTAGACCGTAGGAGACTGGCATGTACCTTTCCTCCAGAGGTTAGCTTTACTTTTTGGTCATTTTCATAGAGCAAAGGCTGATCAAAAGCAATTGTTTTCTTCCGGTTAGGATTTGGATCGTTAACTGCATGTCCAAAGGCAGGGAAAACTGTTCCAAGGATTCTGCCAAAGTGAATGGCAAATCAACAAAAATCTACTTGGTCTGGAATGAGAGGATCGATCCACGGCAACCTTCACATCCATGGTCGGTTCTTGAACCTTGATACTTCTTGTTAGGTTTGTGAAAATGAAACGCGGGATAAACCTCCAGATAATTGTAGTGTCCAAACTCGTATTCTATCCAATGGGCTCAGAAGTGTGCACGACGCGCGCATGTCACCCAAGAGCTCACTACTTCCAACTCGTGCACAAACCGATGTTATACTCCAACTCCCTGTACCGTCTGTATTATTCCCTTGGTACCTTCGAACAACTTCACTAGCCTCTGAAGAATTACAACGATTACTATGGCTCATTCTTGTAGAACTCGTTTATCACATACCACAGCAAACTCGATATTCACACAGCACCAAAAAGTTGACAATGATACCTCCACCGGTTCTCCTGGACGCGTCAAATTCTGTCCCTATGTGCGTACACCTACTTTGCCATATAGTGACATCGTTTGGAGGCATGAAGATGCGTTGTTTTCTGGGGAAGGATAATATTTTTACGACCCTGAAAAAGTCTTGAACCTCACAATCACATTCTGCCACCTTGGTAGCCACGATCTGCCTACCGTATCCAATAACGCATCGTCATCTGGCTTAATCGGTGACGGTCTGTTTCAGGATCTGGATCTCTTTCCTCCTGTCGCTGAATAGGTAGAAATAAGGGGTTGTTGATATTATTTCATGCACCCATGCATTTCATTCATTGCCTTGCTCGTAAGCTGGAGGGAATAGGAGCATACATTTATGCAGAACCAGGTTCGGTGGTCTTTACCAGTCACTTACAAACAGTAAATGGAGTCTGCAAACCTTCCCGACAACACTCTTCAAGACTCAAATTCGATTGCGGCCCCGAAACTGTAATAAAGCCATAGTCAAACCTGTTGCACAAGGGGTAACGAGAGAAATCATGTACAAAGATGGAGGCTTTAGAATCGTAGTCAGTGTTTCATTCTCTCCTTTACTTGTTCAAGTAGCTGATATGTTGATGTAAACTTCATCTACCTTTTCTAGACTCTAAATGCTAGCAACCGTAACAAGTAGAAGGCTACCTGCTCCACGATACACAATTGGAGTTATAACCATTCAAATGAACCTTTGCACGAATCGGTACAGGCGGAGCACACTGCACAATGCTGAGTGGACGCGGTCCCAACATTCACGCGTCTTGAAATCAACAAATTCCTTCTGGAGCTTCCTGCATCATCGACTCCTCTCTTTACCATGCTCCGTTATGGTACTTTGGAAATATCTACGTACGCATGTTACTCAAAGTCGACATATGTTTCCGCCAACCACAATTCCCCAAAAATACCCCTCAACGAAGAATCGACATCGCACATGGGACTTCATCTAGGGCATTCAGACGCGTCAAACATTATTCTGATGTCTGCTCGCTTGCTTATGGTACTCTGGAATCTATTGGAGTATCGATGTCGCGTCATTTCGGCTCACTCTATATAAACTGGACAGATGCGCGCAATATACTCATCATTGTGCGCCCAGAATTCTAGTTCTAGTATCTGGGTTCTGTTGGTACCTCAAGGGTGCAACGAGCATCAGGCTGAAAGATTTACTTCCGTGTTTCGATCTGTTCATCTCTTTCAAGCGGAGGAAACGAGAATATGCGACTCACAGTGACAAGGAGGCTCCGAAGTCTATTCAGTAATTCCTAGGGCAATTGAACACCTACCTCCAGTACACTCACCTTTTCGTTTTGGGCGATGTTTCTTATACACGATAATGTCGTTGCGCAGAAATGGAGATTGGTGCTATTACCGGAAGCTCTTTATATGCATCGATGATGGGTTTATTAGAGGCTGTGGGTCGTGTCCGACCTGTGTTTGTGGGGGGTGCCAGCTCCACCTAGCATGCTGGGATGATGGTGAAGCTGTGGTGTGGCGCGATTTGCGCTATGGAAGAATCTTTGGGACGTATACGATAAATGGACGCGAAAAATAGTCTCAGTTACATGTGGTGGAAGACACGGACACCGCGAAGCTCACTGGAATAATATTTCATTCCTTGGAGACGGCGTTCACATCAAACATATAGACACCAGCACGTAGTTCTCTGTCCCAGAAGCTTTCCATGGAGAAAAATATGACCGTGACGAGCTGTTATACCCGCAAAATTATATAATGTTTATTGGAACACAGGTCATTCTTGTTCCCGTTCTTGAGTCGCTGGTCGTTAGAACTTACAAAGTCTATTTGATTGATCCTGTTTACGTGGATTCTTCGCGGAGATACACAGGTGATACATTCTCGGCTTCCACATCAAGTGATCAATCTATAAATGTGTTTCACAACCTGGCGCGGCAATTGATGAGGATTTTGTCATTTAAAATCCGCACTTTCCAGCTTATTACTTGGTCCTGCAGATCAGTTGTTGTAGGTAAATATAATACATCATATATAAAGAAAACTCTGATAAGTTAGCAGAAGGCTGGAACGGCCTCGATTATGCTAGCTGTATGCTATGCCGGGGTGGTTTCTTCGGTTAGCGACTAATTGACATTCCTTCAGGGGCAGAAGGTAACGGTCCAGGAGTGGTCTCCAGCAGAGCAACCTCTAACAGGAGAATCGTTTCCACATCCAGATAAATCCTATGGAATATTACACGTTAGCTACCAGTGCTGAAACTTCTTGAGGAAGACTCAAGAAAAGGTGATTGAACTCACTCCAGGTGGATATGCGTTTCGGCAACCGCAGTTTACATTTGTACAGGTTACTGTGTCACAACCGTTGACAGAAATTGACATAGATTGAGTGAATCCCTATAGTATATAAAATTGAGAGGTAAGTGTGCGATTGAATATAAAATGTTGGAAGAAACTGACCTGAATGTTTGAGATATCGTATGCCTATGTAGTGATGTGTTGTTAGCAAATCAGATATGGTATTTCTTTACCAGAAAGTTACCCACTTGTGGCGTAAAGTTGTTACCAGTGTCAAGATTAAACTCTGCCATAGTACAACTCTCTCCTGCACCTCCGCAATTACCGTTCTGGTTGAAAATACGGCCGTTCCACTGTAGAACGAATACATGTCAGAACAAAACCCAACAATATCATTCGATAATATTAACAAACCTGTCTGTTGATAGTGAGTGTTTGGGATTGTCCAGCACCAAGGGAGTTGGGTTGTGGACCCGTGTATGAGATTGCTGGGTTAGGCTTGAAACGTGTGCTCTCAGTTTCAAATTCTAATGATAGTAGTGAAATATCAGTATACTTACAACACCTCCAGATCCTGGCGTGTTGCACCTTGGAGAGTATCCACAGTTGACATTGGCAATGACCGGTCGGACAGAGTTACCACAATTGTTTCTGAAGGTGACTGAATTTCCATCGTCAGTAAAGCTTGAAAGGTATAAATTCAGATGAACCAAGCCTACAGGTATGAGCAGCATTTGCGCCAACAGCTGCGGCAAAAACTGTAAGGAAGATATTTTTGTTAACCATTGTCGAATATAGGACACTTATGTATTAACTATACAATGCATTTTCCTCGCCTTTTATACCTCATACCCTCAAGGCTCAGCTCGAGAATAGAATACTAATAGAAGTGAGCAGGTGCTTGTTTCAGCCTAAGCGGTCAAAAAATCAAGCCGTTACTAAAAATAATATGCCGTAGCACATGGTCTAACTTGTCGAGTCCAACAACGAGCCGAATGGTTACGAGAAGCACGGAACATGTACATTGTTGATTTGATTGTACATTCGACCTTGTGTATCACATAGAGGCTAGACAAATTCGCTTAGATTATTATATTCCAAGCAGCACTGTTTCGTATCGCTTGGAGTAAATCGTCAAACAGAGCCTAAGTAACAGCCTAAATATTGGAATTAGCGGTTTTGAAAACGGTCAAAATCACCGACACTCTATTTTAACAAACTTACTATGAGTGTTTGCTACGTACCGTAAGTATGATGGTGTATTTCTGCATGAAAATGCTGAATGTATTAATGGCTACTGTCATTCCCCTACGCGGGGTACTAGTTGAACCCACGTTGTGAAGTCATACGTACGGCCAACTACTTTCCCTTACAATACTATACTGCTTGTTCGTCTAGGTTTCTTCCAAAGCTCTCGATATAAATACGAACCCTACATCTTCTACAATCTTAATCTTATCCATATCTTCATATGCTACTAATAAATTGAGCGAACTTTTCTAGAGGAGCATGATCCACCGATTACCGATAATTCCAGTGAGTAACATCTGGCTCACTCAATATTTTCTCGACAATCAATACGTTCTTCACCAGCTGCAGCATTTACCATCATCGCAATCGCTTGTGTTGCTCCTTTCCACATATCTTTGAGAAAGAAGAAGCTTTGGACTTGAATGTTATGTGATATGTTCGCCAGTAGTACGAATGCAGTCAATCACCTCAACCTGGGATAGGTTGTTAACAGGTCCGCTTCAAATTCGTGTGTCGTACTTATTGATGATATTGCATCAAGGGAACGGATGCTTGACATGGTGAAATTCATATTATTTGTACTTGAAGTTTGGTTGTGGACAGTGGTATATAGTAGTATAGTACCCAGGTTCACGCTTCGGAGGTGGTTCTCTCACGAAGTCTGGATTCATTCCCCAGGCCTGCAGGTTGCTCGCTGGACTTTATATTATATTCAGGGTGAGGTTTTGATTGTTTTGTTTAGTCTCTGTTTGATTATTGCCCTTGGTTGGTTTTGTTCGATGGTGATATTGAGGTAAAAGATTGGAAATTTAAGTATAGAATAAATCCCAAAGACCATTGCCACGGTTTTTCAACGGCCCTTGGGATATGATTTATTTTGGGACTGATTCTTTAGACTTTGACAGGAGCATGACTTCATTGATGTCATGACTTTGTACAACGTAAGTCACCATGAAGGGGATGTCTCAGATATAGTTGTAGTATATAAGTACGAGTATTGGGAGGCTATCGTATCGTTGTTCCTTTCATCAACTTATCTCTCTCCTCTCTCTTTTTGCTATGGGGGATTTCTCTCCCGCTTTTTGCCTTCCCAACTGGTCCTTTTCAAACCGTCATTCGACTAAATTGAACGACTTTATCACGCTTGGGGTTGCGGACCATGGAGGTACTGTGCATACAGTCACTTTGTGCGATGATCACAAGACACTGATTATGCGTTGCAGCGTGCATGTCACCCTGTGTATGTAGTGTTTGTTATAATTATATAACATTATCTAGAGTAATGCTCTTAATCTACATACAGGATCAGTCATCTACGTCGGTGCTACAGTGTGACCGGAGTCAAGAATGGAATAAACATTGAAGGTATGTGCGTTGTGGGATATGTTCTTGTTGGCCCCTAATGTAAAAACTAATGTCTGTGAATTTGTTTAGTGTTCTTG